>VCRD01000163.1:0-31933 GCA_006783055.1 Trinorchestia longiramus
TCCATGAAACGTGTTCACAGCTTCATCGCAGAATCTGTACAAGGTGTTTATGGTCATGGCATATTAAGGCCGAAAGCAATTGCCACACAGAATCAGTCTGTAAAAAACGTGACGACAAATCTCACAAGCTGCACAGTATGATAGCTATTTTCATTTGCACGTTTTTGTATTCCACTAGGCGAGAAGCAGAACGAATTGTTATTTGAGTTTGCTAACAGTAAGCCAGAACGTACAAGTTTAGTCTGACAATCAATTTGGTTAACTATGGATTTGTTTTCCGTGTGTTCGCTCTCTGGGGTGATCTTCATCTTTAGGTCTTTTTTATATATCAGTAAACTCCGAAAGAGATCCTTCAGTGATGCTAACTTTTTGGTTTTCTGTAGAAATATCTTTCACGGGTTATTTAGATTATTGAGAATAATCTAGCTTACATTACATTTTTGCACGTAAGGTACAATTTGTATGCAGTATAGGATGAAGATCAAATTGCCATGGAAATTTGCATCTGATTTATAAAAAAAACCATCATGTTCGATGTTCACTAATTAAGTTTCATTTTTTAACAGTCACATGAAAAGTTGGTTGTTTTTTATATTCATTTTAACATATTTATTTAAATTTGTGCTCCTGAGACCTGAGAACCAAATCATTTCCTTATGTTTTCCTTGTTGTAACGAGTTTACTCGGACTAAAATGCAAGTCTAATTTACTAGCATTTTTAATTCTTAAAAAGCAGAATACCATTGTGAAAATTTTACAATACTTAGATGAAACACCTGAGATGTCCCTGTGCTAATCTAATGGTGGCATTACTCACTTTTCTGAAATTCAGGAATTACATATCTCAGATTCTCAATTTTCAAAACTGTAATTGTATTTTTTAAACAAATAGGTAACCGTATCTCTGTTAGTGAGTCTGAAACAAATTGAAGACGATACGAGAAATTA
The DNA here is from genome assembly GCA_006783055.1 of Trinorchestia longiramus. Classification (NCBI taxonomy): domain Eukaryota; kingdom Metazoa; phylum Arthropoda; class Malacostraca; order Amphipoda; family Talitridae; genus Trinorchestia; species Trinorchestia longiramus. The sequence continues at coordinate 949 of VCRD01000163.1, forward strand.
TGTTCATTAAGATAAGGATGATCTGTGATGCGTTCAGCTCTACATAAACTTACTTCTAATGCGCAGGAGTGGGCATTTCTGTCTTCTCTTTAATTTTACGCAGGCTTCCTTCACAGAAATGAACCCGACTTTTTCAAAACCGTGATATTAAGCTGAAAAAAAGTGGCTGCAACGCGCTCACCTGCGCCCTCACTTAAAAACAAAATTAATGTTCCTTTTTTGGAGTAATATTGAAGTGCCTTCTAAATCCGGACTCCCATGCTCGTTGGTTTACCTGCTCAGAGAACATGAGGGCCCATCCAGATGATCCCTTCAAGGGAAAAGGGCAATAGAAATATCTTCTAAATAAGAACAGTACTCGAACGATTTCTATTTATTCCTTTGTAGTTGTCTAATGCATGTCATCTTCGACCATAAAGATACAGCTTGTTTTTGGTCCTTCTTGATATAGCGTTACGGCAGTTTCTACACAAATTACTCTTATTCAAATTTGTTCATGTAGATTTAGGTTCAAAAATGAAAACTTCATCTTCAACATGCAGAATGTCGGTGCTACTGAACGCCTTCATTCAGTGTTACTTTTGAATTAAGTCAATAAAATTCTTGACGCTGACGAGCAAATAGATTGTTGTTACGCCTGATTTTATTAGTAAACGACCCTCATCTTGCCTCCTGGAGGAGAAATTGAATGTTTCGGAGCATTTTCACTTGAAGTTGATAATGTGTGCGATTTAAGACACCAATATACTGTATTTCTAAAACGACAGTTGAAGCTGTCCTCTCCTTTTTCTCGATGTATTGTTTTTCTAGCGTTAAAAATATGAAAATTCATTTTTTTTCTAGGTCTCATCTTGTTCCTTACGCCCTTAAGGTGTTTTTCAACTTCCATTTCAGTACAATTTGCATCATTCGTTAGTTAAATTGTCTACATTTTTATCATCATTTTCTCCTTGTTCGAACTTATTTCTATCGTGCTGAATTTATGTCGTGAAAAATTTGAGTTACTTCAGAAATGAATCAATCAATTGTGTTAATATCGTTTGATGTTGACTATTTTTACCGTATTTGGCTATTTTTTGTTTTGTTTACTATTCAAATGAGAACTTTTTACAAATTCCTTGAATCTTATTCTCAGTTTACAATTAGAGGTTTGCAGCCATCATTTTATGTCGTTGCTAATATGCTAAGCTGTTTCATTTTAGTATTTCACGTGTACATAACAGAAGCGTAACACTGACAAATTTGAATACTTTTTTCAATCTCGATTGAGTTAAAGGTTAATCCTTGCCGTATTCGAAAATCGAGAGCTCTTCTGAATGCGATTTCTTCTGTTTGAAGAGCGCTTGCGTTCGTTCGCGCTCAGTGCACTCATCAAAATTATTTATTTTGCTGAGTTCCAATGACTTAGAGACTGTTGCGAAATATTGTCGAATCAGTTTGATTATGACCTTGAATGTTTTATAGTCTCGGATTATAGTTTTATTCGTCTCGGTTTTATAGTTTGGTTCGCTTGTTTTCTCTAGTTTGCGTTGAACTCAATCTTGATTCAGCAATAAATATTTTTGTCACACGAGTTCACTAAAAATTGAAATAGAGTGCATTGTGTGTGGGCAGACTCACTTGTACTAGTAGCTTCGCTGATTCGAGGGGATTTTGTGTGAAAATGTTTCCTGGTAGCAGGAACTCTCAAAACCGTTTTAATTGTTACTTTCATGTATGCATAAGTTTTAAACTAAGATCTCTACGTGTCGAAAATCGAAACTCATATTTTCATACTCTTACTTTTTCGTCCGCAAATTCTGGATACGTTTGATTTTTGAATTGTCAGTGGCGTCCCACCGTAAAGTCGGAAGCATTAGTTCAAAGAATTTGTTCTTTGTTGGAATTTGTAGGTAATTAGCAGTGTTTTCTGTTTCCTAGGCCCTGTTCTACTGTCGTTCGTCAGCTAAATTGCTTAGGTATCCAGCCGCTAAAAAGCTATAAAGAAGTGCCCTTCTATGCAGCGTTAATGTGTCTAGTTTGCAGTGTAACTGCTCATTATGGCGATGTTTTATCTGCCGTACGCATGACGTACTCCATAATTGTTAGGTAAGCGGACTGCCAAAATTAGTAGATTGACAGGCCATTATGATCGTCCATTTATGTGTTTTAAATTCCTCAAAATATGGGAAACTTTTATCTGGCGTTCAAACTCTAAAGGTAACATTGTCGTGAGTTAGACACCATGTTTAATCTTGCCCTTGGGTTGTAGCGCTGCAGTTAGTGATGCCATCCATCACGGACGCGAGACGCGTGTCTAATGTAGACGCATTGCACCACTTCAGCGCAGCCGGCTTCCCTCTTTACAAATGGGATCAATTTCTTAGGCTCGGACGTCTCTGTAGCGCCGCCTGCTTGTTTCTACATCAATAAAGAAACTGAAGTTTGTTTGTCGAAACTTATGATTGGTCCCCTTTTGTTAAGCCTGAATTTGACAAGAAACTCAGTCATAAATGCGAGAGCTATACAAGATAATTATCTTCGTAAATTCATTTTAGCACAATGACTGGCATTTGCCAGTCATTGCTCTAAAATTCGAAGATTACCCCCTTTCAGAAGAAATTAGAGTTCTTATGTTGCTGATTTATATGCGTATCAAATAATGAAAATTGATTGAACACTTCTGAGTGCGATGCTCTCAATAAAAATTGATTGCACACTCGTATTTTGAGTGATGCTGATGCTAGTCATTCTCTAGCAACTTCAATTGCTCCGTTGTCGACTGGAGGTGACGAGCGTGTTGCTAAAGGACCACTTCTGTGTGTGAAAACTTCCGTGTTGTAAAAATTCAATCTGTTTTAAGCTGAATTATCTCTCAGAGACACGCAAGTATCTAAGCAACGCACTGGCAGAATTTTCAGAAACTACTGAAGACTTGCAAGTTGTTTTAGTCTAATTGCAGAATAATACCGAAAATTTGAAATTTCTTGAAAATTGATCCCATAGAATGAAATAGCGATTTTATGCCGTATATAGTGTCATAGTTGGACTTTTCAATTCAATACTTCAAGTGGCAACTTGAAATTTCTTCGGAAGCGTACCTTTGCTGATACGAGAAATAAGGATTTCAACTCTTGCAAGACGTTTGTCCACAGTTTTCACAAAAAACAGATGTTTATTTTGTTATTTATTAGGAGAGGTCTTAAAGTTTTTGTGGAGAATGGTGGGCGTGGTTCCGAAAGATACATTCCTCTCTTTTTCCAGATTTCTGAGGGTTCTCTTTGCTTTTTTTCTGGTCTTTCCTCTGATTGATTTTTACCAGTTTTTGAGGTTCTGGTAGTTCGAGGACAATCTTGTTTAAGCCTATTTTGTGCGTGTCCAGTCTATTTGAACCTCTTCAACGTTCTTCAGAGGAGCATTCTGTAAACTTTTAAGGTCTTCGTAATATCCTTTGGTGATTTTTTCACCAATTTCTGAAGTCGTTTAGAAATTCTCGTTCTCTAACCATTCGTCCTTGGAAATCAAACTTTGAAGGCCACCATCCAATTTTGTGTCAAATGCGTCATGCACTACGCTTGGATAGAAATCCAGTGTATTTTGACAGTAACTGATATTGGTATGCCTCTAAATTATGAGGATTTTAAATACTGAGGGCAGATACAACCTGTCTTATACAGGTAGATATCCAATAGTGCCTGGGTTACATACCCAACGCTGCCCGCGCTCTTCATAAGTTCAGCGCTACAGAAATGTGTTACTTCACCATTTTCTTTGGCTAACTATTAAAATGTTATTGGAATAAAAATTTGTTTCTTTGGTGATTAAGGTTATTTTTATCAAATTTTTTCAACATACGGTAGTTTCATCCATGTTGAATATTTACTGCGGTAAGTTACCGCCTTCTACACTATGGTGCTCAAACGTTGTATACATTCAAAAATAACTTTTACTTTAGTACTAACAACTTCGTTTGTCGGTGCGATATTTTTCTTAAGACTACTGATATCTTAAGACCACTGAGCCAACCACCGCTAGTTGTAAAACTTTCCTGCATATGAGAATTAACAATAGATTTCATATCCTCATGTAAGGACATTACTTTCGATATGATAACAGCTGCACTGAGTGGGGTGCTCTTTTTCCTTTGATCTTTTATCTCCGTGTTTAAGAGAATTTCTGTTCTATGCATAACAATATTGAAGTGTTCACACTTTACTGATAACATGTGATGAAATATAAGAAGTATATTCTGGTATCTTTTTTCATCCTTTTTAATACTACTGACTGAAGAAGTAGCTAATCACATTGATCAAGACAGAGCCGTGGAACTTTGGCCATTTTCAAGTTTGTCAAACTCTTTCAGCTGAACTTTCATGTTCAGCTTACTGCGTTTTATTTCATAACTATTTGTTGTACTACCGCCTTTCTTGGTTTGAAAAGTAAGTCTTGGCTCGATGAAAACATGATGAATCATGTGATAGCCTTGAATAAATGGTGGTAGTTTTACTAGTTTTACAAATAATTCACTGCGTATCAGTACAACCTTCTTGTGAATGATGTCATGTGCCACGATGGAACGTATACGCAATTTGCTCTGTGAAAGGTACGCTGCAAGATAAATTTTATGCTATTGAAATGTTCTAAAAATGAAGTCAGCATTATTGGAGATCAACCTATCATGAGTTCCAACACACAAGTGACGTCGGAGCACACCATTGAAGAGGTGGTCACATTCTTTACTAGTAGAGCGAATGCCCCAAAAGTTTTTTCGCGCTATTAAAACGCTATTCTTTTGAAGTTAGCACAGTTGGAGCACCTTTACTTGTGAGGTCCCGGACACCCACAAAACCAAGCAGCGTCCGTCATGCGACAGGTGGGCACGCTCTTTACTTGCAGGAAGAGGTAAGGTAAAGAGCCTTCTTCTGTTGCTGCCTGGCGAGCCTTGCCTTTCCAGTTTAGTTTTTGCATGGCCAATGACGCAGCAAAGTAGCAACGCCCTCAGGCAGTCCGACTTCGCATTGTTTACGGTGCATGTCATGTGGGTAGTGGGACTTGTTGGAGACTGTGTGTATTGTCACTGGGGCTTAATTAACGTTTCCGTGTGTGAATTTACGACGTCGTAGATTTTGCCCTCAATCAGCGCATTTCTTTTTGCATGACTTCTTTCGTATGAATTGTGTGTACTATGTACCATGTGATGATCATTGCCTGAGGGATTAGGGGCTTGAAATACAATGCTGTTCAAAGATATTTCATACCTTAGTGTTATGAGTTCATGATTGTGGAGAACGTTTATATTTAGGTTACCATCACTAGAACGGAAAATTTATTTGCTAACATTCATTTTGTCTCATTTTGCAAATCAGATTTAATCTCTTGTACACCGTGTACAGAGTACAGAAACCCGCCCAGTTAATGATGACTCCATCTATTGATGATAGTCTTGCAGTCTACTGCTTTTAAAGTTTCTTCTGTAATTTCTTATGATACGTGAGCATTTCATCATTGAACCTCTCATTGTAGACCTATTTGTATGTATTAAATCATACGAACCGCATGACTGTGCGCACTATAAGTCTATTTTGTTCTTCAAATTTTCGTAGCTCTGAGATGCTTGCTGCCTAAATTCTGTCTTCACTTGAAGATTGTCGCTATCAAAAACGTATGAAATTTACTAAATCATATTTTGTTGAAAGTTTCTTGGAAATACGTTTAAATACGTATGTTTTAAGAGCTATGCAGGTTTTATTGTAATAAAAGTTGGTTACAAGATTTTTTCGACTAATCAGTGTTAACGTGCTCTATTTGGCCATTTCTACTCGTGAATCTTTTGGAAATGGCTTTTGAGCTGAAGTGCTTCAGATTAACAGTGGCCTTAGTGTCTACGGTTATGAAGAGCTCTTATGTTGAACTCCTTCCTAACTTGTTTAGCCTGAATAATTTTTTATCAGAGTTGATAAAAAAGGTCTAATATAATCGGCTCACAACCACACGCATGCTTAGCTCAAAGTACAGAAAAGGAAAATTAAGAATTTAAAGTATTAGAAATAAGGTAAATAGGCTCAACCTAACCGACATCCAAGAACTAAATGCAAGATTTATTAAGTTAAGTTCAACCACTATTTTCAGGTGAGAGAGTTCTCCTAGCCGTTTTTATCTTGTAATAAAATGATTTTTTTCGTTTAACTTTTTTGCGCTTCCACAGCTCTGATGATTTGCTGATGTTTCGGTATTATCATGTACAAACTTCGTAACGTGAGTGCCGCTGACCATTCTATTTAGACTAAATTTATTTTTAATAGCGCCTGATACGTTAAAGATGGTGTTCTGTGTTGGGAACGAGTTAACTGTTTTCCCAAAAGTTTTTTCAGTAGCGCATATCCTGACCTTCATTTTCCAAGCAAGCAGGCGCTTTGGATGACTGCGTGGAGTGTCATTAAAGTAATAGACAAAAATAGTCGAATCGATCGATATTTTACTTTTCTGATTGAGACGACCTATTTGTCGTACAGTGATTGAAAGTTGAGAACTTTGAAAAATCATCCTCAAAAATTTAGTTAAATTGAAGAACAAGAACGTTCTCTGATTGGTGGTTCCCACCGCGTTCAAAATATATTAAATTCAAATTGGAATTGTTTTCTGCTGGTTCTTTGCATTGCAACTGAAGAATTAATAAACAGAAGTCAATGAGAGAGCGAGAGGAAGAAGCGTGAGTGCAGGTCTGTCGATGCTGCATCTGGCAGCAGCTATGCCGCTAGGGAGGATCCGTGGCTCACCAGGAGACCCTGGGGCTGCCCCCATCCTTTTCTGACTCAGCATTTTCTCACGACACTAATGTTTACATTTGTCAAAACTGTCCTGAGTCCCTTAATGCAGCTCTGAGTATCAGACTTAGCAGTTTAAATCTTCAATGGGCAACTGAAAAATGATATTTTTATTTCTTCAATTGATGGACTGACTCTTAATGATGCCGACTGTCCGTGTGTTTGAGGGGCTCAATTCGCAGTCCTAGACCATTGTCATGGAGCTGAACTCTGTCGTATTTACTGTTTGTTGGCTCGAAATACAAGATATAAACTAGAAGAGACAAAGAAACTTGAAGATGAAAAAGATAAAGACACAAATCAAAGCTTGAAGTAATATACAAAATGAGACTAAAACACATAGATAGGTACATCATTAGTTATGTTATGCAAATTTTCATTGTACAAACTTTGTATGGTGATTACTCGAAATTTATTTTTGACATCACCCTTGTGGCTCGCAACGTCTCATATTTAGTATTTAAGTCGACTGAGAAGTGCCTCAAATCATTGTGATTTACTTTTTCGTTCAATATTTGCTCCTCTTTATGAATCAATTGTGGAATTTCTCCTGATTTTCTATCTTTGTCATGTTAAGCTCATATGGCTGGCTGCAAGATATGCAAATTTCAATTTACGGAGATTCTAGAGGAATTTAATTTGTCGGGAAAGCTTTTGAGCTCTGATCCATACTCTGCATCACTATTTCGTGATTCGCATTGATAAACAAAGGAGCGCGTTGATAGTCCTCTATCTCAGTTCCTTTGATACTGATTACGAAATTGGATTCTTATAAAATTAATTACATTTTATGGAAGGTCACTAGTAGGACAATAAATCTTCTATGTTAAAATTTTCACTATTCGGACACATTTTTCCGAAAAGCTTTCTTGATGGTGATCCACGTTTTTTTAGAAATTACTTCAGTAACACTCCAAGTTCTCATGAACCTACATGTAAAACTTGGATTGTTACTCCTTAGCAACCTTAATGGTAAAGTTCATTGTTTTTTGTAGCTAAAAATAGGTTTAAGTCTGAATAATAATTCAGAAAGTGTAAGATAGGAACAAATATTAACAAATAGATACAAATGCCGTAATTTGTAGTTCATTAAAATTGATGGGTGTCATGTCTCCTGAGAATTATAGAAGGATCACCTAAATAGAGCCAGCGATGCTTATTGTTTTTTGAACAGTATTACGGTAAAACGATTGCGCACTACGTACTTATTGTAACAAAGCCTAATGCGGTGGAATTATACAAAGTGGCGCATAAGCAACACCCCTTTTAGAAAATTATTAACAAAAAACTATGCAAGGTAAAGAGATTGGAATAATTGTAAGCGATAGAGAAGATCTTGACGTATATAATTCGTTATTTAAGTATGGAATATAATATCCTGTAGATCATGCCCTTTGTTGTTTGAACAAAAATGTACTCTTTTAATGACACTTCCCATCGCTTTACTCAATATATCGGTAGTTATCTCGTTAATTTCTTCAACAATTTTGAGTTTTAATTCATGTAAGGTGTCGAAATTTTCGATGTAAACTTTTTCCTTCAAATTTCCACAAAGAACAAAATCAAGTTGACTTAAATCTGGAGATCTGGATGACCGTGGTACGTCAACACAGCGCAAAATTATTTGACGTGGAAAATTTTCCTTCCGAATGGCCATTGATTCCCTCGCTGTATGAGCCGCTCAATCTTGTTGAAACCAGATATTCTCTATGTTCAGGTCTTCCACTTCCTGTAATAAATATTCTTGAATCATAGGTCTATATCGGTTTCCATTCACAGTCACTGTATTACCATCATCATCTTCAAAAATTATGGACCAATAATTCTCGATTACGTTATGCCACACCATACTGATAATTTAGCTGGATAAAGTGAATGCTCACGAGTTTCTCTAGGGTTCCCAGACGCCCAGAATCTGAAGTTTTACTTATTAACGTCACCATTGAGGGGAAATGAGTTTCATCTGTCGTTATTAGGTTCAAAATGAAGTCTTCATTTTCTGGAAGTTGCAGGAATGTTCGAGCAAGATCAGCCCGCTTTCGGTAGTCTGTGAGATAGAGCACTCGGGTCAATTGAATTCTATATAGGTGATATTTCAAATTTTCTTTCAGAATACGTTGCAATGACCTGCAAGACATTCCCAGTTGAGCAGAAAGTTTCGTCGCCGAAGTGGTCGGCCGACCAGCAACGTTTGTTAAAAGAAGCCGAATCGAAGCATCAGTTCGAGCAGTTAGCGGTCTACCACAGTCTTGCTTGTCTGTTGTTGAACCAGTTTTGTTGAATCTAGGAGCCATTGCTTCGATGCACGTTTTATCAGAACTTCTTCTGTCTTTAGAAATGTTTCTGTAATTCTTTTGTACTGTAATAATTGAGTCATTATATTTAAAGTAAAGTTTCAAATTTTTACAACTGTTCTTTCGTGTAGCGCACCACTTTTTGGGTAAAATATAGCAAAGTATTGGTGCAATATGATATGGTAATCGGTAGAATGAATACAACAGTTCAAAAAATTTCAACTTCCCCCGGCTATAATTTGCAACCATCCCGATATGTTCACCTTTCATAGTTTTTTGTTATTAATTTTCTAAAAAGAGGATGTTACTTGTGCACCACCCTGTACTCCTATATGCTCACGGCAATATTGTCAGAGATTAGCCTTACTTTTCTTAACATTTGCTCGTATTAATGAAGCAAATACTTTTAACGTGATACACGTGTTATTAAATTATCCTTTTAATGCAAGACCACGAAAAATAGCTTGGGAATATTCCCTCTGTCAAAACACTAATATTTTAGGAAATAGTTTACAGTTAACTCTGTGCTCTGTACAGTTAACTTTTTAGCTCTGTTAGCAATATTTTCTTTTCTTTCAAAGAATATCATAGAAAGAACTTACGCCGAGTTCTAAACTTTTGTTTCATTTTTTTCGTTTATTATTTTTCTATGTGCAGGAATAAAATATATTTGCACTCCCTTTGTAGTTGTTTTGACTGCACTTCTTCTTGAGCCATGACGCAGTTGTATAAATTTTCTTTTATCCTTTATTTTGCAGTAGGATTTTTATGAGATTTGACGCGCACTTGCGAACTTGGTTCCGCGGTGCACTTTTTATACTACGGACTGCCTGTAAAAAACATTTCTCTCATGTACTGCATTAGCGCTCTTGAAGCCTCGGGGTAGCTAACGAGAAAACCAAGATGGAGAGTCTCCGAGCTCACTGAAGAGTCACTTGAGTCAACAAGTTCCCAATTGGCGCGTCCTGGACAACCTACATTTGAGGTCACGTCTACCCTACAGAGTCACATCTGTTCAGGCCAGCTGTTCAACTTTTTTTCTTCGCGGCTCATAAAAATACTTACGGTGCTCTATTCATTTGCTCATAACTCAATTTTCTTTTGTGTAAAATAAATCTTTCATTATACTGGAAAAGCATTTTGTTAATGACTCCGAGAGCTGAATGACATTCCTCAGCGTAGTTATATGAGTTCTGATTTTTGAACTCCACCTGGAAGAACTGATTGCGCCTGCTGTAGTTAGCGTTCCTGATGCTGACGTTTCTAACACATCACCTTAGTTACCAACGGTAGAGCAGCGACAAGTGTTGCAGGAATCTGTTATGGGCTAAGGTTTAGTAAGTAAGGTATGCCCCTATTTTTTCATTCCCTTTCTCTCTCTTGCGTTGAGGAACGGCAAAGGCTTCCTGCATCCATGGCATATGATCGCTATCTTCGTCTGCCAAAGTTTTTGACTTCTGTGGTTTTCGCAAAAAAATAATTAACGCTCTTCTCTCTGCGAAAGCTGCAGTGATGGAAACTCGATGTAATCCATTGTCTGTCCTTACTGCCACTACTGAAATTTTTTTGCTGTGGTGATTACAAAGCAATCCTACGAAAGAATACATTTGTATCTATAATATTATTTCCCATGCGCAATACTAGACTTGAGACGTCGGACCAGCTGCTGGTTACTTCTTCAATTTCCGAAATGATATCAGGTGACCTCTAGAACCTCAAAAGACCTCTAAATAATAAGCTACTTTTTTAATAGTTTGCCAGTGACGTCAAGGACTTCATCCAATTTCCGTTACTGGCCTTGCATGCCCCGTCTTCCTCTGAGTTGCGCTATTCGCTCGACTTCTCGCGATGCCGACGGCGGAGCCCTCACTTCTGTGCTGCTCAGACACTCTCCTCTATCATTTATTTAGATTATTTCTGAGTGAACGGTCAAAGAAATTTCCCGTTAAGAATGAAATTATAATCAGCACCAATTTATTTTCCGTTTCAATTATTACACGGATAGCTTATGAAATAACTAAATGCACAGCAGTGCCGAACTCGCTACTTTTAAATAGATTGTATTTGTGGATGAGGTAAAATTGCAAAACTAGAACTAGAATTTTTTTTTAATTTATAAGATCATTTTTTTCTGTCCGCTACATATAATAGCTTATGGGGAATTGCTAGAATTCGTGAACATAACCAGTTCCCAGAGTCTTTTTAATATTAAGAGCACGTCTAACAAGGTACATGTAATCAAAACAAGGACTTGGAAATCGTTCTATATAATACTTAAATTATACGAATAAATTTAAGTGCAAACAGCCTAAGACACTTACTGCAAAAATCGTTTTTCGAATTGGCTGAATAAAATTATTATACGTTCATTTTAGGTAATGAGTTGTTAATCGAAACAAATCAAATATCAACAGCCAGCACATGTATATCTGCTTACAGTTCCTCTTAAGAATTCACGTTTTTATTCAATTGCAAAATGGCTTTAATTTTATGGTAAGAATGACGTAATCGTAGGTTCAAGCCCTTAAAACACCTGCTACTAAAAGGGACAGGACGAACGTATAAATTTGTCTAGGATGCTGGAAGCATACAAAGGCAAAGTGTGGAGGTTACATGGACTTTCTCACTAATGGATAGCTGTTAAAACAAAATGCAGTTTTAAGGAAATGAAAGAGCCTGAAACGTGGGCGAACGAGATTGAATGAAAATGGGACAAATAAATTGAGCTTGGATGGAAAGTCGATTGACATATCAAAGCATCGATGCTGGCGTGCGAATGCATAATGTACGTGAATTATCGAATATTTTGTAGATGTTTAAAGACAATCGAGTTCAAATCGTAAAGCTCTTGCGCTATATCTACTAGACCATACATCAATTCTCACAAGTTGCGAATTGCGAGAAGTATTTTCTAGTGGGACTAATTTATTGATGAAAATCAAAGATGAATCGATGGGGGATAGAAAGATCATTGAGTTAAGAAAGAAGAATAATTACTGATTTCCTCATTCTTTCACATGTTTTGAAGTACCAATATATGTATTTGTTAAAAATTGTAAATACTCGTAAAGACTTTCAATATTTGATGCATAAAAGTTGTCTAAAAATATAACGCCAAATACTAGCTTAAGAAAATTTGCTTTGTTTTTGCTAGTGAAAATATAGAATTTAACACACAAATCGTTTCCCAGTCTAACTTTAGTGACAGTACAGTTCTTTGTCAGTTATTACGACGAGACCTTCACTGCTGCTAAAGCTATAACAGAGTAAAGAAATGAACGGCTAATATCTGAATGCAAATTAATGAGGATTCCGTTGATTTTGGCTTGTCAAATCAAGTACACAACGTCGATTATGGACCTAGTGCAATTGCGTCATGGAGTAATTACGAATTAATTTGTTCGAATTTTTATCTCTAAAGTTATATATATATGCATCAACACCTTCTGGCATTACTGTACCCGGTAAACCATGATGGTTCGTTCTATTTCATCTGTGCGTGAGACATGGGAAAGTCGAGAAATATTTCAAGAATGTTGAAAAATTTCATCACGACTTGATATACTAGACTCGATCGGAAATGATTCAATTGTTTACCTTCCTTACGCTTGAAAACTATATTTATTTTCGTGGAACAAATATTGATAACTGGTAGGATCTTGAGGTTTTGTCGGATGGGTTTGCTGATAGCGTCGACTCGCGTCAGCTTACTCGAGGACTTAACGTTCGTAGCAGACGTCGCTACAGCATCGCTGAATCAGTCCTGCTTAGCGTTGGAAGCTGTTGTGGTGAGTTTAACTTTGTCGTAAGGAGGCTCTCTTTTTTATTTTTCTTTCTGTCTCGACTGGAAGCTCAACGTACCTTGTAACTTATGACTCGATATTTTGTTTATCATATCAATTCTTTTTCATTTATTAACTGAAATTGCACCTCTGAAGCACTTTTTGAGCGGCTACATCTTTACAGGATTTTCAGTTATTTAGTGTAACTTGATGATCATTATATTCTTGAAATGTGTGATACAAGCTCACCATATAATTCATACAACGTTCTAGCAGAACGAAGTTTTTGAACTTTGCGGAATAAATTATGCCGTTACTTCATGTAACTCCTGATTGACGCTATGTCGAGCTAAATTTATTATAATTTTTTCACACGTAAACCACCAAGAAAATTTTAATTTTACGACCAACCAGTCGACTGTTCTTGCGAGTATGAGAATCTGAAGGAAAATCTAAAAGAAGTACTTAATCGAACTTATTCTGTACTTAGTGCATTACTGCCAGATTTTTGTGAGTACAAATTGCTAGTAAACAGACAAAATATACGATACTGAGAAAACATTGTCTTGTAGAATCAATCTATGCACGAGGTCTCCATCAGCATGGCGTGCAGTCGTCATGCCCCTTGCAGCTGTCTCGCTCCGTCTTCTGGACGAACTTCTGTCCTTCTCTGCATGGTCGCAGCTGAACTAAAATACGAGTACATGCTCAGGGGTCGGTCCACCTCTGTCTCTCTGCAGGTACAAACAAGTCTCTTGCTGTTCTAACTTGACTCGTTCGCTCTGTGTACTCTCATGTGCATCTTCCAATGAATTATCTTCTGTGCAAGTCTTGTATTTTTATTCAATAAGGCGGCAAAATTTTACCATGACCTTAAGCTAGCGCCATTTTTTACTGCTACCTAATAAAGCGTCTAATTTCGCTGCGAAGCTGAGTTGTACATTTGTTTATATCCGAAATATAAGGTCAGAATATTTGAACATTTGTCACGTATTCAGTTACTGATTTTTTATTCTCTGATAAGGTTAACTTGTGTTTGTTCATTATATAATTTTTCTTGCTAAAGTCACATGGAAATGCCTTCATCCATCATCTCTTCCATCTTGGTTTAGTTCGTCATCTCGATGAAATGGACAGTTTGATTTGCGAGCTGGACGCGAGTGCCGCCTGTTGAGGAGGTGGTTCCTCCAAAACACGTCTCAGGACATGACAGGGATGAATTTTAATCTTTGTGAGGTCCTTTGGTGTGTGTTGGACACAGCGAGAGGCCTCACTCACTTGACTAAAGACATCATTTATCATTGAAATAACTGCATTTGCTGAGCATTTACCCGAGGAGTATTCTCAATTTATGGCAGAATTACCGTTGTTTTATGCAGCGATGCTGACTTGCATTACGTTCATGAAAATTTAGGCCTGCCAGGTGTTGATGGTAATCTAGCTCTGCTGATATCTCTGTCTGAGAGGCTCATTTCGCGAAGACGTTGGTTTCGTTTTTAATTATCAAAAAATTTATCCCCCAGAAATTTAGAGTATTAAAAGTTCCAAAGAGTTTGAAAATATCGTCTTACGTCATATTTTGCTTATTTGCAGTTTAACAATCTTGGACAATGAAGGTATGAAGAATATTGAATAACAAAAGTTCCTTCTAAGCTTTACCTCCTTGCTTTGAATTTTGCCTACTGAGGCCTGAAGTTCGAAAACATTTTTGTTCTCTGGACACGCTTTCTAATAAAATATCGAGACGTTAGTTAAAAAACACTAAAACTTATTCTCAGATCGTCAAAATTTGATTTAGGCGGCCATTGTTTATTATTTCTTTGTTTATCTCATGTCATAAAGAATTTTTTGTACTTAATGCACTGAACGGAAGCAATGTTGTTCGTACAATTTCATTCACAACGTTGAAAAACATATTCTAAAAATTTGCGGTTAAACCATGAATTTTCTCGAGTCCCACCATTTAGAAATCATTGAAGTGCCTAAAATAACTGCAATAATTGCAGGGAGTGTTTCAGCTCTCGAAAGGATTTCAGCTCACTACATTATGTTTCTATTCTTTCTCTATTCAAAAGAAAAATGTGTTCCTTATTTCAACTTCATTTTTCCATCGCATAACCCAGAAAATATTTTGACTTATCTTTGCTTTTAAAAGAAGACGTACAGCTATGTGCTTCAAATGAACATGAAACCCGTCAACAAACTCAAAAAATTGTCTATATTCTTTGCAAATTATGCTTGTCAATGATGAAGAATTAACCATTAATATTATTTTAGATATTGTGATAATCTTTCAGTATAAGACCATTAATTTACGATGGCAATTTTTACTACTCAGTTTCTTCCAAGATATTTCTGATAGTAATCTTTCTCAGTGTATTTTTTCTCAGTGCTTCGTGTGAACGTGCATTAAGTACGAGTTAAGGAAATTCAAAGAGTTCCGTTTCCTCTTCCACAAACATAAAAGCCCCACAATACCATTCATTCTGAGGTAATTTGCAGGTTCTTCTTTTCTATTATCATTGAAAGAATCGCTATGAGTGTTGGCGTTATGGGGATATTTTATAATTTGTTGTCGTGACTTGCAACGCGCAGTTCAGTACCTCTTCATCTGCTCTCCCACCTCGAGACGGGAAGGCGATCTGATGCTCCTCCGTGTTGCCGACCTCTGCAGCTCAAGCAACAAAATAACTGGAAGCTTCTCCAGTCTGTCTTACGTCATCTATGATGCTCACTCAGCCAAGGGCGCTCATTGTAACGAAACATCGGCTGTTCAAAAAATTCAGACTACGACAATTATTCCTACAATGGCGAATATACTGTGAAACAAATCAGTCTTAATCTGAATGCCATGAAGCTAAAAAGTTTCATGACTTCTAATCACAGGCCGACGCTGAACAACATTATGTGGTCATTTTTAGTAGTCCATTGGCAGATGCTTTTTAATTCTTGCATATGCGTCTATGTATAAAGATATAACTATTCATCAAAGAGTTGGAGTCAGACTTTTGGATGCGCTCGTTTTTCCATTTCATAACTATGATGATAGTGTTTATCATATTGGTCTTCATTAACAGTTCCTACTTAAACTTCTAAAAGTTTAAATTGACTACTGACTGAAATTTACAGCAGGAGCATGAGACCTTGATAAACTTCACGTTTTTACAGCAATGGTCATTTAAATTCAACGTTGTCGAAATTATTGAAACAGTCAAAGAGAAAATTGAACGCTCTTCTTTCAATGTGACTGTGCTATACCTGCTGTGTTGTAAATTTAACTCTGCAAAGTATATTCCATTTACTGATAAAATGAATGAACGATTCTTCAAATACTGGAGTCCTTCAATAATGTCTCATGAATCGAGGGCTCTGTTTGTGAGGCTCCTTCTTAGTCTCACTCTCCTGTCCCATGGAAATTTGCGCGCATGCGCAGAAGTGCCGTCTCGACGACTTCTATCTCGCCTCCGCATAGAACAACATTTTTTGGTGTGTTTATTTTTTGCAGCGATCAGGTTTGTTGTTTGTGTAGCGGACGATGCTCAGCACACGAGCCTTTAGACCCGAGCGACTGGAATGGCCCATCAAAAACGGCGTTCAAAAACTGAGAGAGGTACCATCGTGACTAAAGAATTTATTTACCACTTTTGCGCATGCTTTGAATGCTGATCTTGCTGTGCACGTACGCGTCTTAAAACCCACGATACTGTGAGAAGCACGTTTTTTCTAAATTTTTCAGTATTGAAAGTTATTGTTGGCATTCTTTACCGTGCATCTGATTCCTTGTTTGACCCTGGCATATCATCAAAATTTTGTCTTAGTGTGTACTCCTTTTATTCAGTCGATTCATGATAATCACAACATAATTAAGAACATTTATTATCTGTTCATTTTATATTTCCACTACTGTATCTTTATTGTAATATTAATTTTAATTCCTTGCATTGGCGTAACATGTCTATATTTCGTCGTATCTATAACGTTATTCATGGTTCAAGATTTTTTTAACGGAACTTATGTTGAGTTCATGCTGCATTTAAGTCTTTCTAAAGCGATTTTAGT
The DNA here is from genome assembly GCA_006783055.1 of Trinorchestia longiramus. Lineage (NCBI taxonomy): Eukaryota > Metazoa > Arthropoda > Malacostraca > Amphipoda > Talitridae > Trinorchestia > Trinorchestia longiramus. The sequence continues at coordinate 17,887 of VCRD01000163.1, forward strand.
ATTTATGGATAAAAACTCAGTTGCGTTAGCTTCTTTGCAACTTCTTCAAGTTCCTCCCGGCGAGATATTTTATATTTCCATTCAGGACTTCAATTTGAAGAGGAAGGGCTTTTGATACAAGTTTTGCGCTGCCATTGTTGAAGGTCTTTCAATGTAAGATGAACGTCTGGCGCTCGTCAAAAATGACGTCGTTGAAAGATCTTCAAGTTTCGTCAAATCGGCGGCCACCCACACGGAGGTTGCCATTCACTGGGGATGGCCACCAAAATTTGGGCTGGGCAGGGATTGCCGACCGCTGATTAGAAATGTATATATTTTTTTATGATAGCTCCAGTTGTTCTGCTCCTGAATCCTGAGTTGACCGTCGCGGCCCCAAGTTTATGTGAACAGAAATCTTTATCCTAATTTTAAATTACTAATACCTTGTTAGTTAAGATACTTATTAGTGTCTTTAATGACAAATATAAGTAATACATGTTTAATTTTGGAATGTGGTCATTTTTATGTGCTTTGCATGACACAAACTTAGATGCTGAGTTTTCCAAGTTTATGTTTGGATTTCTGAATGGAGTAGGTACTAATTTACAAAGTGGCGAAAGATCTTAGTATCTTCCACTCATCTTCGTAATTTCATACATTAGAAATATAAAAATCACTACTTGTATCCCCATGAAAGACTTGTGATGGGTCTAAAAATTGAACAAGCTTTTGTCTTCGCTTTAAAATTGTATATCCTGACATATCCTCTAGAATCTAGATAATGAGTGTATGTAGCAAAAACTTTTTGCTTGAAAATAATTCGACGGTGATATCCGTAACGACCTGGATGAACCATTTTGTTAATCAAGTGTGCAAGGCATGATTGAGGAATATAAATATTGTATCTTCTTTAATAAACAACAGTAGTGTGTCCATTACTGAAATAACCCGGATTCTAGGACTTGACATCACAGAAGTAGTTTGACGTTTGTCGGATGTGAAGCTCTTCCAGCTGAACTTCTACGAGTGAATTTAATGGACAAGTTTCCTTTTAAATAAACCTGGTAAGAGATGTCGTCTTGAATGATAAATATTTGTTTGCTATCGTAAGTGATATTTCTATTGATGTGCATATTATCGCTATATTCACCTGCGGGACTCGGAAGTATCTTATACTTAGACGTGTAAAATGCTATTTGCAAAGAAGAATGTTTTTGCATTTTGTGCCTGATCAGATTAATGCAGTTTTTATTACATTCTACACTACTTAAGAGAATTAAAATGTTTATGATACATGCAACGATTAACTTTTAGTCTCTAGCCAGTGTGGGTCCAATGCTCTCGAGTGACTTAGCGTGGTTGGATAAATTTTGATCCTGGTATTCTGAAAGCCTTCATTGTAAAGGGTAAAATTACAGTTTTGTATTCTGTTTAATTTACATTCTAAAAATGTGGTATTTTAATAATAGAAAGTAGAGTTGTACGATATCTTACTGTACTTGATTCTTTTTGTTGCAAATACTGTTTATATATTACTAAACAAAAATAATACACAGTCAAATCAAACAGAAATGTATATCAGTAACAGGTCCACCTAATGACTGGTTAAGATTTAGATTAGAGGTGAAGCATGGTGGTAAGGAAGGTCAAGATTAGTTAGTTTGTGGGATTCGAGTTGAAATTACGATTAAGATTAATAGTAAAGCAATAGTCAACGTGTTAAGTCAGGTTAGCAATAGTTTGCCTTGTTCCAAATTATTATGAAAGTTGAACTTATTTTCAGATGATGCAGCCATACTTACCTCCTAGACTTAGCATTGTGTCTTCTAAATTTTCAAAGCTCGAAACCCGTACACATTCATCTATGGTCGCATAGCAGATGCCTTCTAAGACTGTACATCCTAACAAAGTAGACACACTCTACATCATAACTGAGCCTGAAACTGCGCTGTAAATTTTCCCACGTATGTGTAATTTATAGAAGCCAACAGCTAAAACTGTATTCGCAAGTTTTCAAATACAGCTTTGGCTCATTGTATTTTGGATGGTCAATCGTTTTAGATATTCTCAAATTACTGTTCATTTTTGTATAGGACGGACGATGCTTCGAATGCAATGAGTAGGACTGCACATTAGTGCCGCAAACAAACGACGCAGAGGGAGCGCATGGCAGGGGCAGGATCGTGCGTTGTTGCGTGGGAACCGTTAAGCAGCTGCGCGGTGCCGTCTGTGTGTGCACGACCATGACTGCTGTATGGCGGAACGCTGCTTCAACATGCCTTGCTTATAATCCTCCCTATGAAAACATCGCACAGCGTTCCGTAGTGCAAACCGAGAACCTCAATTCCAGTGTTCTTTTAAGTTTATTGCACCCCTGACCAGATTTAATGGAAAGAATATGTGCGGCACAAAGTAATTGCGAGGTGCTATTCATGAGCCAGCTTATGTAATCATGGTCTATGGGATGATGAAGCAAATCTTTAATTTTTTTCTCTTTGAAGGGTTAGGCATCCTCCCCAACGGTGTATATACTCCCAGGTACGAGGAAGTCCCGATTCCTAACAGTTACACCCTAGTGTGAATCATGGCTGCAACAGAGGTTCGTAGTTTTTCAGATGGGTCATTACAGATGCTATCGCGACACTGAGTAATCTTTTGGAAGCCCAAGGCATGGCTTCAGGCTTCGAGAGGATGAATTTGCCAAGTAATTCTAAAGCGAGTGTTTGTATAGAAGGCTTCTTTCAGTGATGTGCCTAGTTATTGTGTGCTTCGAACCTGCCTGAGAGTCTGTAGAGTAATTTAACGATCCTTGTGGGACTCGTATTGTTGATTTACTATGAGCCTTGTGGTTTCTTTTTCAAAATCACACTTTCTTAGTGTGTACATTTTTTATTTTTGTCGTTTCTGCATGCGTTTCTTGAGCTATTGATACTTTTGTTTCTAACCGTTGAATTCATTTATTGTGTGTTTTTTTACTCTGCTTGACTTTTAACTTTGCTTTATGATTTACTTTACAATTTGTGAAACTCGCTTTTCAATAAAGTTTTTATGGTTAATAGTTATGTTTGAGTTACTCGAAACTTTAGTTTTGATAAGTAATCGTATTGTTCCGATCAATGTCAGCGTGCCTTGAAGCAAGAGATGTAACTCGAGCGACAAGCAGTGGAATGGGCAATGATGTTCTGGGTTTCGTATTGGACCTCATGTTTCTTCTATTCTCAATTCTCTATTTCTATTTTCAGGGTAGTCGATGTTCTGTGCCACTGAGGTCTTAGATTAGCATCTTTGTTTTAGTTTGTGTTCTCGCTTCACGTTTTCGTCTCCTCGCGATACTTGTGCTGCTTATTGTTTGCCTCCTGCGTCGCGCTGTGCCAATCGATATTTAAAATTATTGTTATTGAAACTGAACTTTTACTAAAATAAGAGTGATGACTCTTTTTATTAAGCGAAAGTGATAGTCAAGCCTTGATATGAGGCGCTTCGTGCTACGAGGGTGAAGATGCCACCACCTAAAAAAAGTTTCCATTGTACCGAAATTTTGGAGCCGAGCCTAACTTAGCAGTTAGCGTACGAAATGAGACCAAGAACACGTCGATGTGTGCATAATTAATTACGTTGTAGGAATTTCCATTTTGCGAAGTTTGAGTCGCGATTGCTTGTAACTGACTTTTGGCATCTTCGCCCTTGGGTACACAACGTCTAATATGATAATTTTGTTATTATCCTTCTACAGGCTCTCGTGAAAATAGCGTGAAATTTTTGTCATGTTTAGGACACTTTATTTTGTGGAATAAAGATCCGACAATAAGTTTTTACTCGTTACTAGTTGATTCATTTCTCACCGAGACGATTTATCGTGTCAGCTGTGATAAAATTTCACCGTAACTTTTGGGACCTTCTCACTGCCAACCTTGTGCAGTGTCCTCACTACCAGGTGGGTATAGTGGACTCATTTGGTGATACTTCCCTAGTGGGTGTTGCTGAAAACTAATTTGTTTTTAAAGGCTATGATGTTTTATGATAGTCTAACTTCAAAAACTTAGCGCTTGCCAGTTGCATCATATTTTAAATACTGACCCGAATAAGATATTTTACAAGATCAATTTTATTACAAAATTTATCTTCCAGCGCGTCAGACACGTGTTCTTTGGATGTTCGACTCGCTCAAGGGTCGCGACTACTTTGATGTTATTTGAAATTTCAACAGCGTAAGTTTGTCATTCGAACTCAAATTATCGTTTATTATTTATGTTCAAAGTTTTTGCACTCGATCTCAACTTCTGCCTAAAGGTTTTCAAGGGTTGAAAGCTAAACCTCACAAGTTCTGCTGTTTCAGCCAAAAGTTAAGACCTTATTGTAAACTCAAGAAAATTGTGATAATGTGTAATTTGAATTATTTCAGTTATGCCATTTCAGTAAGATAACATGGTTCTTCTTATTCTTGTTTACACTTAATCGGATTACTTGGAAGTATATTTTGCATGCTGTAGATGCTGTCTTTTGATTATAATCTAACAATTCTACCAAGAACACTTTTGCGGATAATCATTCTGCAAATAATAATTACATAATTTCCTTGGCGGAATGCACTGCACTTAATGAATTGTTGGCGCAACTTTTGTAATTAATTTAATATCCTTGAAATTAGCCTTGCTCTGGAGTTGTCTTGGACTTCGCTCGTTGCAGAAGTCCTCATTTTGCCATCTTGAAGAAATGTAACGAACTGGCCCACAAGTTTTTCGCTCCGCTCTCTTGATTAACGCACGTTAGCTGGTCCTGATTAGTCCCATTTTTGAGCTTCTCAACCATTTTTTCTTCGGCGGAGGACCTTCGTTAGCCGACTCTTCCATGGACTTTAGCAGATTGGCTGCCTCGCTGTGGCCATGAGAATTTCTTAATTATACATAGCCTAAAAAGTATCTTCTATAAATACCAAGATTTTCTTGAGTCCGTTTCGTACATATTTCCACCTTACTTTCAATCAAGCTTGCTTTCGAGCGACATTGTTTTAGGCTACATTGTTTCTAGGAATATTGTATGAAGGGATGTAATTTTCAAAAGATACCTCATTAGCAGAAATCCCAACATTGAGTCAATTTTTAGGAGACCTCATTTTAATGGACCCAGCTTCAATGACATTTTTAAGCGACGTAATTTTTGAAGGGATGGCGTCGTCAAAGAGCGTCATTTTCTGGGGACGTCAATTTTAAAGAACGTCATTTTTGAAAACGTCATTTTTAATAAACGTCATATCCAAGAGGTGACATTTTCAAGAAACATCATTGCGTTTGCGAGACCCCACTGTCTATGCGAGACCCTACTGTTTCTTTTTGCGAGACCCTACTGTTTCTTTTTGCAAGACCCTACTGTTTCTTTTTGCGAGACCCTACTGTTTCTTTTTGCGAGACCCCACCGTTTCTTTTTGCGAGACTCCGCCGTTTCTTTTTGCGAGACTCCGCCGTTTCTTTTTGCGAGACTCCGCCGTTTCTTTTTGCGAGACTCCGCCGTTTCTTTTTGCGAGACCCTCGATGTGTTTTTTGCATTTCGTTTTGAAAATTGATTTGTGAATTGCCAGATATTATTCAGCTCACAACGATGCTCTAAAGTAATTGATTAAAAGTATAATAACTGCTAACCCTTGAGCAGCATTAAACTCTCGATGGAACTTACTTCTTGTTAAGCGTTTTGATGCTCTGCAAGTAACCCCATGCAATATACGTACACCAAAATCAGTGTTCGTGAGGGACGTGAACTGAAATGTTGCTGAACAACGATTTTATTCTTTATTTTAGATTTTATTGTATTATAATCTATTTCAGATTTTAGACGTCATTAGGAATCTCCATAGCAATTATATTTATCGTTTTCAAAGCTCTTAAAATCGGGTATAAAAAATTGTTTTGCTCTATTACAATGGAGATGTTGCGTGGCTAGGGAAGTGGTATAGCCTTGGCAGCAGGATTTCGTAGATCATTTTTACTTTAACTTGGATCAATTAATAATTATGAAGTTTATTTCTGTTCGTGTATTATTCTGTCTATTTTCGTATGCGGGTTTATTATGAGATTCAAACTGTGGAGCAATTCACAATGAATCCCTCTAGCCTCTTGAATCGTCCAGCTTCTGTTGCAATTGTTTACTTCTCGTTTCTCTTGCTCTCCAGCGTCAATGTTAAGTGGCAATTCAGCTCTCCGTTTCAATGTCGATTTGAATTAAAAAAAGATTTGTAGGCTTAAGAAGTCATTGTTTAAACTCGTATCATTGATGGTTCATTGTAAGTCCGTCTGAAACTTCTATTTTGAGTTGGATTTTTCTGTTATGCGTCAGTTATCGGAACACTTCATGAATAATTAATAATTATGCTTCTATAACAAATTTCTGCACCTTAGTGAATGTAAATATTAACATTTTTAAATCCCAGTGCATATATAAAATATCTTTATCTACCGTTCGCATATGTAGAATTATAGATGAGCATTTAAAGATCAATGATCATTGCTTTGTGTACAGAAACTTGTTCAGACTCGTGTACAAAAAACTGATTCATTTCCCAAATTCATTTTTCTGCTTGAAATTTATGGTAAGTGTCTGTTTATGCATCTCAGGTTGGGGTGATGGTAATAAACAAGTATTATAACTAATGCTGGAAAACTACACAGTAATGTGAAATCATTTCGCATCTGTGAAAATACATTTAAGTTCAGGGAAATTTAGGGGATAGATAACTTGGTTCTTGGTTGATGCGACATAATTCTTTCCTTGCTACTTTCGGGCTCCTGAATTGGTTCAGATGAATATTAACTGCGTTGCAGCGTCTGTCTCAGTGTCCTAGTATTCTTCTGCTTCCGTACATCTCGTATACTGGGTGCTGCGAAATTATGAAACACGCAGATTTAATACAAGCGGATTAGAGTAAAGAAGAAAAGCATGTTTTTATTTTCAAAATATCCGTACACTATCGTGTTGTTTCATTTTGCATTTTGTTGCATCGTTTTTGACAGCACATTTTTCGCTTCTATTCCTACTCTTTTATTAAATCCACCAAAGTGTGTCAGATCAGTCTGTAGCATCCAATATGCATTGAAATTAAAAGACGTCTCTTTTTCATATTTTGCTTTAGTTATGCTCTTCTCAACCTCAGTTTGTGCGAATTATTTCGTCTGCTTGTTTAAAAAAAATTACCTTCAATTAAATGTTCTGCAACAACCCGTACCAGTTGTATGCAATCGCTTTTGCAGGGGTATTACTGCTCGTAAAATATGAGAACTCAATTAAAGACGGCTACTGGGGAGACAAAATTTATTTCCTGCACTTCTTATAATAAGACCCGAAGCTCGACCTTCAGAATTATTCTAGCGTGAACCATCTTTGCTGGGACTTAAATTAATGAGACTGAACTCCTGTATCAACAATTTTTTCTGCTAATTGTAATTGTATGAAGTTTTCTTAACTTTCCCCTAATTTTCCTCCGTTGTTCTCGAGGCCAAAAAGCAGGAAAAAGTTATAATCCCCTTACATGAAAGGCTGCCGAGGTCTCAATTGGCCCCAAGTGCGTAATTCATTGTTGATGCTCATCTTCCTGTGACCGCTTCTTTGCGGCAGCTTTTCCCGAGTTATGATTAACGTAGAGACTTGGATGCCCGGTTTTTGATCCCTGCAGTAAGAAATGGAAGGAAAACCCAGAGGCAAGTAAAAATAGATGAATGGTAAAAATAGTTGTTCTCGTTTAGCTACAACGTCTCGAGTTTTGTTGCTAATGATATTATTGTGCATCCAAGATCAGGGTTGTTATCACATTTTTTAGTAATGATTTTACTTGGATAGTGTACGAGCTGCTGAGCTGTGCAGTGGTGATTCCTATGTGGTTTGGGCTGACATGAAAAATATTAGTGCAGACTCGTGTGGTTATCATACTATCATTTTCATTATTTGCTTCTCCTTTATGTTACAGATTACTTTTATTGTTCAAACTTATCTTGAACGCTGAATTTATAAGGGAGAATTTCAATCCTCGACAGCGATTAATTTGATCCGAAGACCACATTTAGCTGATTGCTTAAGTTCTTGTACAGCAGTGAAATGCTTCCAATTATTAATTTACTGCAAAGCCCTCTATGATAAAATGGCGTTGCCTTCGAATACTGATAGGTGAACCTTGCTCCAGTTAAAATGTGAACTTTTATTGTTTACATCCTCCCATTTATCAGAAATTTTTCCATATGATGCCATTATTTTCTAGAACCCTAAAAATGTTTCTCGGTCTATTGAAAGTGTTTGCATTTTTCAGAAATTATTCAGGTTTGTCTGAAATGTGGATAATTTTTGTTTACTCATTTACACTGCTTTCCACAACGGTGCTCACTAAATAATTACAGGGTCATTGATCCAGGGTTCTGTTCAATTTGTATTCAATCCGTTCAACATATATGTATAACTTTTTTGGGTTTAATAATAGTTTCGTTTTAGTTGTGTTATCCTTTGCACTTTTCATTTTCTTCCATGAAAGTGCTGTGCTTACTTCTTGAGTATTCCTGCTCCCTAAATCTCACTCAAGTTCTCTTTCTCTCTGCCTTCCATAAATCGCCCGCCCGTCGCTGCTCCGAGACGCAGATGTTGACTAACGCTCTCTTCTTAAAACTCAATTAGCTCCGCCAAACATGAGCCTTCTGGGGCCCATTGGATGGATCACAGAGCGAGGTGGTGCAGGTGCTGGGGTATGCACTTCCATTGCGCCTGTCTCTGAGTGCGATTGAGTTTCATGTGTTTAGCGCTGCAGTGTTTGTTAATCGATTCTATTTTAGTTCCAGAAATAGTCATGTTATTCAAAAGTTTTTATTCCTTCCGTAGTCACCGAGCCATGTTTCAGTTTTGGTGTTTCTTTTTCTTTCGCAACTTTCGGGTGCGTATCTTAGGCATTTGACGTTCCTTACGAATCAGAGATTCTTAAACCTGATCCAGGTGTCAATGTCGGGTCTCCGTCTGTGACCTCACAGGGAACACCATCAGCCAATAGCAGAATTAACCACGCTTTACAGCCTAGATAAAGTTGTGTACTTTGATTACATGCTTTGCTATACTTAAACTTTTTCCTCCTCTAATTTTATTTAATGAATAATGCAGTTTATTGTGCAACAGAATTTTTGCACGAATGTTCAGATGTTGTATATGTCTATTTTCATCTTTAGGTTATTGCTCCCCTGAAATACTCCTTCTATTAAATATCTGAAGTAGTTATTGTAGTAAGGATGCATTAATATGATCCTTTTACAATCTAATCTTTGTCTTTTCCACTAGCGATGCCAAATGTTAAAGTTACCATGATGTTTTTCCTTAAATAGAAGTAATTAAGAGGCAAATAAAACAAAAGAAGCGACATTTGTATTTTCTCGCTCACGGAGTCTTGTTGTTATTACGTAGAAGTGAAAGACCTACGTTCATCTTTTCTTTATATCCCATTAATTAATCATTTAACTATGAGGAGTTAAACTAAACCTATCTACACCCACTTGAGGCAGTTGCTCAGTCAGAAAACTGCCTTGTGTTTTGATTAATATACTTTGAGCGCAACAGTAAATATTAAAAACTAAGGAACGCTGGAGTCATGACTTTAAATGTTCCGTGCCTTTTGCGTGCCGTACAGTATTTGTACTTCCGTATGTCATTTGCATTTCCATTAGTATTTTGTTTCATAAATTAGAGATACAAAAGGAGGGATTAAAGGTTCAGGACACATTGTTTAGCTTGTTCAGCAAAATGGAGTCTTAGTACATGCAGATATTACGGTAGACTAAGCAGCTATTGGTGTTATGCATATCAAGCATGACTCTAGTGTTTATCTTGCCTCCAGACCATGTGTGATTTCACTCCCTCCACTCCAAGTTGCTTAATTTTTGACCGAATGAATGAAGTTATTTCAAATACAAAAGTATGTATCGACTTCAAGTTAGAATACCTTTAAGATTTTTAGGGCACTCATTGATTTGATGCCTCATTTCAATTTTGCCTTGGATAATCATGAACAGATTGGAAAGCTACTAATATTCATAGTTAGTGCAATAGTGGTAAATCGATATGCTTTCAAATGCTCATAGAGTAATGCTGGACGTATATTATCTAATTTGAAGTTGTTTCCTAACATACGGTGTATACCGACTGTTTTATCACATATGATCGTATTCGGAAGAGACACGTAAGGCTTGCCAGTGTGAGGTTCCCTTGTGGACCTCAGCACGCTGGTGCAACTCGTCGTCTCACGCAGTTGTGGTGTGCGTTGCGCTGGACGCAGGGATGCGGGCGCAAAACAACGTTGCTGCTCAGGTCATCGGAGGTGCGAGTTTTCTTACAGAAAACTTGAAATTGTTGAAAAAATGAACCTAATTTTTATAGATATAAAAATGTATGCAGATTAATGAGGTAATTTTTTATTTTTATCATTTTATTAAACTCTGACCGAATGTAGATGATTAAAATGTACAAAATATTTTTTTTAGGAAAAGGGACATGACTAACCAGGTAACTTATGTCGAAGTCCAAAAACTTTTATTACAATTTTACTGAAAGCTAGTAGAAAACCATTAATACCGAAAGATTCGTGAGAATTGTTTAATTTCAGTTCTAAATTCTATTTTGTGTTGGAACAGAATGTTTTCTCAAGCAGTAGTGAGAAAGTTTATAGTTGGTTGAACTTCCCATGTTGAGATGTGCTTCAGAAAATCATTTATTGCTATGAAAACAATCTGCAGGGCGAGTGTTTTCTTTTTTTTATCATTTTTATTGATAAAAACGTTTGCACTTTCATTGTCTCGATCGAAAAGTATGGGAAGTTACGTGTTCCATTCGATGTGTACCCAGTAGCTCGTGTGTATCATCAACTTCGCTGTCTGCTTCGCTAAAAGTTAACGAACACGCAAGTCTAACCGATATTTAATCAAATATTGCCTTTTATCAAGTGTTAGAGCCCCAATCCTTCGCATTATCGTATGCTGGATCACAGTAATCGAAATACGAATCATAGACTTCGTTTATTGTGGGTGCTCTCCTAATATATCGAAAAATACAGCGTAATTTTTTACAGCGTAACTTTTAGACTTATATTCTTCGTATCACATTCACCTTTTATTTTCTTCATCTCATACCCTCAGCTTGTTATTTTATTATAGAGGTATAATCCTCATAGAAAGTAATTTACCTGTTACAATGATAGTTACATAGTTTTCACTTGAGATTTTAAATTTTCAGCAATTCGTAAAATGCAGTCAGTTCTTGCATTAGCTGTTCTTGGAGGGGTATTCTAAAGGCGATTGTTCTATATCTCATCTTAGGGACTTGAGACCTCAAGTGGAACCAACGTTGCTTGTTGCAGGAGTCTGACTTTAATTTAAGGGCTAGACTTTACATTCTAATTTCCTCCTCTCAGTCTCTGTCGCAGCCAGGATACCATGCGACAAAATTCTCAAACGAATTTCATTTTGTTCTTTTCTTCCTCTTCTGACTCCAGATTTTCACTTCTTCGCAATGCTTAAGCTGACTTATAAGCCTTCTGTAAAGTTGTATGTTAATATAGACACAGAATTTTGTTTTGCCTTTTTGATGTTATTTAAAATAAAATTTCACTTTGGCTCTTTGTTATTAAAACTAAAATGTAGGAAATCATTTGGTTATACGTTAAATATACATAATGACACTAATGCTGCAAAAAACTCTACTAATCTAGTACGTTCTGGGGAAATGATATGAGCACGTTATCTTAAAAATTATTGAGTACAACCAGCAGTTATGTATATCATTAAAAGCATACGAATTTCGAAGCTTAGTGTGAAGTTAAGCTTCAAGTAATAAACTACTGCAAAGAATGATTAAGCTGATTAATATTTATTACATAACGTAACAAATTTTCCTCTTCGTGAGGCGTCACTATAAATAGTGCAGAGTGAAGCATAATTTCTCATTAGAAGGGACGCAAAATGGCTTCTTCCTGTAGTTTAGGTCTGTGTTTACAGTTCGGAAGACGTGCGTCTTTTAGGATGTTAATTAACTTGCTTCTGCTACTGAGAGCCTGAGATGTTGCTCTTTTGCTGCCCTCCTCTTGCTGTTATTACTTACTGGTGCTGTTATTACTCACTTCTGTTGCTCTTGTTGCTACTGCTGTTGCGCTTACTGTTGATGCTGTTGCTCCTCCTGTTGATGCTGTTGCTCCTCCTGTTGATGCTGTTGCTCCTCCTGTTGATGCTGTTGCTCCTCCTGTTGATGCTGTTGCTCCTCCTGTTACCACTGTAGGCACCACGAGTCATATAACTATTGTGTACCAAGAGACGTGTGATAGTTTAGTGTCTCGAGTCATGTAATGATTGTGCATTACAGATCGTATGATTAGTACGCATCACGAGTCAAATTCATCAACCGTAAAGTTTTATTCATGTGTATGTAATGCGAATAATGCAACTATTGCGTACCAAAATACATGTTATATTGTAAGTTGTGCAATATTTGTCTTGTACAAGTCGATATAATTATTGCCTATCGCGTCATATTTATGTGTACCACGTGCAATAAAACCTTTTATTGTGTACCAAGAGTCGTTTATCTATTGTGTACCTATAGGCGTATAATTATTGTGTAAAGTGAGTCTGGTAATTATCACCTAAGAACTGATGACTGAGAGTGTGACTTTTGCCCCCTCCCTCCCCTCTCCTACCATCCTTTTTTACTCCTGGGGCTTGCGGATCGTTGAGATGCGTATATGCATCTGAAATGCCTGTGCATCATAGTGTCTGTACATGATCCATCCCTGAACTTTAGATGACATGAGATTTAGTAGCAACCGAATAATGGACCAAACGGCTGGTTCCTGGTACCACATTCTATTTTATTGTATTGTTTTTATTTTCTATTGTATGATATATTGTTTTCGCTAACTATGCGCCAGCAGCAGTTTCGGGTACCGGTCGGCATGTGTTATGGCGGTCCCGCCCAACATACTCGGAAATTAATGGACCGCCTGTTAATTGAGTTGCCTCATCGCACCTGGCAAATGAGATAGCGTGTTGAAAGATCCTGCTCTCATGACATAGCTTTAGTTAATTACCTTTCTGTGTGACTGATGCTACGCTACGAGTTAATCAGAAAAACAGTGCCACTCGACACAGTGGTGTTTAAGGTGGTATCAGAATAACGGTGCCACTCTTCACAATGGTGTTTAAGGTGGTATCAGAAAAACAGTGCCACTCTACACAGTGGTGTTTAAGGTGGTATTAGAATAACGGTGCCACTCTACACAGTGGTGTTTAAGGTGGTATTAGAATAACAGTAAAAATCAACACACTAGTGTTTAAGGGGTGGTACTAGAATTATGGAACCACGCTACATAAGTGTTCAAAGCGGTAAATTAGTTTTGTGGGCTCCTACTTGAATTACCGAGTGATCCACTCAGCTATTTTAATAGATGCTGCTCCTAAAAATATTACTACGACGTTTTTCCATTTAAATTATGCTTGTGTATAAATACTGTATATATTCATGTAATATTTGTATGCATATTTTTGGAGGTTATAAATTCCTAAAAAAAATAAAGCATGTGTGAAATGAATGCAATTAGTGTTTCGTGAAGTAAAGTACGGATTCATTAACTCTTTAGGGCAGGGTGGGATACCAAGTAACCCACCAATTTAGATACATTTACCCCTTTTTTACCCTCAAATCATGTGCCTCAAAGGATTAAAATAAGTTTGAACGTCCAAGCACGACACTTGAAACTCGTTTAATCTTTTGAGGCACAAGATTTGAGAGTAAAAAAGGAGTTAATGTATTTAATTTGGTGGGTTACTTAGTATCCCACCGTGTCCTGAAGGGTTAAGCAACAAATTTTTGTTGTACCTAAAAACTCATTTTGAAAATGAAAAATAAAAACTTAATTTAAAAAGATACCAATTTTTATACGCGAGCTTCAGCGTTGGGCAAAGCAAGGAGCCGACAACACTTGGTTGCGCGTCGTCTTGGTTGCGCGTCGTCTTGGTTGCGCGTCGTCTTGGTTGCGCGTCGTCTTGGTTGTCGTTGGAAACGCGCATGGTAG
>VCRD01000163.1:32574-73718 GCA_006783055.1 Trinorchestia longiramus
AATGCATGACCGCTTCTGAATGTTCAAATGCGACTCAACGCTCTTCATAGGGTGAACGCAAAGAACCTTGTGTGCCTAGAATATCTGCTTCATTTTTCAATTGACTTCAGTGCATCCTTACTGAATCTTGTTCGTACTGACCTTTGGAAAAGACTATTCTGTCTTGTGAACTTGTTCTTTTCATCGGGGATCTCATTAGAAAACCAAATACATTCTGGAATTCCAATGTAAATTTTTCCACTGCGTGTGGATGTGGAGTATTTCGTCCAGAAGTCATTTGTGCAATGTTGTTTACCTTCGTGAATTCCAAATATATTTTAGCGTTCTTAAAGTAAATTTTAAACTTGGGTTGAAAATTAAACTTTTAATTATGAATGTTGTTATTCTACAAGATTCTGCATGTACTGATTTCAGGTTGATTTTTTAATTAATATATTTTTGTCAAGCATTTCAAAGTAAAATTACGTTTTTTTGATGTAAGATAAGTTGCTCATGAATGGTGGTAAACATTGTTTATACTAAACATTGTTTTATCCTTGCACAGTATGAGAATATAGATCAAAGGAATTGCATACTGTATCCAGCACTTACCTTGGCATTGGGATCTTTTTTTCGGATCATATTAATCTTTTTGTTCGGTGCGACTTTCATCGAGGACATTGCGTTTAGATCTCTGTAAAAACTTTCCCAGTCGAAAGTTTTTCAATGACCAACTTTGTCACCATTTAGCTCAGTTGGTACCTGATAGTCAGTGCCCAACGTTTTATAGCCAATTTCCTTCTTCTGATTATTGGCAGCTCTATATTGGGATGCTATACACAAACTTCACTTCCAGTAATGCGATTGGCAATAGACTAAATTTTCGTGGTTATTTCTATTTTACGTTTAAAATGCAGAAGTTCGAGGTATTTTCAACAACAAGTTAGGTTTTTTACTTCTCATTGCCTCTTGCTTGTAGTCAAGCTCGATAAATATATGTGAGATTGCTGCTATAAATTCTCCTATGTGTTTTTATCGTGTTCGTATATCTGGCGCTGTGCAAAAGTTCAGGTCTTTAATCATTTCCACCGAGCTTTAGCGCATGCTAAACTATCGTCTCTCAAATGACCAAACCCAATCCCGTTTGCCAATGCGTTGAAGCGGCGTGGAAAACCTGTTGAACTGTGGGAGCGACACCTGCGACGGCTACAGCGGCTGTTTAGCGATGTCTACACCAGCTAGTGCCTCCCTCACCAGCTGTAGGCCGTACAGTTTACGGTAACAGCTCGACCGTAACGTTGCGAGCGCTTCTGTTACTACATCGTAACTAGCCTGTCTGGCTTAGCCAAACAAATTAGCTGCTCGAGCTTCCCCTTTTTGTGACGTTTCTTGTCTTCATTGTGTAAGTCGCGGTAGAGAAGCCAACTTTACCTCTTTCCCTCGAGGTCAAGTGAATTTTTTTTATTCTTCCAAATCTACTGAAAATTAGAATGGTATACCTACAGAAGTAATGGAATGATAATAGTGTACTCAGGTTTGACTAAATTAACGCCCTTGTTTCGTTATTTTCTCGTGCTATCCTATGGCAAAAATTTGATTTACTAAAAAAGATATGAGAAACGTTAGATAGGCGACTGAATGAATAGGTCATTGGGCGCATATTGTTTCATATTTACCATGTTCACCATGAACGCAGTTACACTGCTGCTATTTGATGGTTCCATTTTGAAAGGTTAGGTTGTTATAAAGCTAGTAATGTTTTTTATGAGCTATGAAGCCATTTCTGTGTCATGAATAGAATGGAATAGAACATGGCGACAGGCACGAGCCGTTTGGTTTATTCTTGAGCTACTATCCAAGTCCCATGCCGTCTAGCGTAAAGACATCAACCCCCGCACATGCACCTCATATAATGTCCTAGTAACTCATGATAACTAATGATAATTATCGAGTAAAAAATATTTTGAAGATTTGTGACAACTTTATATTTTCCTTTTGTTTTCTCATACCTTGAAGTTTTACGTTAACTTGATATATTTTGACTGTGTATATGTTGACGTAAATCATAGTTACAGTGCTTCTAAGGACGGACGCAAGTAATTGGATCGCGTTGATTGTAGTATCCAACCGCTTGTAAATCTTAACGTGTTTTTTTTGTGACCGACACGCACAATGAATTTCAGCAGACTGGGGTTCTGCAATAATTTTATTTTCTTTTGAAATTATTGCCAATCATTGAATGAGTTTTACGTTTCGTGCTCTTACTTTCTCGAATCGAATGAACAAAGCATTTGTCGGTTCGTATACATTAATAGGCTGTAGCCTATTTGAAAACACTAACTGTGCTTTGTTTTTAATATTTTCACATTTTACGTTGAATAGTAAATGGATTTACTACTTATGTCAGTTGTCTGTTTACGTGTTTTTCATAGGTTTTTAAAAATGCTAGCTCCTGGAGTAGAACGTTGGAAGTTTTTCGGAATAGTAATACAAATCTGTCGATTTTATGTTTTCCGTTATTATTTCTGATATCCATAAGTTATATGGAACTACTGAATTCGATGATATGTGAACAAGGACGATTTAAATTTTGTTCTAAAATTTTCACTTGTGGTAAGTTCAGTTTTTTCATCATGTTGAGTTCACTTATGAGGAGCTCATGTTTTTCAGCGTTGGTTCCGTTGCGTCACTGATAAAGCTCTGCTCAAGGTTTTCATTCTAAAATACTAGCAATTAGCTCGAGGTGACTGAGTGCGTTTGGTGCAAGCCTGTGACGCCCACGCTCTCTGCTCCTCAGCCTGGTTGTTGTAAGGCGCCATGTCTCTCCTCCTCTGCAAATATATCCCAAGTTAGGAATCAATTCTAATTTCTATATCCAGGTTAAGTACAAATATGGGAGCTTCGTATGTCTAAAAGTCATCTGCCTTATACAAGCTTGGTTGAGCTACTATTCACACTCGAAAATGCTATTGGAGTGCAATGTTTGGTGACAACTCAAACCTCTAAATGAGTAGAGAAATTACGTATCGGGTCGAGTATTAGAATAAAATTGAATAAAATAGAGTAAAATATGGCAGCAGGAACGAGCCGTTTAGCCCATTCTTAGTTAAGACTAGAGTCCCATGCCGTTTAAAGTTAAGGCAACCATCACGCACGGGCACCCTTATTGCACATAAGAATTTTAATTACGAACAATCATCCACGGGCCTCGGGAGTTGAATAGAATAGAATAGAATAGAATAGAATGAGGCTATAGGAACGAACCTTCTGGCCCATTCTTGGGTCGGATAATTACTTCGATAATTATTCGGTTGTTTACCCAAGTCCCATGCCGTATTTCTAGCCGCGTCAACCATGTCGGCAGCGGGATTCGAACCCGGGTCTTTCCGCTTGCAAGCAGACTCGCTCACCAGTGGACTAAGCTGGTGATATCTTGAGAAGGATATAGAACCAATGCTTATAATAAGGGGGGCCTAATTATCCAATAATTGTCAAAATAATTTTTGAGTGTGCTCACATTGCCAGCAGAAACTATATTTCCGCGCAGCTGGTTCCAGGTTCCAGCAATTGTGACTGGAAAGAGGCTTAGAGCGTGGGATGTCTTACAGCCGGATTGTGAAGTCGGAGTCGGACGAATCGTGTGTTTTAAGGGCGGATCGGATTCGGTTGTTTCAGACATGGAGTCGAAGTCGCTGTATTTTTTGGAGGCTGCGATTCCAATTTTGAATAAACTCTATATAATTGTTTAAGAATGAAAGTAAATAATTTATATCATATTACCTATATGTTACATAAATTCAAGTGACCAAAAATGTTAAAAGACTTTATAGTATGTGGTTGTGATTATTCAATAGAAATATGTGTCTATACTGCAGTGTAGCTATGGCAGCTGACAACAAATCTAACAGAGTTGGGGGTCTGGAGTCGGAGTCCAGGGATTTGCATTTCTTATGACGGAGTTGGAGTTATTTTTTCGGATTCGACAGAGTCGGAGTCGCATAATTCTAAAAGGGTGGAGTCAGAGTCACAAAATATTTTTCGGACTCCACAACCCAGTCTTGAAGTTTCATATTATTAGTTTTTGGTCGCTATTTCTGGTTCGGACGTTATCGTCGCTGTCGAGAAGCCCTTCTAGGATAACATCGTAAAAACTTAATTAATCAGTAATGCAATTTGTTGTGTCTTTTAGTTTGGAAGTAATGGGATTTTACTCGTGATTGTTCATCTAAAATGTATCATTAATGGTGGGCATGTGCCACAAACATTTGTTAAAATCTTATAACGACGACCATAATTGAATTTAGTTTCTGAAATCTCGTGATTTCCAGTGAGATATGCTTTCATATACTCGTGTTATGCTTTGTGAATTGAACTGTTTAAATCTCTGAATTTTAGAGCCCTTGTCATAATTTCTCGTCTTGAGTTTGTGTTGCTTTACCCTTCTTTCTGTACGTGT
Organism: Trinorchestia longiramus; assembly: GCA_006783055.1. Taxonomy (NCBI): domain Eukaryota; kingdom Metazoa; phylum Arthropoda; class Malacostraca; order Amphipoda; family Talitridae; genus Trinorchestia; species Trinorchestia longiramus. The sequence continues at coordinate 37,010 of VCRD01000163.1, forward strand.
GTTTTTGCTTCCCGTTATGTTCATCTAGATTTGATAATAAAATCATTAGAATTATATACTACGAGCGCTGAGCCTAGAAGTTATAGCTTACTTGTGCAGCCAACGCCCTGTGATTCTTCCTCATCAAAGTTATTAGTCTGTCGAAATAATGTCTGCTTTTTACTACCGAAATTGAGTTGTATGGAATTGAGATTTCTCTTTTCTGTTAAAAAGTTAGTATACTTATATGTTTTAGATTGTATTCTTGGTCAGTATTTGTGTAAATTTATTCTATGTTTTTATGTAAGAATTTTGTGTATTTATGCATGCTCAAGTTCTTCATGCTCAATTTCTTTGATAGTTAAGATTACCTCACTACTACTTGCGGAGTAAAATGGTATTAATTATGTGTACTGTATTAAATTTTTGAATTTATTCTAAAGTTTGAGAACAGGTGCATCTGAGAAATTATTTTATACTTCCCCGGTCAAGCTTTGTTATTCATGATAAAGGTTTTCACCTTTTATTCAAGTCTAAATAAATGGGTGACTGTTATGAGCATGTTGAAGGTAGTCTGGGAGCTGTGGTGGCAGCAGAACTCCTTAGTCCTGTGTCCACTGAGTTCCTTTGTACAGTTTCTAACCGCCTAGTAAGCCAAGTTAAGTTTAGTTGTTGTGACGACTGTTGTGAGAGTTATTGTTGGTAGACTGAGGAGTAATGTATTCTGTGGTAATATTACTTGCGGCGAATTTGAAGCTTACTTCATACAAATATTATTACTTCACATTTCTTATCTCTTTCTTGTCTCGTATTTCTTGTCACCTCGGATTTCTTGTCACCTCGTATTTCTTGTTACCTCATATTTCTTGTCACCTCGTATTTCTTGTTACCTCATATTTCTTGTCACCTCGTATTTCTTGTTACCTCATATTTCTTGTCACCTCGTATTTCTTGTCACCTCGTATTTCTTGTCACCTCGTATTTCTTGTCACCTCGTATTTCTTGTCACCTCGTATTTCTTGTCACCTCGTATTTCTTGTCACCTCGTATTTCTTGTCACCTCGTATTTCTTGTCACCTCGTATTTCTTGTCACCTCGTATTTCTCGTCACCTCGTATTTCTCGTTACCTCGTATTTCTCGTTACCGCGTATTTCTCGTTACCGCGTATTTCTCGTTACCGCGTATTTCTCGTTACCGCGTATTTCTCGTTACCGCGTATTTCTCGTTACCGCGTATTTCTCGTTACCGCGTATTTCTCGTTACCGCGTATTTCTCGTTACCGCGTATTTCTCGTTACCTCGTATTTCTCGTTACCTCCTGCTTCTCATTGTCGTGTATTTCTTATTATCGTGCATTTGTTGTTACCTCATATTTCATTGCCCAGCGATTTTTTCTGTGCAAAGAAATCCTGAATTTCAAATGATGTTTCTTCTCTGGTAAATTAAGTTAAGTATGCCGCAGTATTTATGCAGTGAGATGGTCGGGCGCGTCCTGCGTCAAGTGGGCGTTAGCTTTGCTTATTTTAGTGGTTCTGAAGCTAAGGTCAACGACACTTAATTTGGTATTTGCTATACTCCCCAGATCAAATGTCGCACTGGGTTGTACTCACTTTTTCTCAAAATTATGTTAATCATACGTTACACAATTTGAAAATTTAACCAAAGCAACAAGTCTAGATACAAGATATCCATGAACATAAGTGACCAGTAAAATATAAATATGTATTTCCATATTTTTCACGCTTCATTAAATGTTATAGTTCACTAGAAATAGTCGTAATTCAACTTGTGTTGTTTCTTTGCTTATTTGCAGTAGTTCTAAAGTTGTGTGCAGTGAAATGGTGGCCAATGGAGACAATTTATATTCATCGTCAGTGAGAAAATAAAATTTTTGTTTGGAATATCAAAATCAATAAAACTTAGAATAAACTTGGAAAAGAATAAGACACTATGCTAATGTCTTTGCACAACATTTTGGGGGAAATTTAGTGCTGCTTCATTGCTTTCATATTCAAGGATAAATTGAAAAAGTTTCTGAAATGGAACATAATTTATCCTCCAACTGAAGGATGAACTGGATTGTATTCAGCTTATTTTGGAGACTCAGCGTTCCTCGGTGGACACAATCATTTTCTTAGCATCACTCGAGACCTTTTATGAGTGAAGGGAAATGTGCTTGAAGTTTCTTGTCTCATACCTTGAGGAATTGGCGCTGCTGATCTGTACCCTTAAATGCATGTATTTAATCTACAGGGTAGAAAAACAAACATTGGCGCTTGTTTACACTAACCTCGGCAACTAAATTATACAAGCGTAATGAATTATACAATTCATCCGGTTTGGAACTGATCAGTAATAATACTAGGTAAAGAATAAGCATGTTTAATCAGTAACATGGGAATTATGTATAAAAATTCGGTTTGTAACACTTATGATGCATAGTTCATATGAGAATTAAATGCTCGCCGCCAAATCAGCACCGCATGTTTCAGGAAGCTGTTCTGTTGTGTACCACCTGTTTTGGGTGGCATTGTAATCCCTTTTGGTACCTCTTTCATTTTGGGAAAATCTGATTCTGTGATACCGATTTATTGCTCTGGGCTTCGCTTCTGTATGTCTACTTCATTTTACAATTTTTCAACTCGTTGAGATGCTGACTGCCTCTGTTGACACTCTCATTCGAAGCTGTTGTTAAACCTACGCATAATACCATAAGACAATCAAGATGGAAAACACATACGACGAAAACACAATTAAGGTTGCCGTCTGACTGATATTGCATGAATCTCAATTTGGTTCTAATATCACTTGCTCATTTGGAGGTCTGTCTTTCATGGATGTTATGCATTTTAATATATTGAACAAAATTATGTGGAGGCGTTTTAGTTGTTTCCAATATTAAGTCCTCCTTTGCTCAGTGTTCCCATTCGATTTGCACGTGTGAAACATGAACGGACCAGAAGTTGAGCTGTGTTAAAGAAAGAGATTACAGTAATCATGAGTGGATCTCATTTTGGGTAATTTTTATTATTGTTTCATTATCATTCACATTTTCTGCTTCCACTCTAGCCTGTGGTGAGAAATGCTCTAGTGGGAATAATACTGTGAGTAAATCACTAGTGATTAGTTATGTCTTGTTCATATTTCTTTCCACATTTTTGCCCATTCAAAATATTGCAGCAATTTTTACCGGCTTCAATCGGCTTTATTGACCGTAATACAAAAATTATACTAAGTGATGTCACTTGAATCACGTGTTTACAGTATTTGGTAAACTGTGAAAATATAATTTGAAACTAGGTTGTAGGTGTTATCTGTTGGTGCAGAGATAATTACTGGTGTTTGAATTTTCGTCTATCTATTGGAGACCAGAAGATAACTTTCGATTTTGATATATTTCTCATGCTTATCATCATCACAAGCTCATATTCAGAGAGAAATAACGTTAGAAGTATCAGTATTTTTGCTTGGAGTTGGTAATTTTTTAAAGCGCTGTTCATTTCATTATACAGAAGCCAACTACTGAATTTCTGTAGTTCGATGTTGTTTTTGCCCTCCGGCTGTTCGCCTAGTCCTTTAGCTCGAGTGCGCTGTTGAAGCTTTCTTTACAAGTCCAGTCATTGTGTGTTTGTGAACTAAATATATAAGTTTTAGTGAAGCAGACCAGTGGCAGCTCAATCTTCTAGTAATTGTAAAATCAGCTCTGTATTCCTAAGGCTGGGCGTATGTGTAAAACGACGGCGGCCCTCGAGGTGAAGCCTCTCATCTATGATTAGATGGCTGCATGATGACTGACATGATTGCTGCTAATCTTGCTTCCTTCTTCAGCCAAGACTGTTTTTGGGTCTAGAAATTGCTGAATCTTGCCTTTATTTTCTCGATGAACGCGAAAAAAGCTTAACGTGTTCTGTTCTCTACCACTAATGCTTTTTGCTAGAATCTTGCTACAGTGCAGCTTTGACCATGATTGATTATTTTTCATTTTTTACTAAGTAATACTGTCTGTGACTTATTTCATCGTATCGGGTGATGGATTTCTCATCTACTTTATTGGTAGTTTGTTCAAACTGTACTTCCCAGTAATTGGTTATTATTCTCATCGCATTATATTTTTGTACCTGTATTTTAATATTCATGTTCGTACGAGTATATGGAAAAAACACATACCAACTTTGTTTCTCACGTTGGATTTACTTTTACTTGCATTTACAATGCAAAATTTAGCTTGTGCATAGTGGAATGAAAAGGCTACTCTGGAACAAACTACATGATTCACTGGAAGTTCCGTCACTTATTGAAGCTCTTATTTCTGAGACTTCACTTTTCGAGTCGTTGTAAACAGTAAACAGTTGTTTGTAAGAAATTTTCGTTCTAATTCGTTGAAAACAGATACGTAGTGGGCTGTAGTCTACAGGTAGCGAAAGTATAAAACAACTCGTTATTCTCTTGCTTTTAATGATCTCGTAAACTTGGAGTGGGATCAAATGAGCTCGGAACCCCTCGTTTCACGGTCTACCTGTTTCCGCGCCTGAGTCTCATCCACCCGCGTGCCAGCCGGAGGAAGAACATCCTATTACAGTGCCACCAAAATGAGCTTCAAAATTGTTGCGGAAATTGACTGACGGTCGTACAAAAAAACTAGAGGCGCCCCGAGGCCTAACACTTTTGGAAGTGGACTTTCATTAAGGAAAGCCCCTACAAATATGGGTAGCCAGGAGAGCCGCAGCGCTTGGTATTACGGCTTTTTCTACACAATTCAAATTACGCGCTTACGATGAGCGCCCTGTTCCTCACCAAGCCTAATTTAGCTTCATGATTTCCACTTCAGTCGCGCCGCTTTACGGTCGTTTTATCGGCTTTTCAATTTGTGCTTCCTCTGTTAGGACCATGGACGCAGAATGGGTACCAAAGAAATGTTACAAGCCTTGGTAATAATCTTCTTGTACTTTATAACCTTGTTCTTTTATTCCACAAAATATTTCATTCATCTCGCTCCATAAACGCTTCATTTTGTTCCTGTGATGTACATCTTTGTAAAATTTACTTTGACTGTTCGAAATTTGATGTACGACGAGTGTAACATTCTAGCAAGTTATGTCACGTCTCGTTAGAGCAATTTATTTATGCGGGTGTAAGGTAAATGTATTCAAGTTCATAGATATACGAGACAATACAAATGGCTCTTTAATGATCGAAGAACAATGGTTGAATGACTCCCTTGGGTCGTCTGATGGCAATTTAGAGCAGTGCCTTTTTCGCTCCTGCTGCTAAAATGTACTGCTCCTCTAAAAGTGAAAAATAAAATTACCAGGGCTTGTGTGCATATTACATTTTTGAGCTTAAAAGGAACTGAAAAGACGATTGTTTTTTTCATTTGTGACTTATATTTCATTACTGGGAGAGCATAGTTGATTCATAACTTTTAGTGGATAGTGAAGAAAAATATTAAGTTAGGGTTTTACTACGCTCATTCAATATGTCGAGTTTTGTCTCATTTTCACTTCGAATGATACGTCTGCTTTAAGCGCCTTGAATAAGCCAAGCTGTTTATTGCTGGCTTGAGTTTGAGACGTCTTAGGGAAATGCTCGACGCCCTTATTAAGCTGCATGCATTTTTGGAGATTTTTCATAGTCTTGGGATTCCAACTATGTTTAGAAAATTTCCAATTAGGGTTAATAGTTGTTCTTCTCCAATTGTTTTGCTTTTAAGCTTTGGTCTTCCCTGTCTGGACGTCAAGCAAATCAGAGACCACGCTTCAAATGGGCTCGTAACTCTTCCTACATTATAGCAGAAAATGTTAGCGGCTTGTGAGCGCCGTGTCGGACTAAGGAAGCGTGACTAAGTGGGTTCGAAAATAATAAAAATACCTCGAAATATTCTCTGCTCAATTGAGGCATTCCGACGTTGTTTTCATGTACTAGAAGAAATTTTCATTTGGTCGACACAATTGTTTCTATTTAACTTTTGAATTTCTTTCAAAACAGATGCTGTACATTTGCCAGAGCGAGATCTACGAAGCACATGAAAGTGAACTTAGTTACGCATGATCGTCGATTCTTTGGTACTTTGATTTAAATTCTGATCAAATTCCATGATTCATTGGCTGACTATTTCTTGTGTCCTTATTTTCATGAAAATGAGTGAGATCTCGCAGAAATTGAAGTTTCAAATTAATAATATTTGCAGAAAAGAATGTTCTGAGTTTCTGTAGAATTGATTTCCTTCTATAGATGTAGATCCACGCTGCTGGCCAAGCTATGCGAATACATAGATAATTACCTTTCAAATATTTGGTTGAACAGCTAATCTTAGTCAGAAATTAGTGGATTACTCAACACTGTGCTTGAAATGTTCTTGCATTCCAATATTTAGTTTATGTTCAAAATATTATACGAAAGCGAATTGCAATTCTCATCGTCATCCTCTTGGTATACGTTCTGTTAGCTCACCTGCTTGGCAGTCGTCCTGTAGAGCACATAGAGGTCGTAAAGTTTAATTGTGTTACCCAGTATGGGCTCGAGACAATGATGTCTTCATCATCTATTGTTCTATGGGGACCCGAGTACTTACAACTGCAAATGTACTCCCCCATTTACCATCACCTCGTGTAAGGTGTGGTTATATCATGCCGAATTTTTTGTGTTAATACTTGGACGATTTTGTGATGTTTAATTTTAATTGTTACATTTTACTTAACTAAGGTGTCCTCTTCGGTGTGAGATACATAGTCGTCCATCCATTGCGCACTTTTGCTTTTAGGATTGTCTTGAGTAAACCTAGAAGACTGATCAACTTTGAGCGAATTCTTGAGAGGCTGATCATTCTGCTACGTCGCACTCATTCTAATAAAAATGAAGACAGAAGAAATAGTAAGCCTATGAGCCATGGAATTTATCAGAATTCAAATCCAAGTGCCAAACAAGTAACGATTATGCGTCAATAAGTTTATAATTGGCTCGATTAAGGAATACGTCAGAGTTTGCTCTAGCACGACTCCAGCACTGGCTCTCGAATAGGTGTGTCCCTATTCAAGGACGAGTTGGAAAAACCTCAACCTTCCTTTGGAAATCTGTACCTATATTTTATGTGGGTTATTATAGTGGGGGGAATTTACTATTCTTTGTTTGCTATTTGTACTCTTCGTATATTTAACTTGCTACCCACTAGCTGCAGAACATGACGTGTTTTGTCGTCCTTGAGATCGGCTTACTACTTTGGTTCGCATGGTTGCAAGCATTGTTTGATTTACGGACGATGAAGGGTTTTTCAGTGGCTACTTTTTATTTAGCCAATTTGCGCACTAGATTGCGATAGCAATAAGCCTGGGATTGGTTACTCCATGCTTTTTTATTCGTTATTATTGGGTTCATGCTAGTTTCATTTGTGTTAATGGATTTATATCTTGTAAGAGTTTAAATTTCCAATGAACCTTTGAAACGTTAGCAAGTAAATATGCGATGTTCTCTTCCCTCTTATTTTTGTGTAAAATATTTCAACTTTTCTTTAATTAGATAAGGCATATAAATTGTCTTATAGTGATTTCAAAACGACAATTTTTAATTCATTTTCTGTGTAACATACCGTTTGGAGCACGATTGTAACTTTTCTGAACCGACTTCTTTTTATAGTTATAATTCAGTCAACAAACTGAAACGTTCCGGATTCGGCACTGCAGCGAGTCTAGCCGTCTCTTTTGCCTCACTGATAAATAATCGAATTTGTTAGCGTTCCATGTTGTGTATTTCATGAACACATATTTCGTTCTTAGTAAAACGCAATGAGTCGTGATTTAAAAGGTTATGCAAACTCTGTGTGTAGTACATGTCATATCTACAAGTCAGTAGGAAATTCTTCATAAAATTTTGCTTGAAAGCGGTCTGTGCGATTGTAGCGCCGAGATCCGTCGTAATCTACATTTAGGGATGCGCCTCAAAAGGCCATCAATTTTTGCAGCGCAAAAATCAATGGCACCGTAAGAACAGTTACTTGGCTAATATAACTACGTGCAGGACGGGAACTAGAAAACCACACTGTTGGCCTTTGCATACTCGGGTGTCACAATCTACTAAAAAATGACTCACGATACGCAGGATTGTTTGACTTAAATGATCTTGGAATTTTATATTTTTGATGTAAATTCTGTTTTCTTTCATCAGAAAATACCAACCCAGGATAACAGCCTAATACTGCGAAAAGAAACTACTCAGTTGTTCATTAATGAGTTATTCATTTTAAGGAAATGTAACTCATTTCAGAGTTTGTTTTCTAACCTTAACTCCACTTTTCCTGTTTGAAAGAGCACTCATCAGTTTATTTTACAAAAAGGACTAGCTGTGCATCGTAATTTAAAATATTTGAGAAGTTATCCAGTGTCTATGACGACATGACCGTGGTATTATGTCTCAAAATTTTAGACTGCAAGCAGATACTTATACAGACTTTTGTTGTAAATTGCTGCAAGGTGCGCGAGAAAATATTCCAAAAAACGCCTCGAATTTGTCAACAGAAGAAACGTTTTGCTTCTTCATGGTATTACAAGACCAGATTGTAATTAAACATTCACGAAGAAATTTTGGGCTTTGGCTGGTGGTCTGCTCTACCTCTTATACCACATTCACCAAACTTTGTGCCCAAGCAGTTCATACTTTTTCCATTATAAATACTTTGAATGATACAAAAAAGAATACTTTTTGGTTTCAAAAGCATTTGTGTTTTTACACTGGTGAAATTACAAAGCAGCCTGTTAAATGACGAGAGATGTTTGACAAAAGTGGTAAATATGTATATTACTGACAAAATATTCAATTGCACAGTTATTTCCCAAAGCAGAAATTACTTATGGCTCAATCTAATACTTGTACTATTTTTAAAGAAATATAATTCGTAGGACCAGATGCTCGATGTGCAATATGTTGACATGGATTTTTTTCTCTGCTGAACAGATGAGATCACAGAAGACACTCCCAGTCCACCTCAGCACCACCGTTCAAAACGCTTCCTGTTCTCGAAGCCATACACAATGGAGATCCTGCTAGTGGTCGATGCCAAAATGGCTCGCTACCACGGAAGACACGTCGACCAGTACGTCCTCACGCTCATGTCCATGGTAAGTCTGCTTTGTGAACACTCTAGTCAGCCTTGAGTCAGCACAGGGTCAGTTGTATGTCCAAAAAGACTGATTTCGTAACCGGTGGTCAAGTATCATCTTCTCAATAAACTGATGAAGATTGTTACTCATATCGCATACTTAAAATGAAAAATTTGTCTGCGATACAATTATTTGTATGAAATTAAAATGTTCGTTTCATACCTACAATGGTGATCGCTTAATTAAGATTAACAAATGACTTTGTACTTATCGGAGCTTGTATACTATAATTATAATTTTCTAGTTTTACCTCAGGTCAAGGTGAAATACAATTAACCTATTCGGTGCTGAATTCAATTAAATATACCTATAGACAATTAAACGATGAGATTTTTATTTATATTGAATCTTGAAAATATAAAATTGCACAAGATTCAATATAATGACCACTCTGAGTTTTTAGCAGTTCTCTAATATGCCATGCAATCTTTATTTTCGTTCACAAATTAATGTGCAAGTAATTTGAAATTGCCTACACAATACTCTCCGATTTTTTTCTAGCATAAAAAATTTTATGGTCTGATTGAATCTGTTAACCCCCTTGCTGTTCAATATCAAGTGTTTCGATGAAACGTTCTTCCCTATCCTGCCCGTCTAGCATGAGTGATGGAGTTCGTAATTGGAACACAATCTGGATGATGGTTCTAGGATTGTTTCTTGACAAACTATGATCGATTGCCGCTAAAGGGAGTCGTTATTGGCCTAGGTACTACCATAATTCTTGACTATGGCCTTTATTCGTTGTTTTAGGACCGGCTAAGTGCTTAAAAAGTGATTTGTTTTTCGCATTTGGGTTTATGTGTAAGGAACATGAGATATTTTTATTGCCAGTACAATGGCTGAAATTTTAATTTCAATGCATTCTTGAGCTAAATTCGACGAGAATAATTACGTGTTGTAAGTTTACCAAACGCTGTCAATTTTGTTGCCTATTGTTGACAAATGCTTTGTCTCCTTACGATAGATATTTATTTCTCTTGCCCTGCTCATACGAAATATTCGTCTGAAGACCATGAAAAATCACCGTAATTCTCTCAGATAGTGTTGTTAGCTTTAGAACAGGGTTTCTCTATTCAATAGTAATGTATGAGTCGATGAATCCTCATGAGTTATCCTGTGTTTCCATTCGAAATTACTCATAAATTGGTCGAGCAGCTATTCATCACAAAGAGGTTAGGTCTGCCTCACTGCATCGTAGGTGCGATTTCTGATTCCTTCAGGTACCGATGAGGGCTATCAGGGAGCTCTAACTCTTTGTTTGGAGCTCAACGAGGCATTCTATTATGTTGACGCCGTTTATGGCACGCTTCGACTCAAATTTACGGTCCTCCAGTCCATGATTAATCTCCTATTGACGAGTGATGCCCACGAGAAGCCCAGCCTCCTCCAGCTTTGGTTCGGTCTTCATTGACTAGATCAAATTCCCTTTGAGCTCACAGTTGCTGGTTGGGCGCTTCGCAGTCGAGTTACTGAGCTGCATAAAATCCTATGACTCGCTGCCTTTTGTCAATCTAACGCTGATTCATGTTAGCTGGTGCCTGGCGGATCCAATAAACGCAACTGTAGTAAACCTGCACCAGCATTTACAGCCAAAAAACGCTTACTGTTACGTGATATTGCAGTTACCTGAAAAAAGTTTGTTTCTTTTGAAGTGTCGCACAAAGCATTTTATGCTTCCAAAGTTTACTTTGCTGGTTTATAATGCAAATGTAAGCAAAATTAATTTCTTTATCTTTTAAGAGCTCATAGAATTTTAATGAAAATAAATGAGCGGAGAAGGGTTGTGACCTCTCCAAATTTTTAATTTCACTAAGAATATTGTATTAAATTGAATATTAGCTACAGATCTCGTAAAATGCAATATTTTATGTTTAGCGATAGTTAAATACAATTCCTTAAGCATTAGCTTTTTTATTTTTTTATTAGTCTGCTATTCAATGCGCATATTTTTTATAAAATAGGCGTTCGTACATGTTATAAAATTTGTGTCCACCACGAGTAGCCATCCTTAAATGAAGTTCAATTTAATGCATGTAGCTTGAGTCGTATTTTTCATGTGACGAAGTAGAATCCGTTGATGCCGAACTATATTTCACTCACAGTACCATACCGGAGTTTATATGTTTCATTTCATGCTATGACTACTTCTGTTCAACTAATGCATCGAACCTATTTTCCCAATCACGTTCGTTGTTTTAATGCAGACTTTCGTCATTGTCTAGAAAAATGACTGAAGCCAGAGTTTCACATGCCTCAAAATAGGAAGAAGCTGAAGTCCTAACACTCCTGGTATCTTCACTTCTAGGACGAAAATATTCGTAAAGAACAATGCTACTAGTTCTCCAGATATAGAGATTACTAACTCATTTTCGAACTCGAACTTCATTTGTGTGGTACTAGGTGTAAACGATGCATCTACAGGTAGGTGGTCAATAGCCTAACACTATTCCGTTTTTGAAGTACATGGAATAAAAAGTACCAGGTTTTCATACTCCCGTAAGAATAAAAATGAGCTTCATGTTGGCACGTCAGTGAGCATTAGGATGTGCTAGTCGATACTTCTATAAAATTTCAGTATTTCTGCTGATAACAGAAGGATGTTTTGAGAAATTGACATTTCTAAGAGGGGTGCACTTAAGAAGAGTGCCCTTCAGCGTGTCTTTTGATTTTGTGTTCCTCAAAGATAAATACGATTCCTTAGCCCTTCCAGAGATAGTTTGTACCCTCATCAGAAAAGCTTAGGGAATTCGAGTATTTCAGAGGAAACCTCAGCTGATCATTGAGGAATTATCGATACTGAGAAGAATCTGTGGTTACGTGTGTTGTTAAGTGTTATCTTCATCTTTTTCGTTTCTCGCTTTCACTCCTGCTTTCCTGCATCTCCCAGCATACCGCCCAAACAAGCTGCGACTCTAGTGACTTTCAGCTATGCTTTTATTTTCATTTTACTCTTGCGTTTGTTCCAGATACGTACACTGCCTCATTTCCGCTCCATCCTGTACTGTGATGTGTAAATTGTTATGTTGAAATATTGGTGCACCCATCTACATAGTGTTTTTTCTATCTTTTTCACTAAATCTTCATTGACTCAGTACTGGTAGCCTTAATTACCTGGGAGCGGTGGTGACGTCAGTGACAATAATATTTTTGGGCACTACATTAAAATGTGCTATCGAAGAGACTTCATTTCTCAAGACCTCAGTTTTTTATGCCTGAAAATTGGAAGCATGGCATCTATTTAAATCCTCTCATGCTCTTAAATATTTTCTCTGCCTTGCACAGCCTTATATATTTATATATGGTTCGCTTTTTTGCCAATATCGCGTATATCTCGCAATTGTAGCAAGTTCCCAGTACTTTCGAGTGTTAATCGTCATTGAAGAAAGGTGACCTTGCTGATTGGTTTGTCGCAACGTAAGCAAGCCACTTCTCAGTGCATGGCTAAATTTTTGAAGTGACTTCTTATTTTTCATACGTATTCTGTGCAGGTATCGCTCATCTATCGGGACTCCAGCCTTGGCAACCTGATCGACATTGCTGTTGTGGAGGTGGTTCATCCTGAAGGAAAGACTTTCGCCAGCAAGAAGTCAGGTAGCAGTAGCGACGAACTTGCTGGCAAGTCTGCAGAAGACATGCTGAAGGATTTCTGCAAGTGGCAGCGGCATGGTCTCAAGCAGAACCCCTCCCATCCTCGGCGCTTTGACACAGCCCTCCTTCTGACCAGGTAAACAATTAGAGTTGCGTAAGCAGAAGTTACAAAATCTTCAGTTTGTATGATCCAAGGAAAATGGAACTAAGTAGTTTTATTGGCGAAGTATTGTTTTTGCCAAGCTACATATATAATAGACAATGTATCTCCATATATACATATATCTCTCTGTATCTGTGTGTGTCCGTTCCATTACTTCCTATCTATTACTGAAGAAAAATTATTGAACTAAAATCAAAACGGGTACGCATGTATTCTTAGCATTGTATTGTGCATACCAAAGGCACCGGATTACTATAAAATACTCAATTTTTTCCGTTATTAATTTTCTTCTCCTACACGGCCATGTTATCGGTAGATAAGATACAGAATGGAAGTTCTGTATGTATTCATGAAAAATATTCAGGTTCTGATCATACCACATATAAAACTGAAAAATGGATTTATTTCATAGATCCTTAATTTTGTCACTCTTAAATCAAAGGATTTAACGCGTACAATCTGGGCCATGTTATCGGTAGATAAGATACAGAATGGAAGTTCTGTATACTATATATTGATGAAAAGTATTCATTTAAAACACAATAATTCGTTGTAAATATTTAATGCATTTATATTTATAATCATTTCAAGTTGTCAAATCTAAATCGTGGAATTTTCACGGGAACTTCCTAGTATAGTATATGTGGGAAGCAGTCCGTTGGAAGTATAATGTATTTACTCCAATGAAAATTTGTTAATTATACCTGGCTACCGTCGCACGCTATATGCGGGTTTCATTCACAAAAGGAATGGAAGAAATTGCACTTCAGGGACCTATCGTTCTTTTTTGTATTTCTCTTTAACATTATAGAACAAACCTTATGAAAAATTATTCGAGCTACTCCTTTTGAAAACGGAATTATCAGCATTCATGTCAGTTCTTCAATCATGATAATGTAGGTATACAGTTGTCAACATGGTCTTTTTCATCAAATACGATATCATGGCTTTTTATGCTTCTACTAGACAGTTCCCGTGGAAGTTGCACGGTTTAGATTGTACTGATTACAATTTATTATAAAGACTGTATTAAAAAATTGACGCCGAATTATTGTGCTTTGAATGAATATGTTTCATTAATATATATATAGATCTTCGATTTTGTTTCTTATCTACCGATAACATGGCCCAGTTAGTATCCCCTGAAATTCCCCAGTTTAAAATAATAAAATTAAGTATCTCTGAAATAAAATATGATTTTAAGTTTTACCCGTGGTGCTATCAGAATCTGAATATTTTTTATGAATATGTACAAAACTTCCATTCTGTACCTTATCTACACTAACATGGCCGTGCAAGAGAAGAAAGCTAATAACGGAAAATCTTGAGGATTTTATAGTGATCCGGCGCCTTTGATATCTACAATACAATGCTTAGAATACATGCATACCCGTTTTGATTTCAGTTCAATAATTTTTCTTCAGTAATATATAAGAAGTAATGGGACGGACACACACAGACACAGAGAGATGGAGATACAGTCTTATTATATATATATGTAGATTATTTCAATTTCACGTCTAAATGTAAGAATTTTACTTTTCGATGTTCCGTTATTAAAGGATCACGAATTTTGATTAATCGATCTCAATTTGGTAGGATATTTTTATAACATCGCAAAACATTCAAGGTGGCTACCTTCTACAGGGTACGGCAACATAACTTACTTTTTCATAACTTTTTGAATGACAAAAAATAAAGTTGTGTCGTCGCACCGTGTATTAACATTGGACAATAGAAATAGAATGAAACACCTAAATAAATGAATAAAAAAAACAAATGCATGTATAATATTCCACAATTTTCATCCAATGAATAATTCACGATATTACCGTACTTCTAGCTTTATTTGCTATTTCAATTGTTGCGGTTTTCAATGTAACATTTAATTTATTACTTTTATTACCTCTGTCTCTGAGCTATGAGCTTCGTACTATCTGGCATTTATTCATTCTTGAAATGTTGCTATTTTTCTGTCCAGGGAGAACATTTGCCGCAACCCATACACACAAAACTGTGACACGCTGGGGCTGGCAGAGCTGGGGACCATGTGCTCCCGCCACGCTTCATGCGCCATCGTGCAAGACAACGGCCTCTCCGCCGCCTTCACCATCGCCCACGAGCTCGGACACTTGTGAGTTGAAACCCTCAAATAAAACTATGTTGATTGTGGGTTGGGGTTCATTGATGGGAAACCTTAATTTTTATTTTTCTGTTACGGAGGTACAGTAACTCCGTCCATAGGTAATCCATGGTAGCTCTTTAGCTATGAAAGGCGTCATTAAAGAATGTTGTACTAATATAGAATGATACAAAAAGAAACGGATAATCAAATCAAAAGTAAAATTATAGAACCATAATTAAAATAAAATCAATTGTTGTTTACACGTTCTATGTAAAAAATTACAAAGGAACGCTGAGGGTGAAACCCATTGTGATAAATCTTATGACCAACTTTGCTTTTTCAGACTCGTTTGTTTATGTGTCTAAAAATGTAATTATGCTTAGTAATGCTCTTTCTTAATCGATCAGATTGTGAAACATTCAGGAAATAATCCCATTTTTAAGAATTTTCTTAAGGAATCTTACTTCAAATAATAGATGAGATCACCTTGTGTAACTAGCCCCAGAATCTTACATATAACTGCAAGACATTTCATCTTAAGCCACTGGAACTAGCATACAACGATGCATGTTGTGCACGACTGTGAACTCGCCTGGCCATGCCAGAAAAATGTCTGTCTTCTACTCTTGTTCTTCGGCTTCTCCTAAAAATGTCTAAATTTTCTATAATTTCATAGTCATAACTACGATGTCAGAAACTGACAATTCGATGTGTGTAATTACAACGAATGACGTATCCAAACTTAAAATTTCAAAGCAGTCGATAGATAATCAGGTGCAGGGATATACAACTAGCCTAATTTGATGATTTTGTGAAGTTCAGTGCAATTTTTGCCAAACCCTTCTATAATATTCATAGTGTGATACAAGTTCGCAAAGCACCATGATGAAATTTATGCGGTCGATTGTTGAGATCATTTCAATTCCGGGTAAATTTCTATTTGTTGTTCATTATGCGGCTTATTGTTTGTTTATAGTTTATTATAATTTGTTATAACTAAATTGAAATTTAAACAATGATTATGATATCCTTTCGTCTGAAGACTGAACATGCCTCACGACAACGATGCTAAGTGCAAGATCCTGAAGGGTAGCACAACGGAAGACTCCTCTGCCGCTGTGCACATGAACGTCATGAGTCGCATGCTCGACCACAACACGCTGCCATGGATCTGGTCGAACTGCTCTCGCCACTATCTCACCGAGTACCTTTAGTAAGATAATTTGCGTTTCAGCTAAAACACGAGAATTTCGCTATTCTACACCTCAGGAATGTGTTTATTCGTATTTGCATTTTTGGTAATTTCTGAATAAGTTTCTTAGACGTAGAGTAAAAAAGTTTTTGTTGAACTTATCAGCATGAATAAAATTTGTCAAACTTCTTGTAGTGTCTGAACTGCTATGTGTAGAATTAGAAATTCACTACGGAAATGAGTTCGAAGTGAATCCCTGGGAAGGTACTGTAGTTTCAGCAGCACATAGTGGGCGCCTTCGTTTTGAATTGGAGTTAACTAGTTTTCTCCGAGCGTTGGGTTGCTTTATGTTTAACAAGGGAATAGTAGGCGTGTTCTTTCGAGATAACTCCTTCGTGAATGTCTTCGGTGTTTGTCTTGCAGAGTTCTTAATTTGTGCTTCTATTATTTGCAGACATTGTATTTGTAGGTATTTATAATATAACTGCATTTAGTGTATTTTCTTATTCCATGATGTTGGTATTTTTTCTGTATACAGTAGAATTCCTTTAAATTGGTACTCGCTGGCTAAGCTTTATATATATTTCATTGTTTTTTCTTCTTTAAGTGCTTTAAGCAATTGATATTGTTTTCCTTTTATATCTAGCGTGTCTATGAATTGTTCGTGGTTACTTGGGTGATATTAACCGGCAACTGCAAAGTCCCATGGGTGCCGGTTAAAAAGACTTCTACTGTATAATAGTTAGGTTCCTTTGATCTATAGCATGCATTTCTTTAGGACAGTAAAATGTAACTATTGGAATTACTTGATAGTAATGTTACAATCGCATGTATTCACTTGTATGTTCATCAAGTTCACACTGACTTGAACTGGATGTATTGCTTGTAGCGCCGGGCACGCCCGCTGTCTGGAGGACAGCGCCAGCAGCAACAAACTTGTGGAGGACGAAGTGGAACTCACGCTGGCAGGGGAGCTCTTCAACGCCACTAAACAATGCCAGTACGTCTTCGGCAAAACCACCAGCATCTGTCCTTATATGGTGAGTAAGACTTTCGTTGAAAATTCATTCCTTCCAAAGTATTTTAATGTTCTTTGTTATTATAAATCGTACGCTTTGACTTCATTCCCTCTGCTCTGACTGTTAGTTTTAACTTTTTTGAGTTCTTTCGTTGATTCTCTTTCCGTTTATTTTTCATAAAGCCAGTGGGTGAATAGTGATAGTGGCTCGTCCAAGAGAATGCGTGGTAACATGAACCTTCTGAAGGATATTTTTAGGCTTTTATTTATCATTTCTTTTTGTCGTCCCATACTGTATTTTTTCTCTTCCACATTTTAACACTTGAACTGGTGATGCATACATAATTAATATGGTATTATTGATTACTTTTGTACTGACGGATTTAAAATAGAAGTGAAATATTGATAATAAATTACATGTAAGCATTTTGCTTGTCCTTGTTATGGTTTGATGTGTATGTTCATCATTGTATCTGATCTTATGTTGCAAATGAGAACCAAACTGTCTGCAATTTCATTGTATTTTCGATCGAGCAGCAGGGCTGAACAATTTCCTGAAAAATTTGTCATATATGGAGTTCTAAGTATGTTTCTTTATCGCTATTCTTTGTATTGGATAAAATACTGAATTTTCAATCAATGTTTTCTTCATGCCCGCAGCCTAAGTGCAAGAGACTGTGGTGCACAACGTCTCTGGACGAGAAAGAAGGTTGCAAGACTCAGCACATGCCGTGGGCAGATGGTACTCCGTGCGGCTCAGAGTACTGGTGTCTTCGCGGAGAATGCGTCCCGAGGAACAGGAATACGCTCAAAAAAATTCAAGGACAGTGGGGAGACTGGCAACCGTAAGTCTTGTAATTACGAACTTATTATTGGTTAGGAACTGACGAATTTTTTGCTCGGACGAAACAAAGGTGTTACGAGTGTGTACCATTGTAGCACAGTCATTAATTGTTTATGACAACCATGGGCATTTTTGGTTGCTAATGTCATCTGTAAAACGCACGCACTTGTGTGCGTGTATTGCATTTTTTGAATGCAGCTTGGTTTCTTTTTCGATGCTTCAACAAATCCCTACCGTGTAATTTTTCTTATTTGCACGAAATCGACTCAGTATTTTAGAAGTTCCACCTTATTGCTACTACTAGAATTAAAAGACCCTTATTGTTATGATTTTTCAGTTGGAGTTCTTGTTCCCGGACGTGTGGCGTGGGAGTGATTCGATCCGAGCGCTACTGTGACGCTCCCAAGCCGAAGTTCGGAGGCCGGTATTGCGTAGGGGAGAAGGTCCGATACAAGTCTTGTATTATGGAACCATGTCCCAGAGGAGCTATTGCACAGGACTTCAGAACTCAGCAGTGCCAGTCTTATAACGGGAAAAATTTCGGCTTACCTGATATCCCAGAAGAAGTGAAATGGATCCCGAAATACGCTGGCAGTGAGTATTCTGTAATCTGGTTTTAACAAATAGAATATCCATGGAAAAAATAACGAATTAGATTTCTCTGTAAGTATATTTTTTCCTGGTAATACTACAATATATTGTGATATGAGCGTGTTACGTAGGAGCTCTAATTCCTCCCAAGATTTCTTTTCATAATTGATCATTTTTATTTTACAGTTGCACACGAAGATTCGTGCAAGCTGTTTTGCCAAGTATCGAACTCGAGCGTTTACTACCAACTGCGTGAGAAAGTGGACGACGGCACGACGTGTGGGCCTGACACCTACGACATTTGTGTCAATGGCAAATGTCGAGTAGCTGGGTGTGACTATGTCCTTAATTCCACCACTAGAGACGGTGAGTTCTTGAAATTCATCATCTTCAACATGCACCAATTTATGTTTACCAAGAATGATAAGTGAACGATGAATTTAGCTGTTACTTTTTCAACATCGTTACAACTATGACCTCGTAAACTGATTTTTTACAAGTTTCATCAAGTGGCAAAGAATTCGGTCACCAGCTGCTGTAATGCTGTTCTACTGTTCTGAGCGAGACTATTTTACTCAACTGCGCTATATATCTTGTTCCAATGTGATACATTCTCAAGGACTTTTTTCATGTATTTTTATGTATCTTCTAATTATCATAAATGTTGTGCGGGAAAAAAATTTAAGCCATGAAGGTTTGTTTTTGAGTTCTTTTGACAGAAACGCTCATTTTTTTGGGTCCTACTGCAAGTACGCTTTCATTAGTTCAAAACCATATTTTCTTGATTGAGAAAAAGAAAATCAATCAGATGTTTTTAAACGTTTTTGGCAAAGATTTTTCGTACTTTCAATAATTTCATTTATATGACTAAGTAACCTTAGTCCATTAAATTCTGTTTTAAAAACATTTAGCACATCCTAAGTCTAACTGAGCAGATTCATTTCGTTTTCATATTCTGAACTTGGTGTATGATACTTTTTCGATGTATACAAATCTTGTATCCATGGTAGTGTTAGTTAGTCTGTATCAATAGTTAAGTGTCTCAGAGAATGAATTTATTCTTCACTGATGATGGAGACATGTTTTTTCAGCTCATTTTCTGTTAATTTAATTTGTGCTCAGCTTCTGTGATAACTTTACCAGATTCAATTTGTTGATTCTGAAATTCATGTTCAGGCACTTGATGTGTACGTGAGGCCAGTATTTAAAGCAAATTTACTTGCAGACTTTTGCGGAGTGTGCGGCGGTGACAACTCTACGTGCCAGGTCACAACGGGGGGATTGGAGGACAGTCAGAGCTGGGGGTACAGTGACGTCACCATCATCCCTGAGGGTGCAGCGAGAGTCCAGATCACGCAGAGGGCCTTCCATGACAAAGCAGACGATGATAATTATCTCGGTGAGTTAGTTACTCTCTGAGCGCTCTGCAGTAAGTTTTGCAGAACCTATTAAGGAAACCTTGCTCCACGTTTACTATTGTAGTCTCGTGTATATGTATTGTGAGTTAGGCAGTTGCGCCGTTTCTTTTGTTATTGTGAATCATTTTCTTTACGCTTCTAAAGTATTGAAAAGACTATGGACCCTTGTGTATCTTAATACACACTCGTTTTAAGCGAAGAATTCCGTAACCAGTAGGTCTCTTGCCTTCCTTTCTATAATGCGTTGCTTTACTGATTTTGTGCAAACTATGGATGAACCATAGCCTATACTAAGGAGAAAAATTGTAGAGAGATATGTATTTGCGTTACTATCTATATATTAATACGCTTAAAACTAAGTTCGTGTGTAACGCTCCTCATTATTATGAAGGCGCCGTAACTGCCGGTATCGTGTTTACGAAGATACTATAAATAAGGGGTCGTATTTGCCCTTGTGGCTGGAGATCAAGAAGAATAATTAGTAACTAATCAGTAAACGAGATTGTGAAAAGTGCCAATAAATATTATCGTACCATTATTTATTAAGCTACTCACACTGCGTTCGCCCTTCACATTGGAGCGGAGAGAATTAGCCAGAGAGAGACAAATAAGATTTTGAGATAGACTAAGAACGGAAGAAAGGCAATCTATTCGAGATGTGAACAGGAACTTTATGGTGCGAAGAAGACAAAATATGAATGCCACGGATAAAGAGCATGAATTGGTGGAAGCTAGGAATAGAGCAGCTGAAAGAAGAGCTCGCATGACTCAAGAGGAAACAAGAGCGAATATGAGCCATGTAAACTGAATTATAACTTTGCATTGCATAAAAATTTGATTTCAAATTACAGTAATTATTTCACGAATCTTTCCATATCAAAGAATGCCTATAAAATACATTTCCTTCATACTTAACCTTATACATATGCTTGGAAGTGAGTTAATTAGTGAAATTGTGTAATCTACACAGGTTTCTGCTAGTTAGTGTTATTATTCTTCTATCGCACGCACCCTCCAGGTCTCCAATATACCTCTCTCGTTTCATTTCCTTGGCAAAGAGCGCTTGTTTGTTTTATTTACAGCCCTCGTTGATCTGGAGACCGGAGAATATTTACTCAACGGTCACTGGATCGTGACGCCTTTCCAAAAAGTGGTGGAGTTTGCAGGCACGATGCTCGAGTACACAGGATCTAACACCGCAATTGAGAGGATAAACTCAACTAAGCCTCTACAGAAGAAGCTTCTCGTTCAGGTGAGTTTCTTGCGCCTTCCTGGTTGGAAAATTCACTTCCATATTAATGACTTCCGGTTAGAACATCACAATAGCAGTAGCTGGTACTAATTGGATTATTGTGACATGAACTAATTATTCATTTTATTCATGCTCCTAGAAGGAAAAAATGTCATTTTATTTCAGTACCATGACTACTCTGGACTTTTTCAATTATATATTAGATGTGAATTCGAAGTGACACAGGTTATTTTTAACGCTATCATAAGGCTTAGTGAAACGCTTTCTCTGGCCAACAGTAAAATTATCCAAAAGTAATTCGAATATTCGGCATTAATTCCGTGGACTTATCGTCTGTAGTGCCGAGAAAAATGTTCATTTAATACTCCAACTTCGGTATTTGACAAGTTGAAGACTTTAAAGCACATTTGAAACATTTTGCATAGGTCTTTTTACCTAAAAAATCCTTGTATTTGTAAGTTCAGTTACCTGGAATTACAGTTATGTGCAGTGAGGCCACTAAGTCGGTTTCCTCCATTACTTGAGTATCCCTTAACATGCTCATTTTTTACGATATTTTTAAATTAAGTAATTAGTGTTTCGATGAAGATTTTAGTTGTGTTGTCTTACCGCTCTAAATTGAAAGACATATATCAATTCCCGTACAAATGTTGCCTACGTTCATGAAAAACAGATACTTCATGGCAGTAAAACGTTACCGCTGCTCGCGTGCTGTTTCTGTACGGGCCAGGATTTATGTAGGGCTCCAAATTATTTTGATCCTCAGATGTTTACGTCTCGCAACAAGAAATTCATGTGAGATTGATTTTTTTTGTCATGTTCTACAGATATTATCGGTTGGAAAACTACACAGGCCCTACATCCGCTACAGTTACACGAAAAGTAACCTGCTCTCGGATCCATCATACTTCTGGCGGCTTGACGACTGGACCAATTGCACCCAACCCTGTATTGGTCAGTCTAGCTACGAAAGTGAAAAATAATAAGTATAAAGACATAAACGTATTTTATTTCTGTTACTGTAAACAATAACTTGTAATGTGTTTGTAGACTTTCAATAGTGTTAAGCACTTTCTTGTGTGAGAAAGATTAGACGGGTAAAGTAGTAAACCACAATTCTTTGCTCTCAAAAACAATCTTGCACGACACAAAATGCCGAGTTGAGCGGGTTATTTATCATTACATGTCAAATGTATGGCGTCATTTCAACGTTTTATGTGTGGGCTTCAAAGACGATTTCTTCACAACAGCTAAATGAAGGTACCGTGACAACGAGAATTATTTCTTCATTAAATATGATGGAAGAATGACTGCCTTTGTGCAAGAATGTAATTTTTCTTCTTCGAAAAAAATAATGGTAACACAAATTTATTTTTTTACTTCTATGCTCGTGTTTACGTTATGATAGACTTCAAACCCCTAGGTATGTTAGTTACCCGTTTTAGTGGAGTGGATCTTCCCCCGTTTAGGAAATTCTTTCAACGTTTGGTTTAGTTTTTCATACTCACTCATGTACTAAATTTTCAAATAATTCTTTTCATACGAAGTAATGTCTATGAAGCCCGCTTGTACATAAGTTTTTCCGAACAAATTAAAAAAACAGTTCCTTTCATGATCATCTTAATGACAGAAACTAACTGAAAACGCTTATTCTTAAATTTTTGTGTTAGCCAGTAGTAAGTGCGTATTTTCCAACAGGTTCCAAATTGTCAAATTTTTGAAATTGCTGGCCCGAGATTCAAATCAGAGGAGCGACGGTGATTTAAGTATAAAGCTCATGTCGACTTATTTTTTAATTGACTTTAATTCATTATTTTCAAATTCATAATTCCTGATAGCACCGTTTAAATAAAACAAGCTTCACTTGCAATAACGTTAAAACTTTTATTTTACATAATCAACTCATAATATCTCGACAATTTAAAAATTCAAATGTTAAGAATTAACTTTTTGTTAACATCATTGATCTTGCATCTTTTGAGCATCTTAGCTTTATGCTGGCGTGTATCGTTTGCGCCTTCTAATGGCGTTGTTCTCACGTACTGCAAACCACATTAACGATGCGTTTTATTAGCATCGTTTGCTCACGCTCTCTGCAAGTGTATTTATGAGATCTTTCATGCCCTTCCATGATATCATAGATGCATTATTCTTCCATCCCCTAAACTATTAATTGTAATCTGAAGATGTGTGAATGTTTCGGACACAGGCACTCGAGAGCGCAGCGCGTACTGCATGAGCGCTGATGGCCGTCGTGTGGCCGAGTACCTTTGCGCTCACAACACCCGCCCTGCTCCACTCTCTGAGTCATGTGCTCTCACCTGCCCTGTCTCCTGGAAATACAGGGACTGGTCCCCGGTATGAATTTATTTGTTATGTGCACCAGCTTGTAGTCTTTGACGGCTACTTTCTTTTTTATTCTGCCAAAGATTCACTGAGTTTCAAGCTTATATATCGTTTTTAAATAAACTGTAAATGATGCATTATTAGTTTAGGATGCTTTGAGTCAATGTACAGGTACAACAGCAGTTTCTACTACTCAACTGAAATATGGAAAGGTTGTAGGGGAATGAAGTCGGTCATGATGACCATGTTTATTGTTCTATTAGTGAGTTTCAATCTTTTAGTTCTCGATAGTTTGATGTGACTTGTTTCGACCATTCACGGAAAGAATATTTTTGTTTTGACTTGTACTCGGTTCGTTTTTCATTTTTTTACGATTGATGCTCCAAATAAATTGATTTAGGCGCTATTTTTAGATATGGACGTTGAAATTTTTCGAAAGCATCAAAATGAATTAAATAACCGTATTATAGATGATATTGACCAGTAACATTTCTGTTTTAACTGGCTACAAAAAAGAAATTTTCACGTAACATTTGATTTATTAAGCTATGGCTCACGATTAAATTACTGTAGAATGTGCAAAAATCTCATGGTTGACACTAGACACGAAAATTAGCTGCATTATTTTACTGACTGCACGGAATGTTTATAGTACCTTGCTTTATGTAAAGTACTTTGCGCTTCTCAGTAGATTCCAAACAAGAAACAAGAATGCTACATGTATGAGTCTTGACGTTGAGTAAATTCATGCTGAAATTAAGGAAGTAACTTTAAAAGTGATCTCTTCTCTTCGACTGTGTCTATTGATACAAGATTTAATGAAAGTTAAAATAAGAGGATATTAAAGTCTTCCTTATTTTTATGAAAATTAAATTACGTACTGTAGGCGTGGTAAAATTTGAATTTTTGCCACGTCATGTCATGACTAACACGATTGATCTGAATTGATTAATTAATTAACTGGCACCTTAAGCTATTATCATCAGTATTGTGGCTCGTATTTCATTTCTATTTTAGTGGATATTTAAACTCGAATGAGAATATTACAAAAACTATGACGAAATACTTAATTCAATCACGAAAATATATCATTGACAACATCTATCAACTGCTATAGATCTATGCTCACAAAGTTGCTACGTTAAAGTGGTGGTCAGACTCCGGTCGTTTATCCTCATGAGAATTGAATTAGTGACGAATTAAGATTCCGATGTCAACACTCGTTTCTGAAGTAATTTTAGCGAATGCCAAATGTGATAGTTTACGATAGTAAATGAAATGTACGGTCCAAAGTGGTGTGATCCATAGGCGTGATATGATTTCGTTGACTCTCCTTACGTTTAATAAGGTGTTGAATTTAAAATATATTCATGGTTCAGTGTCCTCTTCACTACATAGATGGTTAATGGGATTGATTGATTGCGAAACGTCTGCCAGGAGGCTTGTTAAGTCAGTTATAGTTTTAATATTCTGAACTACTTGTTACAACAATAGGGGTTTATTTCTCAGTATCCTTATTTATATAATCACTTCTTACATTTACCCTAATATGTTCTTTTCACGTTCGGGAGGGTATTCTTCATCGAGAGGTGTTTATTATGTAAAGAAAAAGACACTTTCCAGTTATCTCGATTTAGAGATCTAGTTATCATTACGTATGTACGTCTGATTTTAAAAATCGAGATGTAATGACGAGACGGCATTACGTCTCGATTACTGACCTGGGTATCTTGGTAAAGAAACTTCTGAGTATAAAGCAGCTTCGAGACATCATTACAAATCACCACTCTCAGCATTCGTGCTCGTTCGGTCAATTAACACTGCAAGGAACTGAAACTATTTCATTCAATTTTGTAATTGTTGTACTAAAGCTCGTTTGCTAAGTTAACCTTTTCGGGACTATGATGCAAATATCAAAACCTTTTCAACATATTTATCATCAAATTTAAAATAAGATGCTTTGTGATGTTTTACGGTCACTGCATTGTCCTGATCAAACTGTAGCTTGCACTGCCCTACCAGCGTTTGCACAGACACATGTGTTGCTCTGCATCTTGATAAGCGAAAAATGACTGCGGCTACCAGAGATGCCGTCAGGACCGAAAGGGTTAAGATGATAGCGAAAAATATTTTTACTGATGTTCATAAAGCAGACTGGCAGTGTAGCCAAATTTCTTAGTGCCAGATTCTCTTGTGGTGATATTCATGTAACGCATGATTCAGCCTTGAGTAAATTCCACCTAAACCCTACAACCGCCTTAATTCTATTTCCTAGCATATACTACTCTTTCACCTTATTGACTTTGTTTGTGGACTTGCAGTGCAAAATTCGTGAGAACGGTGAGTGTGGCAAACAAAGAGCTGTTGCTGCTTGCGTGACGACCTCTGGCAATGCAGTGGACCACGAGCGCTGCAGGACGGACGGACAGCCCGTTACTCAGGAGAGCTGTCCAGCCGCTGATTGTCCTGAGTGGAAATATCACGACTGGGCGCCGGTAACTTGCATTCTTGCGCTACTCGGTAGATGCTTGTGACTTGGCTAACATTTACTTAAATATGTCCTACTTTAGAAACGTTACAAGTGGGGTCCCACTAGTCTTTGTACTGTAATGTATGTATTTGCTCAAGGAGCAATTGCCAGTTTGCATATCGTATCTTACATGTGCTATCATAAAGCGTCATAAAATATAATTTTGAGGTATTTCAAACAATTATTTTTATATGAATCGATGAATTTTTATGTTAATGGTGCTCCTATCGTTATCGTATGATGCTCTCGCTGACATGGATGTGCTGCCTCCCATTGTGATATTTGTGTTTGAGTATCTTACCACTGAGTTCAAGACTGATACGTCGTAACATCGATCTTTTTGGTGTGTAGAATATCATATTCATCCGCGATTTCCACAACTGCTATTATGGCTACTCCCTCTTTTATTGATTCATTACTATGATACTTTTATCGTACCGTGCGTGTTGTATAATAATACATATGTTACGACAGTGTTCTTGCGTGCCTGGAGCTACTGAAGGAAAGCAGCAGCGACTATACTGGTGTGAGCTTAGAGGACGCCCCATCCAAACATGGAACTGTCGAGGGCTGCACAAACCTGAACACATCCGCAACTGCTCCTGCTGGCATGCTCAGCCTTGGGACCAGTGGGTATGTAAACATGCCCTTCATTTGCTACTTTATAGTTCATTTATAGCCGCGCATTCTCATTAGTCGAAGCAATATGTTTTGTTTTGTTATTACTCATGAAAGATTGACATAGACTTTGTCTATTAACTTTACTGCGCGTGAAAGTCTTCGAACAATAAGGATGCTATAGTCCTGGTGTACATACACGTTGAATTTTCTGGTTAACTGCTGCGTCGACACACGACGATTTTTCATGATCAAACCCTTCAAAGACCGCCTGTCACTCGACAAAAATTTGATGTCGACCACATCTACCACGAGATGAACCGGCATACCATTGCGTTTTTTTAGCTTCCAATCGTTCTCTGTATAGTCCTCTATTTGTTACCATAAAAAGATCAAGCGTTGATTTGTGACTTTTCGAAAGGCGACATGGCGCCATTTATCACGCGGTATAATATCTCTTACATGCGGCTTCATGCTCGCAAGTTACATGAATGATAGTGCAGTTATACGGTTTAGACCAGATGTTTAGAATAGAATACGCTAAGGCAATAGAAACAAGCTGCTTGGTGCATTCGTGGGTTACCACCCTAGTCCTATCCCGTCTAAAATAGAGGTATCAATCCCGCACGTACACCTTTTTAATTTCATTTGTTCTCACTTTCGTTAAAAAACTTTGCTTGGAGATGCTATTGAAACGTCGCCGAGTCATTATTTCATGGAAGTGACTGAATCCATGAAAGGACATTCTGTTGTGAAAGGAAAGTGAGTAGTGCTCACGCGTATGAGTGTGCTCCGGTCACATTGTTAAATTATGTGAACGATTTCTATTACAATTACAGTCATAGAACCCTTTCCTACTTCAGTGTAAATTCTATTTTTTGGAGTTAAGAATTTTATGAATTATAATTTGTAATTTTTACAGTGTGCCATCAACGGCGAAACGCCGTCAACGCAGCTAGAGCTGAGGCAGCTTGAAGAAGTCTTTTCCATCACCCGTTATAGCAATCCCCGACGTTCTCTAAACAGATCTACAGAATCTCTATCAAGAATCAGCGGTCTCACGGACGTCGAAATTGACACGGAAACGATTAGGGGCGAGCCAATTATTCTACGCAGCCTGGATGGACGATGTGGAAGAGGCATGCGTAGAAGAGTAGTTGTTTGCGGAAATCCACTGGCCCCAAAACCGGAACGCATGTGTGATGTTGCTAACAAACCTCCTGAAGTAGCTCCTTGCTCCATACCCTGCCCTACTTCTACATCTACCACTACTTCTACAACAACTACCACTACTACTACCACCACGCCCGTACCTTTACCGGGTCCAGAACCCGACGAAGAAACTCTTCATTCCGGAGAAACTTATCATTCCAAAGTAAGTTATAAGTGAAATGCTGTATTATTCATGAAGTTAATTAATAATTCATTTAGTGGGGGATAAACTACCTGATTTTGGTTAGCTACCACACACAGACTTCATGATTTTAATAAACCAAGTATCTGTCCATATTATGCCTTGATTTTCTTGTTGATTTTATAAATGTCAATTGTGTATTCTTTTATTTTGCATATCGGTGTCTTGTTATAAAAAAAATTATCAAAATATTTAAGTGTGAGAATACGATCATTGACTTAGAAATGCCATGAAATTGAAAATAATTAATTGACAACATTTTGATGACCTCTTCTATATTGTGTTATTCTAAATTTCATTTCTGCAACTTAGCGCCGAAATTCGTTCAATCCTACGGACCAGAACCAGTGGGACGTTCATAGGCGTCACCACACAGATCGCAAGAAGGGCTCGGGGGGCAGATTACGTCACGAGCCTGTGCGACCCCCTGAAGAGACAAACGAGATCAGCGACATTCTGCCTCCCAGAGTTGGTGACCACAGCGGCCGATATAACAACCCTGCACGATTGCCCCTGCCTAACGCAGGCGCTGTGGAAAACCGCAACGGCTTCGACGACATCGATATGAACAGCAATTACGATCCGAGAGAGAACGTGGTCGACGAGGATGTGGATGGGCTTTTATTAAAGGGAACGCTTGATAACGTTCAAAATGCAGAGTCTGAGTGGAAGGTCGGCGCTTGGGGACGTGTAAGTGACAGTGGGTGTTTGCTTTTGTAGGTCCAAAACTGTGCGAAAACCTTTTCTCTTAAGAAACATTTTATATTAATTAGTAAACAAGACTACATTTAGAAACAATGAAATTTGTAACCTGCTGTTTGGTTTTAAGATTAGGCTGGCCTAATGAAATTTCTCCTCTTTGGAAAGTTAACCGACGTATTTTTTTATTGAATCTAACTAAAGCAGAATCACTTCTTTTTCTGTATTCTTTCTTATTAAGAGTATAATACTGTTTCTGAATTGGTGCGTCCAGACCAATTTACTATAATAATATTTGATTATAATGTGCGCACACATCAATTATAGTTAAAGAATTACTTTTAAGGACACTGGTAATACTAATATTATTATTAATTGTTAAAAACATAATAATAGAAAAATTATATTAAGCTGGCGTAATGCAGTTCAGACGTGAATGTATTCAGGAGCAAAAACATTCATCAGTTCCACTAGTACTGGAACCTTTTATATAAAAATAAGAGAAGAATCTGCACTCTCCATCATAGACTAAAGCCGATGCCGAAACTATTTATCAGAGGCACTATTGATTCAAAATATGTATTGGTTCTCACAAACATCAACAACTGTTTTGTTTTTCAGCAAATGCTTCGTTCGTGAGCAACTGCTTTGTTGTTTAGTTATTATGATTTTTCATGTTTCTCAGTGTTCTTTGGACTGTGGTGGTGGAGAGAAACGTCGACTGGTGGCGTGTGGAGGCCGGTTGTCCACTGACTGTCCGGTGAGGCTACGGCCCGCAGATACAGCGCCCTGCAACACCCACCTCTGTTCAGAGTGGACAGTCGGTGACTGGGGGAGGGTGAGTCCTTTGCAAAATCTGTGTCACTACCATAAGATAAAATGTATATATCTCTCTGAAATCGAAAATAGTTGCAGAACGTAGTTTGAAATTTGTCTAGTTGGTACGCTACTGCTTCAACTTGTTTTCTAGGCTACAGTAACAAATTAAAAGTCCATTAAACTTCTTTAATTAGTAGATGAACATTTACATTTTTTGTTACAACTTAGGTTTAATTTTCTTTGCTCAATGCACTGACCATTTTTTCACAATTACTACAATAAAAAGGTAAACATCAGTAATCTGCAAATTTGAAAATTCAACAATCCACAACCGGTGGTTTCTGAGTTAGCAATGACAGTCATTAAATATATAAGAATGAAAATAAAATTTTTTGATCCAGTCGGATCACGAGTTACAAAGCAACATTGTTGTGGAGACCTTTTAATGAATAGCAGCACGACAAAACGATTCAAAGGTGGAGCAATATTTGTACATGCTGCATTTAGAATGCCTACCAGAGAGATAAACTTTCTTCAAATATGGGCACTACAATCTAAATTGTAGTACATGAGTCAAAATATATAAAGTTTAGTCTTTAAATTCTGCTCGTATTTTCTGTTTAAAAAGTAGCACTGGCATATACACATATGTGTTGTGCGTACCAGCTTTTAGCGTTTTTTTAGAGCAGCGAGCGGTCTCGGATGAAGTACAGAACTAGCTGCTTGGTGCCCTATACAGGGTGGACCGTACTTTTTAAAAATAATTATGTATAAAGTTTTCTCAAAATATCAGTCCTGCTAGCATAGCAGTTCTACTGACAATCCCGCATCCACAGAGGTGCCTTACTTACGGCCCACCTTCTAGAATCGTATCGAGTCGTTTAGCAACTCCCACAATTTGACGAAACCTGTTTTATTTTTATTTTTGAGAGAAAGTAGTGTTGTGTTATGCTTTAACGACGATTTCCGATCAAGCTCGTAAACATGAACACAGAATGTGTACAACCTCTTGATTCAAATAGAGGCGATTACCACATATAAGGTCTCACCGTATTTCCTTCTACAATTGAGAGGTGCGCTGGACGGAGATATCCTGTAAGCGTCTCTTGAAGACGGATTACTGTCCGAGATTACTGCCAGACAGGAGTTACCGAGATGCGATATTCCTCAGATATTGTGAGCCACATTGATTAAACTTAGCAGTGCTTACTGCGACTATCTCAAGTTTTTTCGTCGTTTTGAGTTCAATAGGTCTGATTTTTCATTTTTTCTTTTCTTTTTCTCGATCACCAGCTCTTTTATTGCGGCATTTTTTTAGTAATATATAACGGGAATAGACGAGTACCCGTTCCTCACAGTTTTAATTATAATATGCTCTAAGTTCTATATACTCGTAAAAACTTCGTCAATGGAACGAACATTTTCTTAAGCATACTCGAGCAACCTTCCTGTCGTGCAGAACAGTTCTTGTTGGTTAATTTATTACAACGAAACATGTATTTAATCTGGTATCGTTGAGAACAAGGTCGTTTTAAATTTCTGGTGCAAAGCTATTCAATAAAATTGTTGACTCCATATAGTACAAGTTGTATTAAAAATAGATGTCTAACCAGTAAGGTCTGTATACTAGAAGAAACGTAATCGTACGTTTTTAAACTATTTTGAAGTGTTCGTTACTTAAATATTTTATTAGACTACTAACTTTTTAATTTTGTGATTGTCATTATATGGCAAGCTTTCTAATTACATAAACGAATAAAAAGATATCACAAAGGAATACGAAAAAATAAAGTGAGTGACGTTTATGCTAAGCGATATTGTATTTGGAAAAAACTCTTGTTAACAATCTATTTGCTACTAAGGGAGCGCAAATTGAAGATAACGGCATAGAAAAAACTAGCAGCGCGTAAAAAGCTCACTTAAATGAGGCAAGAGCGTTTGCTACATATACATATGAGTTTCCCTTGAGTAATTATTATATCTTTTTAGTGTCGCTTGCCTCGCAAACGGTCGTGTGGGCGCGGACGCCGCAGACGCTTGGTCGTATGCCGCGACCGTCATTCCAGTCAGACTCTTCCGCCCTCCGACTGTTTGCCCGAAGACAAGCCCCAGAATATGTCATCTTGCCGAGTGACCTGTAAATCGCCCAGACGCCATCACTACCGCTACAAGTGGCGCAGGGGACCCTGGTCCGGGGTAAGGTATCCACGACGACGCAGGAAGAAACGGAAACATAATAAAACTTCTAGTAATTCTGATCTTGATCAGCCTACTCGCAGCGCTCCTCTCTTAAATGATTATAAAAATTTCAGCAGTAACGTTGCTAAAATGCGCAATGAATCTTTTTCTTCTGTTTTTTCTTTCAATAATCAAGCCAATAAATATTTAAATCGTAATTATTCCTCGTCTAATATAACACGACCTCAGAGAGGAAGATCAATCACACCGATCAATGATTTATCAGAGAGAACCACTCAATCTTCTATCAAATTCCCTGATGTTAATTCATTCCATCTTCCTTCTTTCATGGATACGCTTGGGCCTCCATACACGCCATATCCAAAACCTACCTCAGTTTTTCCAACGCTTAGAACTCCAGATGCAATTCGTCTGAATTTTCTTCCACCAATTTCTTCAACTCAAAGCTATCCTTCGTTTCATCAAAGTCATCAATCTCGTCGTGAAATGGAAAACAAACTTTTAAAGCTTCTACGTGATAGAACTAATCGTAACAGCAATAACCATCACATTCGCCTTCATGGCCACGCACTATTTACGCCCCATCATGCCCCGGCTCGCAATATCTTCCCCTCCACAGTTGCGTCCACCCAGCTAATGAGCTTATCCCGTCCCTCCCGAAGCACAAGAAGACTTCTGACCCACGGAATTTCTTTTACCTTTTAAATTTATAGCCTTTATTAATCTCGAATTTCTGTGATAATTTACCAGTGTGATAAACCAGTTATATTATTTCGTGTGGATGAGTTATCCCCTCCCCTGTTAAATAAATCGTTTTCTACTTACGGCAGTATTATTGAAGTAATGTTTCCCATTTGCGTTCACCTTTTTTAATTTGAATGAAGCTGATCGATGGCGTCAGGCTTCAATATTATTTCCTTCTTCCTGAATTCATTCTCCCAACGGTGAGTCTAAGTTTGCATTCCCTTACAAGAAGTTCCATCGTTGCTCGAATCCCTGCTAATTCCACCCAATGATGAGAACAATACCGGGTAATATTTTGGCTTAACCTAACGTTGTTCCCGTCCCTTACCTTCTCAGCGTTATATTTTTACCATTATTCAACGCCCTTGGTTTGGTTTGCTAGCACTTCACAATAAAGGAAGTGTGCAACTCTTACACTAACTCGGACAGTCTTCAACTGGCTTTGGCTTTTTCAGGTATCACAACCGTTTGCAACTTCATGCTAAGTTTCTCTAATGCTCAGCTTTCTAACTGATTCTCATTAATCTAATCCTTGCTTATGTCCGCAAGTTGACAAGATGTGTATTTCCAATATATTTATGCAATGTTAGCGTACTGGCGTACAGTGTTTGCTCACGTATTGCATTGGTTCAATAACTATATATAATTTTTTGAAGTTTTCACGTAGAACTCGTACCCTTTTTATGATCACTTTTCAAGCATCCAATAAGTCGATGATAATTTAGAATGGTGCTATTATTTTAAAAACACTTCATACTACCAGTTCTTGCTGAAACCGTTTGCTTATTCACCTTTTGCATTTTTATGCTAAAACGAAATACAGTACAAATGCCTTCTCTTCCATACCGCTACCATTGAAGACTTTTATGTCATCTTAATTAAATTCCGAAGACTGTAAATGAGTGACCAACATAGCACTTTCAGATTTACTGACTGATTGCACGACTAATGTTGTTTAAACCAGCCTTCACACCTTGTTGAAGAAGTAATTGTACCGTTTGCCAATTGTAATGAGGATAACTATCTATTGAATCACACATCTGTTTCAAACTGCTTCGTATCCCGTAAGTTTTGTTCGCAGTTTTTGCTTAAACTGTTGAGCTATGAGCTTTCTAAACTATCTTACACAGTGTGATCTAAGCATATATCATTGCATTTGGATGCATATTTTTGACCTGTTTAGCATACATGCATCAAAAAGCTGCAAGGTTTCGGCACTTGTAATCACCGTTTTTTGGGTTGCCGAGCATTGCACTGCCTTGTGTTTGCAGTGCTCGGAGACATGCGATCAGGGAGAGATGATCCGCAACGTCACCTGTCTCGATAAACTAGCTCGAGGCCGAGGCTCAAGCACCAAAGGATTGGCTGTCAATGAAGACTATTGCTTACGACAGGGGCTCACCAAACCCAGGGAGTCCCGACACTGTAACAAGAACCCCTGTGCCTACAGGTGGCTTAGTGGCGCATGGTCTGAGGTACTACCAACTTCATTTTGTTCTTCAACATTCGTTATTATTTCTCCGTTAAATGTGGTCGTAAACGTTTTTCATTGTGCTTGATCTTATAGCCTAGGGGCGTTTGATAATTTTTTTAGTCTCTAGTCAGATCAGCGTTGTTAGTGCTGTTGGGGTTTATCGAAATGATTTTTTTGGAAATTAGTATATTAGTGCACTCGTTCCGTTATTTACATCTTGCCTCGTACAACAAGGAAACTCTTCAATTTTTACTTTTTTGCTACTATTAATGCTGCTTGTATGTAGTGCTAGCAGATTTTTGGCGATTGCTTGCGAAACTCGTCGGTCGATCAGATGTTTTGGTTTAACTTATATTTTAATTTGGTTGAATCTCTGCCCATGCTTGTTGCTTGAAGCTGGGATTATGTCTTCTTGCATCTGGATGCTTAGCGCATGAAAATTTCATTGCTATTGCTTTGGCTGATATTTAAAAGTTCAAATCTGAATGATATACAAATATTCCAGACATGTAAAGAAATACCATATTTGTTCACCTAAATTGCATACATAATTACTAAAAATTCATAAAATTCACTTTAGTTTTACAGTTTTTGAAAAAATTTCATGACCTAGAAGGTTTATGAATATTAACAAAGTTCTGATACTTAATTTTAAAACTTGGGGATGCGGTACGGAAATTACATGGAAGAACAATTGATTGGTAAAATAAATTTAGAAGAAAGGACTTTACACATTTTGGAAACGTCCGTAAAGTCCGAGTCATTAGGTTTAATTTTATTTATTTTGAAACGTACATTTATACCTCCGATGCTTCCATGTTTTGTTACGGGTTATGCATGCTGTTTGCCTAGTGATTGTGTGATTTTCCCTATAATCGTTTTTTCAGGTATACTTACAGCTATGTTTTTTAAAATATGAACTGTCAAGTGCAGAATAGATTATTTATGAAGTAAATGCTTGCAATAACATGATGAACACAATTTCCTGAATCTTACAAATTATTTTTCAAATCTCATGATATCTAATCGAACCTATTTTTTTCTCTGTCTGGGTGCCTCTGAACACGGAACCTACTCTGCACAACCTTATCGAACATAATAAAACGTCCATCCTCCGACCTCGTGACTACCATCAACGGGAATCTTCTTGAATTGCTCCTTCTATTCCTGGATACCGGATTTGATCATTTAATTGGATACCCGTGTCATGTGGCACCGATGGCCCAAATCACCTGACTTCGACGACCCAAATCGTGTGGAACCATACGAACTTCCCCACGCGGGAACCAATAGTGTTCGGCAAGATGCGGGCCTGGTAGACAAGAGCGTTCAGTAACATGCCATGCTGTCAGCCCACTCAATTGGGTGGATCCGGACCCTGCTCCGTCGGGGTGCAAGCCAAGGCGTCAGCCCTCCAACACCAGACAGTGCAATATGGGAGAATGCTCAAGAGGCTTTTTTTGGATTGTGAAGCCATGGAAAGCGGTGAGTTTATGAAAATGTGTACCATTTTGGAAAGAGCGTCAAAACATAAAATTAAGTCAGTCAAAAAAGAAACTGGGAAGGCATGAATGTTCACATCGAATGTTGTATAACGTACCGTTATACACTATAACTTTGAAATAGCGTGTTGGACGATCTGAAATTCAGCTGAAATGAGACGGAGTTTGTAAAAATCACCCTCAATATAGAATTGAGGGTGATTTTTACCCTCAGTTCTCAGAAAATGAGCCAAAATAATCTTCAATTATTTTATTTAATGCCAATTCTACTTACGCAGAAAAACGTCTAAAATATTTGTCTGCACTTTTAAAATTTACCATTCATGCATTTGAATTTTCACGTCATGAATCTCTACGTATAATATATCATGGGTTACCTCGAAATCTGTGTATTTAAAATACTATCAATTTTTTACATCAACAAAAAGTGACACTAGGATTGCTGTTCAATTCATACGTGGAATTCAGTACTAATCCAGATCCTAACCTTTTCTCAAAAAGGACGTGCAAATTGTCTATCCTAGTTGAAATCCCTAAGGGACTTTTTATTGTTCATAGCGTTCCTAAGCTCCCTAATGAAATTTTTTATCCTGGGTGATTGTGAACTATGTAGCTATAAAAGATTGTATTCTAGATGATGATAAACTATTTAGATTTAAAAATTATGGTTGACTAGGCTCGTTTCTGTCCTTCGGTGTCGATAACAAATTTCGAGAACTAATAATACCTTGTTTTAGATATCTAGCAGTGTTCGTACTTCCTTTGGTCGGAAACAGTTTGTTCAGAAGTCTACAAATTTGACTTATACATCATACCATCAACGTCATAAAATACAACGTTGGAAAAAAAATACAACGGAAAGCAACGAAGATGATTCCAGAACTCCGCAATCTCAGCTACGAAAGACGTCTTCAACGCCTTGAACTTATATCCCTAGAACAAAGAAGACTGCGGGGACAAATTATTGAGACCTTTAAGTATCTCAATGGCCTCAACAATGTTACCCTGGAAGGGCTCTTCGAAAGAGACGGTAACGTAAGAACCA
>VCRD01000163.1:77558-87739 GCA_006783055.1 Trinorchestia longiramus
CCTAACTTGTGCCTCTGGGTGAAACCTAACATCACCAGCTTGGTCGACTGGTGAGCGAATCTGCTTGCGAGCAAAGACCCGGGTTCGAATCCCGCTGCCGACATGGTTGACGCAGCTAGAAATACGGCATGGGACTTGGGTAAAACAACCGAATAATTATCGAAGTAATTATCCGACCCAAGAATGGGCCAGAAGGTTCGTTCCTATAGCCTCATTCTATTCTATTCTATTCTATTCATAACTTATGCTTTCAAGAAAGTACAAGAACCAAAGACAGATAAAGAACTAAGGTCATAAAAAAGATGCATTTTAATTGAAATTGACTATCTTTGAAGACAGTTTTTAGATCTTTCTAGAAGGGCTTACAAAACAGTTATGCGTCCTTTGTGAATTTGTGCTTTTTATGTCTCTGATTATCCTTTAGTGTTTTCTCTTTAGTTAATCATTTCCCTGTAATTACTGGTGGTCTGAAAAAATCCTTTAATATCTTTGGTAGAACGATCGTGTTATTTGTTATTTAACAGGGTATGAATGAAAACATTGTATGCACAAGTTTTAGCATACTCAAGGCTAGTTTTTATCACACATAAAATGGTCTAAAAAACACTCCAAGCCGATATGTTTTCCCGATTGTGCAAAGACTGTTTCAGACCAAAGAAAATATATAATAGGCACTAAACACGTATTTCTGCCTAATGATCAGTGCCAAGCTGTGTGTGGAGAGCGCGGACGGCAGAGGCGACGTGTCATGTGTCTGGATGCCCGTGGCAACCGCGTGAGGGCGACACGCTGTTCCAGAGAGGCCAGGCCTCGGCGGAAACAACGCTGTCAAGCCCCACCGTGTGGCATCACTTCTTGCAAACAGGTACTTGAGTCATCCATGCTTACTGTCACTTCTTATTACAAATGACACAAAATTATGAACATTCATTCCAAACGAAACAAAGGAATCGTAACCTTTATGTATTTTTCCACAGGTTAGTAGGATCCCAATCTCAATTATCAGGAGCCCTATTGGCATTTGGTTTCGGCAAACCAGCAATTTTTTCCTTATTTTAAAAGAGGGTTCTGAAGTTGACTTTTTGCCCTGACTTCGCATTGAACACATGTACTTGAAAATTTCCAAGTTTCGGTAAATATTTCCAAACGTGTGAAAAGCTGGCATCCCATAGTACTCCTATACCTTGTAGCCAATATAAATAAGGAAGAAAATATAATGCGTATCCAGTCAACAGCACAAACACTGCCAGACTTTTCTTTTTTATTTAACCTCAGAAGTACCTATAAGGGGCTGTGATCTAGGGAATGACTTTCAGTGCATCGTGAGACTTAATGCTCCTTGGGGTATGCGTAGGATTTCTGAGCTTCACTCGAGGAGTATTCTGCCAGTCCTTATCCATGCGCATGTCAGCTTGTGCTTCAGGGAATTGGTGCTCCTCAGTAACCTTACCTACAACTCACAAAAAAAAATATTGTAGGAGGCTGTTATTGTTGTGAGTTTGGAATCATACAGACCTCGTATTTCTTTTCTCATGTCTCCATTTCTTCCATGAAGGAAGCGTGCGTTCCGTGCAACTGACTTCTCACATGGAAGTTCTCGATATATTTGTTTATTTAATCCGTCGATTTTTCGGCTCGTTGACATGCTCCTCGTCCATGTTGAAACATTCTTGAGAGGAGTATGGTCATTCAACACCCATATAATGGCAGGCTTCAGAAGTACAGACGTATAACAGCTAGGTTGACAGAAAATCTGTAACTATCTCATTATTGCCGAACCGTTATTGTGGCCATCTAACCAAAAAGATCGCTAGTTAAACTAAAATAATGGCAATCGATTACGTGCCTTGTGAAGGTATAAAATAATTAGATCTTTTATGAGTGTAATTAGACCTTTCTATATTGACTTGCTAACTATTTAATTTTGCTGCATGAGATTCCCTGTTGAAATAGGATGGTTCTATGTATCCATGATTGTAAAATCCGTAGTAATATTGCATTTTTTTATGTGAAAATAATATTTATGAGTGCAGTAATTAAATTGAGATTAATAAGAAACTTTTATTTCTCTGTATGTATGGTCTAAGAAAATGCAATTTACAATAAAACCTATCAATTATGTTCATTCCAGGCCAGAGACGTATTGCGATTGCATTTGGACGGCGAGTACGCCCTCCTTGTTGGAGGAGTGAACGTCTCCATCTATTGTCTGGGCATGAACGTGTCGGAACCACGAGAGTATT
Organism: Trinorchestia longiramus; assembly: GCA_006783055.1. Lineage (NCBI taxonomy): Eukaryota > Metazoa > Arthropoda > Malacostraca > Amphipoda > Talitridae > Trinorchestia > Trinorchestia longiramus. The sequence goes on from VCRD01000163.1 coordinate 79,802, forward strand.
TGTCTCTTCCCGCTGGAGAAGAGGGCAACTATGCAGAAATTTACTCAAAGAGGTAGCATTTAAATTCTCCGTACATTATTTCATTCTGGAATAAGGATCCTATAGCAGGGGTTAAACTAAGAATATAATAATAATAGTAATACCCTACAGAATTTTCACGAAATGCAGGCGGGAAGCAAGACTGCAGTGGATGACTATTTAATTACTGTATTGTATCGAATATTACTTCAAATAGTATAAATATTTGATCCAGATTTTTTTTAGCAAAACGAAGATTTTCTGTCCGTCCTTAAATTACCTGTGCAAAGTTAATATTTCTCTTTGGCCAGGCTCATCAGGCCTGACACGTGTCCATATAATGGAGAACGGCATCGCGAATGCGCTTGCATGCAAGATGAGAGCGGACGAGCAGGCCTGACCACGTTCAGCAGAATACGCTTGAACGTCACTACTCTCTCCGTAAATAGTAAGATTCATTAATCGAAACTGAAGCAGGAAAATGGTAGTGGTATATTTTTCCACATTTTTCACAGAAGGATGCTTGTAATCTGAAATTATTTTGAATTTATGCTTTGATCAGTTTGCACGATAATTTTAAGTAATTCTTTTTTTGCTACAAAGAAGCCAAATTTAGCAATCCTTTTCGAAAGATTCATCCTTCGTTTCACACTTTCTTCAATTTCATATTTGCAATTGAACATTTTTTATCGTGTTCAATGTATAATTTCATGTTAGAATGCACAAAACAAGTTAAGCGCTTCGACGGCATCAAATGGAGAAGTAATTTAGTTAAAATTGACTAATTACAAATTGTTTTTCAGTGTATGATTTCACATTCGCCTTCGCCGTTGACGGGCGTCAGGTTGCGTATGGAGAAGCCGGCGATTGTTACAGCATGGCTCAGTGTCCGCAGGGTGCTTTCTCAATCAATTTAGTGGGAACGTCGTTTAAGGTGTCGGACAGGACAACATGGGTAGGATATGGCAACAAAGCAGCTCACTGGATCAACAGACTAGATGTAAGTAACTCAAGCATTACCGCGAGTCATTAAATAAGACTATTTCATTAAACTCCGTTCTGAAATATATCACTCACTTTTACCGTTACTTTGTCTTCTTATGTTAACATTTATCCTTCACTCAATACAAAACAAAGTTTATGCACTAAAATATATAGCAGACTAGTGAAGGACATCGCACATTTCAGGACAGTCAACGGATTTTGGGACGGTGTGGAGGCTACTGCGGGACCTGCGCTCCGGATCCCAAAATTGGTCTCAAGTTAGACATTCGCACTCCCACCGCCTAAGCTGCCACTGTAGTTGCGTTTTAGTGGACCACCTAAACGAGTTCGTCTTGAGTCACTGTTCCCTGTCACTTTTCCTTAAAAAATGTACAGAGCTCGTCAAGTCGTAATATATTCAAACGCCTTTCGGTTTCAGTCATCGTTCTCATTTTTTCTGACATGTGTAATCACTGCTTACCATTTCATGCCTCATTCGCTAGAATTCGTTGCATCACTCTATTTTTTTCATTCCTAATGATTAAGCTTCATGCCTCGTGTACGAGAAATGGCAAGCTGCTAGTAAGTATCAGCTTCGAGCGGAAGATAGCGTTGGCAGGGTAAAAGTTTCAAAGAATATATTTCAACGTACAGTTGACTTTCATGGTATAGCAATTTCTTTCTAATAGGGTGAAACTAAATACACTTGCGTGCTATGTGGTTTGTGCCGACTCACACATTTGTTAGGTTGTAGTTCAAAGCTATCGGTAGCTGTGAGGCAAAGGTGAACGTATAGAAATTTAGTTGAGCTTCGGAATATGGACCAAACGCATGTTGCATTATAATTGCAGAATGATTGTATTAACCGCATTTCCTTTGTTCTAGTTCTTCATTGTGTACAAGCTTCCTATAGTATTGGAGATCTTCACAAGCGTTAAACATCGTTGTTTTGTGTTGAATGTTTATGCTTGATGTTACAATGGAGTCTCATTAAGTTTAGGTCAAACATTAACCGAAAATACATTTCTTAAAATTAAGTTACCAAATAATTAAACTAAAATATTTCTTGATAAAATATTTGGCATCATTAGTAAAGACGTGTCTTTGATTTTCTCAAACGTAAAAAGCAAGAGTCCTTCTAAAATTTAAAGTTTATTTACATCTCACCAGGAATTCTAAAAACTTTCAGAAATGCTGTTCCTTAAGTTTTTCCTCCCGCGAACGGTAATGATCCTATAAGTTATTTATTGATAATGCAACATAGATCTGATCTCTCAGGAGTTTAGCGCTTGTTTCTGTTCTACCTCAAGGGCAACGTTGCTCTCTAACGAAGCCGACTCGTTTTGGTGTCAGTTGGTTGTTGAATGTTTTACTGAAGAAGGATGTTATTGACGGTATTGACTGTTCACAATACTCTCCAATGATCTGATTATCATGAGCTATTCAGCGAGAATCTTTTGAATTTAGTTCAAGAGCCTGCTTCTTAGGTGTCCTATATACGGCTAAAGCCAATCGGAATGCACTGAGGTGAAGTCATTGACATTAATTTGCTTCGATTTCCTTATGCAAGTAGAAATGTACAATAAATTTCAATGACTTATTATTTTTGGTTTTCAATTATGCGTACAGATCGAACGCTTGATGTAACACTCGTATGTGCTAGGTGGCAGATAATGTTAAGCATAGAAGGGAACCGTTCAGAGATTAACTCGAAAATAAGCTTTTCATAGTCATTCACTGCCTATTTTTGTTATTACATCAAATTGTTTAGCTTTAATAATTTTAATTATTTTCTAACTTAGGAACAATAGAGTTCTGCTTTCGTGTGCGACAGTGTAAATAGTTTGTGTCCCACCACGCCACGTAACGCGTCTCTAATTCCCTCTCATCAGATTAGTGATTTGAGAAAATCCAAGTGCCATACCTAAAATTCTGTCTCAATTTTCTCTTAAAAGTTAGCCTTTCAATGATTTTCCACTGACATTAATCTGATCTTACATCATTCCAAGTTTTCGAGCCCCATCGACAACCGTACTATTTCAGAATTTATGGATAAATTAAAATGAACGTACATTTTTATCAATTTATAATTTTTGCACTCGGCAAATTTGGTTATTTACGAATTTTGCGGTACATTTTTTCGTAATCCTCGTTGTGCGATATTAAATAGAAACGCGATTGATTCATTACGAGTTTGCTCTCACAAAGAAAAAAATACTTTACTAATTGGTAGTGTAGTGCATTACTTCTCGTTTGTATCCTATTATCAATCCCGGCATTACTGACGTGATTGTAGTGAAGACTTGCCTTCTATGTGCTAAAATAACTTCACTGCCCTGAAGAGTCATATCTTATAGCCCGAGAGTTAGTTTGATTGTAAAATCATCTGCTATTGGAGGGAAAAGAATAGTTTGCCAGTGTCGGTTTACTCTACTTTAAGTTTGACAGCGTAAAATCACGGTCGCTCATCTTCTGATATCTCTAGGTCTCATAAATTTGGGCGTTAATACAGTATCATATTATAAATCAGAACTACAAATAGATTCCGAAATTTTCATTGGTGAACCAGTTAAAACTAATTGAATGAAATATGAAGGCAATCGGTTAAAATGTTCAAGATGCTTCTAATAGCCTTTGGCCTTTATGCGTATGTATTGTTGGGGTTTTATTTTAAGTTTGTAATATTGTTCATTTCACTGCCAGTCGTCTTTTCACCATATGTCAATTGGTACACCTGAAACAATTATGTGCATTAATTTTATAAATTATGTGGTCTCAAATTCACACATAGATCATTCGTTTGGAATCAAGTCAGGAAAGTCTCGAATGGGCAGAGTTAGTCTTTACGTTCAGTTTCAGAGCTGCGACAAATAAAGTCGTAATTTTAAGAATATAATACATATTCAGCAGTGTCGCGCCATCATCCATGACTATTTTTTCTGCTACGATAACCGATAATATTAAAGGGTAGTACTCCGATATAGGAGCTCTTGGATGAATGTAACTGCAAGACCTTAGCCAGGCATAAACTTTGTAAATAGTTGTACATAGGTGTTGTAAAGTGTAGACTGGTACATCCGTGTCTCTTCTAGTCAATCCCAAACTTATATTTTCTCGTTTCTTCGATGTTTCTCCTGTCTACAAGGATTCTTGGTAGCCGTTACAGATACTCGAAGCTCTTGCGTCAATCTTTTGAACATGACGGTTAATTCGATTTTCCAACAATGCATCAGTAGTGTAACGTTACATTCTTTCAGGACTATGATCTAGTTACGTATATTTTTACACACGGGACACAATATTCACGAAAATACTTTGAGTATTTTTTACGCTAAATAAGGCTTAAACCATACTGCAATTAATACGAAAGCTCAATTTTCAGTTCTAAACTATGGGCTGAAAGCTCTCTCAACTATGAACAACTTTTATCTTTTTTATAAGAAGGCCTTTCTGGTGTCCAAGGATCATCTTAAAGACCCATTTTCTCTGGGGCAAAAAGTTGAATATATTCAACTTGCAATACGGAGGTTTTTGTCCAACAGACGTTTAGAATGCTTTTTGCAGAATTAAAAATATATATTGATGTGTTTGGATGTAACTAGTATAACTTATTTATTCTCTTCAATTCAAGAGGGCAGCGTAGGTTATGTATTGTCGATGCGGTGGGAAGAAGCTAAAGAAGAAAGATTCTCAGTTCCCTACGTCTGCTGTCATTCTGAAGTGACCTCAATCCAAGCAAGGCACCTCGATAAGATGGACCACCATTACGAACATGACCGGTAAGCTAATTTTTCATGTACTTCCCTGTTGAGCTGTATTTTCTTGCAAATTGATGAGGGACAAATGTACACGATTGTAGCTAACACTAACCAGAGGAGTAGCAGAAAAATCGACTTGTACTAAACTCTTTGCTTCATTTAAAGAGATCTTCTCGAAAATAATGGATGCATTATATTTTCAAGCGGATAGCCGGGATTAAAGTTTATAAATACGAAATTATTATAGCTAAGTTTTCGTTGTTGTATTCTACATAAAAGGCCCACATTTATACCTCATTTCCTTGTCGCTTGAAGTATTTTAGCACAAGCATGTCTAGAATGTTGCAAACATATTTTCTCGGGATTTAGTGTTGGATCAATATTATTATATTGACTATGAGCTAAATCATCTGATATAGTACTGCCGGAGACACTAATTGCCTATTATCATTTCTGACGTATGTATCCACTAGGAAAGATTATTCAGCAAGTTTTAGGAACTATTATCACAAATAAGGCTAGTCTCTCATGCAGTTATATTTTTAATTACATCAATCGAGGTGTAAACCGAGAAAACTTGTTTTTTCAAACCCATCAATATGGTACCGAGGGTATACGGGTGTGAGCAGTGCAAGACTTGGGACGTGATCAAATCCCGGAGGCTAATTCCCAATCATCAGTTATTTTTGGTGGCAATCTGACGACGTCTGCTAATTAGACGACTACTCGTAGTGTCAGTCATTGTACGTATAACAAGCATAATGAGCTACCTGTATTTTACATATAATGGGGTATGAGAAATTAATTTTAGAAAGTGTACTTTTCAGACGAAAACTGTGAAGTTTCATGGTCAACTTTCATTGCAACAGATCTGTCGTTAACTATAAGTTTTGTATGTAGAAATTCTGTACAAACGTGTACAGAAAGATCTGACCTAAAACGATGTAATGGTAGCTCGCAAGATGATGATTAGGATTTCTACTTTTATGGTAGCTTTTAAAAGTATTGCATGTTCATTGAATATATAAACCTAATTCATTAACTGACAAGTTTGTAATCTTCGTATATGTAAATTATTCCATTGAAAAATTAAATACAATGTCTCTGTCTGAGGTTGTAGACTCAGAATATGTAGTCTGTAGAAGTAAATTATCAGTGCTAGATATGTCTAGTGATAAGAATTGATGTCTAGACTCGAGCCCATAACGTACTCTTCTCTCATCCCTGGTATAAAATTTTAATTTCTTCTCGGGAAATAGCGAGTTTATTGTCCGATCTTCGTGATTAATTGAAAGAATTTGTGTGATCTGTAGAATACAAATAAATGACCCTATCCTAATTAAGAACTTTTACATATATTTGTAAATTCGAATTCTGACATTGCGCGATAAAATAATTGGTCAATAAAAGACCTAGTATCGACAAGAATTCTATACGCAAAAATCTTTCATTGTATATTATTGCAATAATACGATTTCAGAAACAGACCCAACACATGAGGTAAATTCTTTTCTGAAGTTCATTGTAGTGCCAAAGACACTATCGATTTTTTTTAAGTAGAAAATGAATTAACCTTGCCTCGAAACCTGCCAAAATCTCACTCCCTCCACGATTCTGCAGTTTTTATATGGTTGTATATTAGATAATTTATTCAATAAATGTATTTGTACAAAATGAGTTTTGTAACCCAGCTAAGAAAAACAACATATTGTTTCAGTTTTTATATTTGCAATGCTCATCCAGATCATAATTAGCAAAGCATCCGAAAGGATTACTCAACCTTTCTTTTTCATGCTTGATCTCAAAGTTCTGCAGTTTGAGTCCCATTAGTTTGGCGGCCAACTCCTCCATAACTTTACCAGTACACAAGATGATTTTAGCATCAGGCTTGCTCACCATTTTGATGGTGAGAGCGACCTTGGTGAGGCAATCTTCCTCCAAGTACGGGGGGTCTGCCACAACCACGTCAAAGCTGTCACGCAGATGCAGAGGCACACTCAGCGGACTGCGGTAGTCGAAGAAGACAAAGTCTTCTCCGTAAACAGCGAAGCGAGAGTCGAACTCAAATACATTCACTGAAAAATATTGAAGTCAAATGTCTGAAGGATTCGTTTAGCACGTTCAATGAATTAAAATTAGAATTGGCGTTTAGATTAAATACGTTCATTCACAAGATAAATAGACCAAAGTTTGGTATAATAAACAAGTTCAGAAGAAGAAAATTAAGTCAAAAGTCTGGCTTAGAGACATTCTCAGAAAAAATTATATTACGTACTGGTCTTGTAAGCGAATAATATCGGAATTACACACAGGTACTTCATTATGATAAAGCAGCGACAAAAAATACTCGAGTAACGGAAAAAAGTAACTCATATACATAGGTCCAGAACATCATCAACGGAATTACAAAGAACAGTATTGTGTATCCAAGTGGTTTTGAAAGATCATGGTCATACACAAACTGACCACCGCGGGGAGTTCGCTCGCCAGGTGGTGTATGGATACTGAGTTGAAGCAAATATCTAAAAAGGCTTTCTCAAGTTTTTTTGTACCTAGTATGAGCCAGTGGCATGACGGTAACGAGAGATGCGGTTTGAAAACAATACAAGGTAAGCCCTACAAGGAGCTCTTTCGGCACTCCAAAAAAATTTAAGAATACTCATGAAAATAGTTAAGTCAGTACTATGTTCTAATTATAGACACAAGCCAAGGACTACAATAACCAGGACCTGCATCGTCATGTAGCTGACTACAGTAGCGGAGGCCATTGCATTCTTAGTAACAAATCATTTTTTATCGGACAAATTGATCAAAAATTACTTCTTTCAAGTAATAGAATAAATAATGTTTTACAGTGAATTTTGAATGGTTTAAAGCACTGTAATGCTTTGAAATACCAATTTTAACCGGACTTAACATGTATTATTGTATGAGCTTAGTGGCCACTTTATAGAAAGCCGAGTTACTGCAGTTTTAGACTTTATAAAATGATTATAGCTAAACCTTTTCTAATGCAAACAACCAAACATACAAACATTCACGCATATAAACAAACAGACATAGAAGCAAAAACCTACCAAACTGCAGCGATTAGTCAGCCAACCGGGCTTTCTTTACAGAGGTCTGAAGAAGGACTGCCTTCTTCTGCTGGTCTTTCTCTAGGTTGTGGAGTCCATTC
>VCRD01000163.1:89970-106211 GCA_006783055.1 Trinorchestia longiramus
AAATATTTACTTATATAGTCTACATGAAATGTTTGTTCTATCAAATAAAAGATTTTCACAGATTTTGTATTCGTTTCCTCATAGTGTGACCATATGGTCACATACCATAACTCCCACATTATTGAATACAGTTTATTCATACTTTTCAAAATAACATCTAGTAATATAACTACAAGTCATTCAAATATTTTTGAAATCGGATAAAAAAGTTTAAAAAATCTGGGATAATCACGGCTAAACACGACCCAACAGACACCCGGACACGACCAAACAGACGCCCAACGACAAGCATTCGGAAGCTACGTTCCGGCTTTCCATGTTTGTTTTACAAACTGACAGTATTTGTAAATCCAAGACACGGCCACGAGTGACGAAGATAACTAAGTCACAAACGCTACACACGTAAACGACCACCTCCAGAACTCACTAAACACGACCTAACAGACGCACGACAACAGGCATTCGGAAGCTACGTTCCGGCTTTCTAGGTTTATTTTACAAGCTGACGGTATTTGTAAATCCAAGACATGGCCACAAGCAACGAAAATAGCTAAGTCTTGCGATTTACTTGATGACAAACAGTAGTTGATGACACGTAGTATACTAAAATACAAGTTCGTAAAACTCATCCTTTTTTACTTGCCTTCTCATGTTGGATACATCATTTCCTAATAGCACAATAATGCTCACCACTATCATTATAATTAGACTAATCTTCAAGTCTTGGTGAGACGAAAACTCATGAGCTTATAGAATTGGATCACGAACATTAGAGCAGAATTAGACAATTTTTGGTGACGAAACTCGTCTGAAACTTGCTCAATGTGTACCAAGATTGATTAGGATTAATGTAGTCTCCCTTCATTTCAGTCCCGAGTGTATAATCTTATATCTAACCAATATTTTAAGCTTAGTTGTCACTCAAAGCTCTTTACAACACATCCATTAAAAAAGTTTAAGACATCTCAAGCTCTAAACTTCTTTCGAGTTAAAATTGCCGCAACTTGGGACCAGCTGCTCGAATACATCGTTTCTGCTGGCACTGTGAACAAATTCCAAAATTGTCTCGACAAATAATGGATTAGAAAACCCACAAGTGTTATAACCTAATGATTCTATATGTCCCTAAGTCCTACTGCTTGTGTATGATTGCAGTACATGTGAGTGACTCAAATGCCTGTGTGTGGGTGAAGTGCGTGTACGTGACTAAAATAGCTTAGCTTGCGTTATTGAGGTGTACGTGCTTACTTACTTTAACGGCATGCGACTTGGGCAGGGCTCCCACTCATGGGTTTTTCCACCCAGATCTGGGGTTTTCCACCCAGATCTGGGTTTTTGAGACCCCTCCTGGGTTGCTAGGTTTAATTTTTGATATATCGCTGAATCTGTTTTTTTTAAGTCAGGCAGTAAATTCAGCCTTCATTACCTCATAGTGCAGTGTTTAATACTTCTACCGTATGGTGGTAGGTACGAGGGTTCGAATCCCGTAAACGTCGTAGTAAATAAAAAAGGGATTGTGGGCGTGGCGCCCCCTTACAGTATGTATAACACTGAGATGTCAAACGACAGTGTAGCTGGTTGGACTTAGCCCTTTATGTCAACGACCAAGTAGGGGACCTTCCAAGGTGGGGTGCGAGGGAGGTGACGTCTCGGAGCGCTAAGTAGCTATTATATAGGCATATGTTCACATATAGCGAAGATGCTGAATATCCCTGATCTTACTAGGCATGGGTAAAACGAAGATCGCGTGCGCAGTTTGAAACTCTATGGAGCTAATCTTACGTCGTCAGAGCACTCTGAACCAATGGTCTTAAGATTAAGGTAGGTCATCAGCGGGCAAGGTTTCCATGTGTAGAAATGCATTTCCAGACAGTAAATTCATCATTAACTGGAATAAATTGAATAATGCAGTTAAGAAATTTTGTTTCTATCATATGTATGTTCACCGTATAATACACCATATCACCGTATGATACACCGTATGCAAAAGCATATCAGATACAAAACTACGCTTATCGGATGGGGTAGAATGTGTTCAATGTGTTTCTCGCCCGTAAAAACGAGTAACGAACAAGTATCTTACGAACTTGCTCTCCCGGCTTGTGTGAGCTTGTGTTGCTTGGCTCGTTACAGTGACGTGACGTGCATTTTGATTGTAAACCTGATTGTGCATTCTTCAAAAGTGAATGTCTAGAAATTTATTATCGATATTTAATTTTCATATTTCAGCCGCACTCGTATTCAAAATGGCTAGCCTTCGAAAAAAGATGTATAAAAAGTGATAGAAGCAATCTTTCAAAGAACAATGGTTAAAGGACGAGATTTTGAAAGAGTGGCTTAAAGAAGATCCAAGTGAAAAGGGTTGTAGTAACTGCACATGCTGTGATACAAAAATAGAAACGCATATAAGTCAATGTCGTTATCGCATAGTAAAACTGCTATACACAAGAATAACAAATCTGCGAAATCAACAACGAAGTTAGATACATTTGTCAATAAACCGAAGCTTACAGAAAACGAGGAGGTGGCAAAGGCAGAAATGATGATCTCGGCTTTCATTGCCGAGCAGCATCATATGCCATTTGCTCACACTGATCATTTGATAAAGTGTGTAAGAAGCCTTTCATAACCGCAATATTGCTAAAGGGGTTAAAATGCAAGCAACAAAAGCATCTTATCTTATTCAAGATGGAATTACTTACCATGAAAAACAAATGGAGGCTCTATCGACAATTCAAAGACGTGTCGGTGTCGAATAAATCTATACCTGATTTCTGGTACTCTGCATAAGATCAAGGACGGATGAGACTACTCAAAATTCGGAATACTTTCTGATTTCATGACCAACCAAACTGTTCTGCCACACTCATCCACATCAGTATAAAGAATATTTTCACTTGTAAATCATGTCAAAACAAAACAAACAAACTCGCTGAAAACAGACACTGTTAGGGATGGGTTGTTGGCAAAACAAGCATTGTCAAGGAGTAAAGAAACCTGTCACGATTGGAAACCTAAACCGGAATTAGTATGAGATTTCATCAACGGAGTATGTCACTAGCCTAATGAAAAGCGTCTTGCACAACAGAAAAGTCATCTTAATGTCGATATTTGCGCTGCAGAAGAGAATTAGTAGAAGGAACAAGAATAAAATCAGCCTTACCATCATCGTTTTAACTCATGTAAGTTAACTTTTATTGTTTTCTTATTAAAATAAGACTTCTAGGTTTTTTTTTAACGAATCTGGGCTTTTTTCATGTTCAATCTAGGTTTATCTGAAAATTTTGAGTGGGAGCCCTGGACTTGGGTAGCAACCCAAGAATGGACCAAACGGCTTGTTTCTATTGCCTTCTATTCTCAAAGCAACCCATTGTTTTTCATTAAAGTATATTCTTCTCAATTCTAAATTCATTTCACCCAAAAGCTGGTGTAACTCATGCATAATCTCAATACATACAAACCGCAACAATACTATAAGTACGTAGTATTGCATCATACAACTTTCTCTTGAGCTGTCTCCATTTACTACTTTAAAAGCAGACAAAATATTGCATCTATTATATTTTCACTGCTCTGTAATAATGAAACTAAATGTTTAACATATATCTAAAAGCAGATATGCATTCATGATTTACTACCGAAGTAGTTGGCAAATCCAAATTCGAGAAGGTAATTTATAAACAATGATCCTGAGTCATGTCTGCTATGTAAGTCTTTATACAAAATTCAATACTACATCTAAATACAGGCAGGGTGGCCAATGAAGTATAGAATAGAATAAGGCTATAGGAACAAACCTTGTGGCCCATTCTTGGGTCGGATAATTACTCCGATAATTATTCGGTTGTTTACCCAAGTCCCATGCCGTATTTCTAGCCGCGAAAACCATGTCGGCATCGGGAGTAAAGTGAATACTTGTTAATGTTCACTTTCACTTTTTCCCACACTTCCCTGAGATGTTTTCTTTGTACTCTAGAAAGCAAATGTTGTTCTGGAAGAAAATGAAATTCAATTTAAAGCTTAATAAAACATGAATAATGAAATTGATAATAAATAGAATCACTGGCCAGAATTACAGTAAAAATAAACTATCTTCACATTGGCTAAGACTTTTCGAAACAACTTAGGCTCTATGAGCTCAGCAGTTAGCCATTTCAACATAATTTTATTTAACCAATGGTAATGAAACTATTCTTGCATAAATGATGCTATTTGGTTAAATAAGCTTCCTGATAATGGTAACACAATAAGAGTAAAGGTGGAAGTTTACCAAATAACTGTAAAAATTAGTAATAAAAATTTGAAATAACTAAATTACTTGAAAGCAATTAGTAAAACTTACCCAGTTCTCTTCAAACTCCTCTGGAATATTTCCTTGCTGAATAAGTTCAAGCTTCTCCTTCCTTTCTTGTTCTTCTTTGAGAAATTCTTGCAGAGCCATCATTGTACTTTCAGAAAGTTCAAGATTGGCTAAAAGCTGTGTGCAGTCACTTTCTTCATCCTCCTCTACAGGAGGTGCAGCCACTTCAGCTGAGCTACTAACAGCGTCAGTTTCATCAGTACTACTGTTTTGACCAGAAGTACCATTAGAATAGCAGTTACTTTTGCCAGTGTCACAAGAACTGCTCACTTGAGCAGATTGTAAATGATCATTGTTACTGTCAGAATTTAAAGGTGGGCTTGACTTACAAGCTTCAGAATTACTTTGGCGCACTTGCCTTGCAGGTTCACTTCTTGAGCTGCTAATGGAAGACTCCATGTTTTGACTTTAAACACAATTCAAATAATGTAAGTTCAAACTGAAAAATATTTACTTCATTAGAAAATTTTGTCCTGAAAAGTGAAAAATATTATGCACTAAAATAATATTTACATATTGCTATTAGTTAAAAAATTTACATGCTTAAATGGGGTGAGTGAATGCATATCAGGATTTGACAGTTGGTGGCAAATTTTTATCCAATTAAAAAATTGAATATTTTTGAGGGGAGATTTATAAAAAAATGCATCAACTTGAGTGCATCCCAATACAAAGTATCGGTCTTAATTTTGGTCATTGATATGACGACTAACCTCTAGATTACATAGTATTTTTCTATCTAAACATACAGATGTTACAGCATTATACTGCTCTGGTGTTGAACTAAATCATTTTATAAGATTGGTATAACACAGTGTTAGATGGCTATATGAGTGAACTAGGAAATAGGACTTCAACTATTAACAAAGAAAAACAGTGGCTTTTACTTCATAGGATGAGGTTTATTGTTCTTCACATTCTAGATTAAGAACACTGATGCATAGCTGGTAAAAATATGTTGTTTGATTGTTTGGGTCAAAGATTAATATGAAAAAATCCATCTCCAAGCACCATTGTGGAGCTGAAGACAATCTCATGAAGATTCTATGAAGCTGCTACAGATCAAAGCAGTCACTGGAAAAAGATGTGACTTAATTTGATTGTAATGTTAAATGATACTGTTTTACAAATAATTTGAAGCTAGTCAATTAAAAACAGTGAGCATTTTCCAAGGATATTCTAAGAAATTTTTCTAGTGACACAGTTGTCACCAATCCCATGCTCAAAAAAGTTGAACTGAAACAAATCATAAAAATTTATTGACACTATGGTGTAACTGGTCATCATGGTTAGAAACTTTAACTTTCAAAAACTTTTTAAGCAACTTTAGAGATAAAATGTATATCCAACAAAATTGATACAACAGAAGCAAAAAGATATTATTCCATCAAGAAAAAAATGTACAGCATAGAGTACATTGTACTCTATGCAGTACAATGTAGAATAAAATACAGACTGCTGTAATGATAATTTTGATTAAAACATGATTGATAACATGAATGAAAAATTGCAATAATAAACTTATCAACTATTTTTAGACATCTGAAAATTTATGCTTAGAATTCATTTTCAAAAACTTAAACATCGTTACCTACATCATCATAAGGATTGTAACCATCTGTAATAGGACATATATTTCAAAACTTCTGAATAATCAATTTAATTTTTGTATAAACAATTTCACTTTCATAATATTTTACATTTTGTTCTTTAAGGCTTCCAGTCATGCAAATATAATTTACTTACTACACCCAATAAGAAAACACAAACACAGGCAAGGTGTGTTGAATATATTCATGTTGTGAGTTTAGTAGTGACATTTTTATTACTACTGCCCACACCTTAGTAAGGAGCTCCTAAAGGATTTCATTAGTCAGTAGGACTGGAACCTTCTTTAGGGTAAGATAGGTATTGGTTTCCGTGGTTAAAAGCTTTTGTTTTGCTTTTCCATCATGAGTTATATGTGCTAAGACCCATGGTTTGTCCCCATGTGCACTCGTGCAATGCCTAGGACAGTGATTTCTAACCTGTGGGTTGTGATCCCAAATTGGGTAATGACCATTTTCAATTATTCATGAATTTACCTAATACATATACATGTATTTGTGTGTTCGTGTTTTACAGAATAGCATTCCATAATAAACGGGTTTCCGAAGCACAAAAGATCGCATATATTTATTTGAAGGAATGGGGGTCGTGAATCGATTGTTTGTTCCAAAATGAGTCGCCATAGGTGATAGGTTGAAACCACTGGCCAAAGAAAACACCCTCAACAGCCACAAAATCCCAGTCTTTTGAAGATTCATTGATTTAGTCAGTTTGTAGAAGTGAGCATATTTACACCAGGATGTTCGCTGCTAGGATCAAACCAACACAAGAAACACTCCTGCTCCAAACAAGATACCAACACATCTGCAACCACCTCAGGAGACACGGACACTCTCCTCACTTGTACCGCGAACTTGTAAACCTCAGACACCAAATAAAACAAACATACAAACGCATATACAGTGCAACATGGAACCATACAATCACGAACATCAAAATAAACGATAACCCCAAACAATTTTGGTCGTCCATTAAGCGCATGTCAAGCAACAACACTAATCAAAGCACACCTTACATTAAACTCAACGGCAGATACTACCACTCCCCGAGTCACAAAGAACCCCTATTCAGAACACACTGGTCAAACATCTACTCCGGCATCGACGATCCCGACAACAAATTCGACGAAAACCACATTCATGACGTTGAAACACAGATGACGAACATCACACCCCGTTTACAACCACACGAGACTGGAGACATTACCTGCCTAAACACACCCCCAATTCCCAGCCATCACACTCCAACAACTCCAACAAGCACTACGAACATTTTCACAAAAAGCTCCAGGACACACAAAAATCACGGCACACCACCTGAAACAACTCCCCCTCAACATGATCCAGTACCTACTATACATATTCAACAACGCAATCTCCGCGGGATATTTTCCTATCAAATTAAAACACGCCATCATGATTTTCCTTCCTAAACCGTCCACCTCAACACGAAATAAAAAACTAACGCCCAATACCACTACTCGACATCCACGGAAAACTCCTAGACAAAATCCTCACCTACAGACTCACAGACCACCTCACTATAAACAACATATACAACAAAAGACAACACGGCTTCCGACACGGAAGAAGAACACACACTGTTCTTGCCACCCTACATGAGACGCTACACATCCACTTACACCAACGGCATAAGATAGACGTCATCCTACGAGATGTATCCAAAGCATTCGATAAAGTCTGGCACGCAGGCCTAAAATATAAATTATGGCAACTTAACCTTGATCCACTGTTCACAAAAATTCTTACAAACTTCCTTTCAGACCGCACTGCTGCAATCACAATCGCAAGCCACACAGGACAACCTTTCCCCATAAAATCAGGGGCACCACAAGGGGCAGTTATCTCCCCAGCACTGTACAATTTTTACACACACGACCTCCCCTCACCCATACCAAACACCGATTATATTGCATTCGCCGACGACATAACACAAATCACATTCAGCCCCAACTGCCATAACATGGCCGTGCGTTTGACATCAAGGGCAATAGCCTAGATCAATGCATTTGAAAGGAAATGGAAGATTCAAACAAACGCAAACAAATTCAAACTTATAGTCATCAGCCACCGCAAGAAACACGACGTGCACGTAGACGTCATCCCCCTCCCGTACGATAAATCAGGTAAAGTTTTAGGTCTCCACCTCAGCAGCCAGGGATACACCTCACACATCACACAGAGGAAAGCAATAGCACAAAACAACCTCTCTCGTCTATACCGTTTCAAACACATGCACCCGGACACAAAAAGGAAGCTTTACCTAGCCTACGTACGATCAGCCCTCATCTATCCAGCCATCCCACTCCACACATTATCGCCATCCTCCATCTCAAAACTACAAAGTGTACAAAACAAAGCAACACGATTCATCACAAATGCAGAATGGCACGACTTCAACACATCAGCCCAACTGCATCGCCAAACCAGACTAGCCCCCATCAACACCCTCTTACACGAACACGCAAAGAGAATATGGACCAACATTGAAAACATGCCCCCACAACTATACCTACACCTCACATTCCCACAAGAAACTAGACAAATACCACACAGAGCTTTCCCAAGCTCGAAAACAAAAATACTCGGCCCCCCCCCCTCCAACACCCAAATACACATGACACCCCACACCGCCACACCTAGCATCAATACTCCTCTAGAGTAACAAAACAACTCTTTAAAGAAACCACCTACAAGAACAAACCTCAGAGACAGACCCCCACCACTCAATACATGTGCGCAGAGCGCTCATTTCTATTTCCCTCCTAGTATCCCTTTCCGTTTCACCCCTATACTTAGGCATACCCTGTGCCAAACTCTCTCTCAAATCTTTCCTATTGGTCCACACACTCTCCACCAAGAGCTTCCAAGTCAACACCTCCAGCAAGAACTCTCATCAACTGAACAACTCAACTCACAGCCGACATCAGAGCAAAGGAAACAGAAATAAACCATCCTGTCTGCAGACAGGATGGGGCTTAAACAACTCACGCACTAACAAGAAGTGCACGTTACCAACTCGCCACGCGCTCAAACTCTATAGGTCCCAGCGTACTACCGACAAGATGTCAGTACGCCAACACTACGACGTCAAGACGTGAGCAAAGAAGAATCGACAACTTATATCATATTCAAATGGTAAATACAAAGTATTAAACTCATCCTGTCTTTAATTGCCTTTTCTCCTATTGGGTTCCTCGACGGTCCCTTACTCCCTTAGGCGCTCACTCCGAGTAAGACACAACATAAAGATATTCAATGTCTGCCCAGATATAAGAAATGTCTGAGGGTTGGGACTGAAGAGTGATAAAATAACTAGATCACTACAAGTTCATCTCCAGTCTGAGTACCAACAGAGACAAGTTTTAGAGGTTGTACTTTAGAAGAGTATTAAACCTTACCACCAGATTGGGTAACCGTTGGAATGTTCAAGGTTCGGTTAGAGAGAGGCTGCACCAAGGAAGTCCCTCCTGCTTGCAAGCCCTGCCTTGCAGCATCCCTATAAGAGAGCTTCTGAATTTGTCTAACTTGCCTGATCTTGGGACAACCTCCATAATTTGCAGTGAGGCTACCACTGCAATTGCAACACAAGCATGTACTTGGGGAGGGGCAGTCCTTGCTGTTGTGTGCACCAGTGCACACAACACATCGGAGGCTGTTCTACAATTTACAGCACTATATTTAAACCCCTGACTGTGGAAACACTGCCATGGTGTACCTATATATGTACTTACTCGGTATTGCTGGTATTCAATCCATACAAACTGAGGCAGAGTGGTAGTATTGAATACCACCTTGAAAAATGCAGTCACTATTTTATCTTTACCTTTGTATATACGCTCAACTGTCACTCCTTCGAAGCCAGCATCAATCATTGCTTCGGTTAATTTCTCACTGCTGGTGTCCTCCCAAAAGGCCAAATTGCTCTCACTGAAGTGATTTGGTTGGCTGGGAGGTGACATTTGACCTTCCATGCTCCAATCTCTAAAACACTCAGGAATGGTGAAACATCTTCATAATGTTTTTTCATTGTGACAACCAGAATATTTCTACCTAGATTTTTTTCATGTTGGCTATTCCTTCTTTCCCAAAGGCAGAATTGGCCAGTACCTTACTAAGTGCCACATCATTGGCTAAGAATTTCCTGTGTTTGAAGGAATCCTCCATGCTGGGTTCCACCAATATAATGGTGGGATTAGTTGGATTATTGCTCTGTGGTATTTTTCTACCAGTGTGCTGAGCTGGAGTAATGAAATCCCCTTGTTCAGGTGAAAACCCCTCAAAACTATAGACCTCTAGATTCCAATTTTTTTGGATTAATTTCAATAGCTGGTATGTGGGGACAGATAAAGCTGTTGGTCATCCAGTAACTCCCCAGTGTTCCCAATTTGTGTGCAGAGGCACTTAGATTTTCTCCTGTGAGCCAGGCTCATCTAAAGTAATTCCTGGCACTTTTGTAATGGCCTTCAATTCCCTATAATACACAGGCATACAACAGGATGGCATCACAGAGTTTTCCTCCTGTGAACCAGGGTCATATAAAGTAATTCCTCTAGGGCCACCCTGAGTCATTCAATGCAAATGAACCAGCCAAGTGGGCTGGGATCCAGATCAATCACTGGGAGATCCAGCTTGTCTTAAACAGCCCCACATGCTTAGCAGGTAGTCACATTAAAAAAAATGACTATTCAACATCACGGTCACTTACTCCATGCATGCACTACGAAATCTTTCATTGCATCCACAACAGTCATGTTATATTCCTCATCCAGCCCTACAAGACATCTCATACCAAAGTCCTCCAACACACCTTGCATTCCACTTGTTTTCTTCATACTGCTCATGGACCATATCCATGAGGCTCTCTCGCTCATGTTCATATTTACTACATTCCAAGACCAGATGTTCAACTGTTTCCCCTACTTCTCTGTTACACTGCAGACATAACCTTGTATTCCCCTCATTCCACCCCCATGTATGCCTATTCACACTTAATGCCTTACATCTGACAGCAAACAAGAGTTGGCTGCCAAAACTTCCATCATAAAACATTTCAAACCTTGGTACATTCTTACTGGCATACCAAGTAAAAGTAGTTTTCCCATTCATACTATGCTTCCATTTGTTCAGGCCATACTCTTTAGTTAGTTTTTCAATTTCTATCTTCCACTTACTGCAATCCCACTCCATTCCTTTACCTCCATGACCTCTCAATAACCAATCATCCATAGTTCTTCCAATTCCAACACAAACAGTTTTCTGAATCTTCAGTTTTCTTGCATGCCCCCAGCAAATTTTCTTCCAAAGTCTTTCACTCTGATTCCATTCAAAGATTTGTTTAACCTACCTTTTATTCGCCATTTGCTCAATTCTCACTTTATAATTCAACACGGCCTTTACCATTCTTTCAGAAAACAGACTCCACCCCAAATCCCCACTAATAGCTTCTATAGCTGTCCATTTTGGGGTGCGTAATGCCAAACGCCCTACCCTATTCTGCAGCACCTCCAACTTGTCTAGGTCTCCTCTACTCCATGCTGTAACATTCATGCCAAACATTGTGCTAGGTACTGCAACATACTTTCAAATTTTTCAGACACATTCATACTTATTTTTTCTATATTTAGCCACACTGCTTAGTCTTCCCCACCACTGCATAGCTTTTACCACTTTCTCACCTTTTGCTCTTGCACATCCATCTTCACTTAACCCTTTAGCAATGAAACGGACCATACTGTCCTCTTTTACGGTCTTTGGGAGAATTATTCTAATAATTAAACACTGAGCAATATGAAGTTGCTACTAGGTTTGAACGCGGCAGCATGTTACAATGTCGCTCTTTTGGCTGCCTGGCTCTCAGCGTGCTTCATTGCATCAGTGTACAGACAGTCTTTGTGAGCTTAGATGTACAAACTAGAAAAAAAATTGGTCACTAAAGGGTTAACATGCATCCCAGGTACTTATATTCCTTAGTTCTGCCTACCTTAACTTTTCTAATATTCCACTCTATCTCTGTCAGTCTCATCACCATTTATAACCATGACTTTACTTTCATCTCCAAATTTCACCTTGAAATCTCTACTGTATCCACAATCTCCAACATCATTTGCAGTTCCTGCTCTGATTCACTAACCACAACAATTTCATCAGCATACAGCAAACAACTCAGTTTCTCCTGTCCAACTTACAGTCCAAAACCACTCATTTTCAGGCAGACTGCTAATTCTTCTGTATAAAGGCAAAACAGTAAGGGAGACAGGGTACAATCCTGTCTCACTCCTCACCTGTCCCGTCACTAAGTTTCACAGCCGGTACACTGCACATGTATTCTCATACAAATTTTTCACAATGTTCACTATCTTCTCACTAAAATCAATTTTTCCTAGCACATCTAGCAACCTCCTATGGTCTACTCTACCATACATCTTCTCAATATCCAAAAATGCAAGATACAACTTCATATTTTCCTTCATTTTTCTTTCAATTATTTCACTTACCACAAACAAATTATCTTCACCACTTCTATCTCTTCTAAAACCATTCTGTTCTTTTCCCATTACTCCTTGTTCTTTTACCACATGTTTCATCCTTTCATTCAGGATTTCACAGAAAATTTTACTTACTGTGTCAGTCAGAGTAATAGGTCTATAAATTTTTAGCTCTCTCATACTCTTATGTCCACCCTAATGCTATAAAACTACATTTTAAATTTATTCCACTCATCTGGAACTGTTTCACTCCTCCATATCTCATCAAACAAACATCTCAACATTTCAATTATACTCCCACCCCTATGCTTATAGAACTCATATGGAAATTCATCATGGCCACTTGCCTTCCCATTTTTCACCATTTTTTAAAAAGTTTTAATCTCCAAACACATAATTTCATCTTCTATTTTTAAATCATATTCTCCAATCTGAAGAAGAGTTACTCCATCTATAAATGGCTCATTCATTCCACTGATGTCTTCCCAAACACCCATAACTGCTTTCATCATTTGTCTCTGATCACTCACTTTGCATCCGACAACAACTAATTCACAGATTTGTACTTCATTACTACTGTCAATGCCTTGTATGAAATTATACAACTCTTTAATTCTATCTGGACCCATGTTTGAGATTTTCAACTTTTTGTCTCATCTTTCACTCTAGCCTCACATCATCCTTTTTACCTTCTTTTGCTGATCTTTGCATTCATCCCATTCACCTTGCCATTCAACTTCTGCAATCCTATGTCTTTCNTAAATGGCTCATTCATTCCACTGATGTCTTCCCAAACACCCATAACTGCTTTCATCATTTGTCTCTGATCACTCACTTTGCATCCAACAACAACTAATTCACAGATTTGTACTTCATTACTACTGTCAATGCCTTGTATGAAATTATACAACTCTTTAATTCTATCTGGACCCATGTTTGAGATTTTCAACTTTTTGTCTCTCATCTTTCACTCTAGCCTCACATCATCCTTTTTACCTTCTTTTGCTGATCTTTGCATTCATCCCATTCACCTTGCCATTCAACTTCTGCAATCCTATGTCTTTCACACAATTTTCGCATTTGGTGGTGTTTTTGTTTTAAAATCTTTCTTCTCATTTGTTCCTCCTTAATCTTCCTCATAAATTACTAAGCTTTTCCAGTAAATCTTCTACACTTTACTTTTCCAATTATCTGCTCTGTTATGGCATACAATGTTTTTGCCATCTCTTTGTTCATGCCATTTACATTAACATATCTATTTCATACATGTCTTCTAAACTCTATATAATCCTTCCCAATTTGCTGCTCTCAAAATCCACTTTTCCTTTACAGTGCTCACTTCTTGCATAACCTCTTTTCCACCCTATTTGTACTTAAGAACAAGCATTCAGTGATCAGTATCAATATCAAATTCATTTTCATCCACATACATTTCTCTGGCATGTCTTACTTTATGATTCACTAACACATAGTGAATTGCTGCTTTCCATTCCTCACTCTTCCATGTATGCAAACCATTCCCTATTGTGACATTCAAATTTTCAAACTCATTTCCATCACAGAAATCAATCAATTTAGTCCACTTTCATTTACTTTCTCTGCAAGTATACCAACATAGCCATTCATGTCTCCCATTACAATCACTGGGAACCTGCTAAATTCTTGCAGTACTCTTTCCAGTATGGTATACTGGAAAGAGTAGATATGACTTGACAAAGCTAGGGGTTGAAAAGGAGTAGAAGGATACACTCAGTAGAGGAATCTATGGAGGCCCATAGAGGCAGATTACCACCTACAAGAACAAACCCCAACGACAGACCCTCACCACTCAATACATGTGCGCAGAGCGCTCATTTCTATTCCCCTCCGTTTCACCCCTTTACTTAGGTACACGCTGTGCCAAATTCTCAAATTTTGTCTATTGGTACCGACCACCACCACCATAGAGGCAGAGGAGGAGGACGAGTTCAGTCTCCTCATCAGAGAAGAGACAGAACTCGTCCTCCTCCTCTGCCTTTTTAAACGCATGAAATGCTAATAATACAATAAGAATACAAATAGGAATGCGTTGACAAAAATAAAAAAAAAAGGAAATAAATATTTGGATGCCGAAAACTGGATTTAGTTTTCGGCTGATTCTCACCAAAGAGCAGGACAACATAACCTCACCACATGGTTCGCCGTTATCAACTAACAATTGTTTACACGAAACCGGAAACCGAAAACAGTTCCTTATCCGGTGAATTAAAAAAGATAGCTCTTGTTTCCTCCGGCTCGTATACTTACTCTCCTTAACATTAATTTTCAAATAACAGTTACACTCGGTTGCTTTACTTTTTTGAGCTGTGAAACTAAAATATAATGAAAAGTGATAATACAAAAAATTGTTAATTCGTTATGTAAAACAAAATCGCACGTATTTCTGATTTATTCTAATCACTTACAAATATTTTTTCTTCTTTGTTTTATTTAATGGGGCGTCTAAATTTTACAGTCTGCTTTTAGTTGGTTGGTAGAACTGGTGCTTTCCAAAAAGGCTCCATATAGGCTTCTGGGAAGTGTAGTGACACTCAGCCCACCAGCCTAGACTTAAGCAACTGAACTGAAACATAGGTACTTGTCAAAGTTTCGGTTTCTCTGGAAAGATTCACAAAACTCATATCAGTATTTAAGTATTTATTCAGAGGAGTGAGGCTTTCTGTCCTCTAACCTTCCTACAGTAGACAGGAACTGAATCAGAGCTCTTATGATGCAGAACTGAACACTTGACGAGTAGTTACCATCACCGAGGACACTTTTCAAGTTGAACTGCAGGCCAATGCATTGAAGCAATCTTCTCAGTAGGTGAAGTTGTGCTAAATAGTGGTCACGGCTCAGAAAGAAATATTCCATTGTCTCAGCATGTTCTCACCGGCAGAGAGGTGACTTCCACAGCTGAAAACCTTACAGATGAGCCGCTACGCCTACATGACCCAGTTGGAGACGACTGATGGCACATTCAACTGAACGGCACGAATGTTCTCTTCTCAGCAGGGTGGCTGGGAACTGTGTATGGTCAGAAACCGGCCCTTACCCGAAGACTCTATTGCTTGGTACAAATTCTGTCTCCAGCACTCCAAAAAAATTGTTGTAAGATGTTTAATTGACTCATTATAGCACAGGCACGTCACAACTGTCTTGTCATTTGCATTGTTTAGGACAACTGCACGATCAGCAGCCTCATTTCCCCTTAACCTGTGGCGTCTTCTTGCCCATTAGAAGCATACTTTAAAAATTGGCTTTCTTTAAGATGCTAACTTCTGAATATCATACACAATGTGACGGTAGTTAGGGTTCCAGGTATTGTTCAACAGGTAGTACTCACTGAGAGTCTGAGAGAATAACAATATCTTTGTTGGCAAAAGTCATTGCTTGGTAAATGCCAAACAGTTCCATTCTTAGTACTATATGAGCCGCATTCAACTTTCATCCCACTGCTTGTGCCAATCTAGGCACAAACAGCAGTGCTGCTGTAGAACCGGATACCTGCTTTGAGACATCAGTGGAAATTTGAGTGAAACCACTATATTTTGAATTCAGGTCTTCTTGCATGATTGCTTTATTTGCTGTCTCTTGCCCATGGTATATAGTTCTGCATGGAGCATCAACTGAGATGAAATCCGTAGAGTTGCTCTAAGGTGCTGTGTTCGGAGACTAAAAAGACTAAATCAACAAATTCGCCGATGACACGAAACTCTGTCACAGAGCATTCACCGAAAGGGACAG
>VCRD01000163.1:107124-197515 GCA_006783055.1 Trinorchestia longiramus
CCCCAGTACTACATCCTACTAACTATGTCCCTAACTCCTTAAGGTTAATGTATGATTGAGATAAATGCTCGTGACATAAACGCCGTGCGTGAGTGATATGTGTGCACACGACTAAATTGACTTACGTGGTTAAGGTGTACGTGCATGACTGATGGATTTACTTTTAGACGGCATGGGACTTCGGTATTGAACCAAGAATGGGCCAAAGGGCTCGTTCCTATTGCCTTATTCTATTCTATTCTATTCTATTCTTGTTTGAGTCTCAAATACAGTGTGTTGTCCATTTCTTGCCAGTCCCAACTGCTTCAACGTGTGGTCGTGGTTCCTTCTCCACCTTCAAGGAAAGAACTTGGCTGGTTCTCCTGGCACCTAAAATACTGCATAACTCTGTATTTTGAATGAAAATGAGTTCTTTGAGGCTGCTTGCCCGGAACATTCCCAAAGCTAGCTATCCATATTCTAATTTGTTTCTGATGAATGTTATGTATATATACTCTTCGGAGAAGTAAGTGAGATGCATCCCAGCGTGCAGCTGACAGGGCTCGCAGCACTTATATCCTTTTGCGAAGGTCCCCCACCAGATTGTCTACTCCTAGTGCAGATTTGAAAACGTCGCATAGAGCCAGCTGTCCGTATTATACCTAGCGATTTAGAGCTGCATTAGATCGTCTTCCTGGTTTACAAACGTATAAGATTTTTAAAAGTGCATCACACTGCAAATCAAGATATCATAGCGGTTAAAAGACATAATTTTCCATCTTTAGGTTATTTTTTACCCCCGCATTAGATATTTTGATATCTTTCTAGCACAAATATGTAGCTAATATCGTAATTATACGATACAAACACCATTCCACTGCAGCCGAGGGATTAGTGAAATAAATCAAATGCTAGAGAAATGGTGTATGTGTTTGTGCAGCCAGATCCATGGTTTCGGGGATTTGAAACCCAAGCAACCCTAAAATTTCTCTGCTCGTAATGCAGAGACAAGATAAGCTGATATTTCTTTTCAACTAATTATTTAGTGGGTGTTTTTCTCCCCTAATTTCATGTATTCAACAGCATTTAAATAGAGTTCAACATTAGCATTGTAAACCTACATTTGAGTGCTCAAATGAAGACACAGATATTACTGAACTTAGTTTTTATTAATTCTGTCCTGGCGGAAAGTCGCTAAATTCTCTACTCTTGAATCTTGGTATTCTGGTGATGACGAATGTCGATGTCCGATAGAATAGGACAGATTGGAGGACAGCGGAATAGCCAGAGTTACACAGGACACCAGGCAAAACCAAGCACAGTGCGGGCAGGAGACTAGGGAGGTGAACCGCAGTAGCTAGCAACGAGACCTGCAGAAGTAACTGAGGGACTTGATATCCTGCTCAAATTTCAGTATACTGAGAAAATTCAACTGGTGTAACGATTTACTGTGATTACCCATGCAATAAATTAAAGCAGCAGTGCCGACTGCAACCGTTGAACTTTAGGATCAGAAAATTTTAAAATCACTTTAAAAATTATTAGGTTTATATACCCACGGTGAGTACTGATAAAGCTAAGGGACTTTTATATAAAAGCTTCATTGTATACCGTATATGTCTGATGAGTATTTATGAGGAATGAAGATTGAGATTAATACATTAAAATCAGTACCTA
The DNA here is from genome assembly GCA_006783055.1 of Trinorchestia longiramus. Lineage (NCBI taxonomy): Eukaryota > Metazoa > Arthropoda > Malacostraca > Amphipoda > Talitridae > Trinorchestia > Trinorchestia longiramus. The sequence continues at coordinate 108,781 of VCRD01000163.1, forward strand.
TTTATTTGAAGTGGGAATTGAGATTAATACCCGTAAAAAATTTACTCAAAAATTATAGTCGAAAATTAAAAGACAGTCTCAAATTCAAAGGATGTGTGAGCTATGATGCTGATTATTGATTTGTGGTTTGTACATTTTTTTGGGAAACAACGGCGTAGGTATACCCTTATTGAATTTTGCGAGTTATTTTTTCATTATCTCAGAATATCGTGAATTTTAGTATCACAGTCAGGAAAAAATTGTAAACAAGAAAAAATGAGTCTAATTTTTAAAATTTCATTATGTATTATTTCCGAAAATCATAGATTATTACTGAATACATGATCAGCATGCGAACTATCATGCTTTTAAATTAGGCAGAATCTGAGGACAACAACGCAATTTATAAGAAAATAATTATTCATGCAACAATTCAGGCTCAAAGACTAGTTGAAATACTACTGGCTTTCCATCCCTAAATATTTATAAATGCATATAAGTTCATTATTTACTTTGATGTATTCGTTTCTCTCGCCTATTCATAGTTTATGCATGTGTGTACTAATATGGTTTCGGTATGTCCCACTTTTGTTCATCAGAAATTTAATTAATAAAGAATTTTCCCATGTACGAATATTTGTTTCTTCCATTATATTTAATTAAGACACAGACAACCACACAAACATTATTGTAAATAACAAATAATAAGGCGGAGATGAAGAATCTATATTCATGAATTAAAATTTCATAATCACAAATGGAAACTGTCACTGAATCTCTTGTGGCTACCAGAGATTGAAATGACACTTATTGGTAATACAGAATATGATCTTTAGAATTTCTCTAGCATGAAGGAATAACAAATGTCCTGCCTTTACTGCCTTTATAATCTGCATTGCATTTGTCTAGCATTAACTTAGACTCAGTGTATCACAAATACACTGATAGTGTACACTGATGATACACTGATGAAATAACTTGAGTGCTTTATTACATAATCACATGAGTTGAGTGCTTTACAAAGGGATATCATGGCTACTATTACGGCTAGTAACGTCAAAAATGACGACTTATAATGATTTTTAAGTATATACATGATTACAATCAACACCTCATGCATCTTTAATTTTCATTTTTTAAGTTTCAGTGAATACTCGACTTTGTTTAAAAGGTTGCAGTTGCTACATTGTATTGTAAACCTGCGAGGTGGAAATTTGAAATGTTACTGACGCGTGAAGAGAACAGTTAGTCCTCGCCATTTTATTTGAAAATGTAGCCGAAAAGCAAAACTATAAATAACATATTGAATCATATAGCATTTATGGTTAGTATGCAAACAAATGTATTTGGTCTCAAATTTTATATTTATATCCTGGCTAAAGGGTCAGAACATGTTCCATTAAATTACAAGCGACGGTTTGCTACCATTGTTAAAGAACTGGACAACGAGATCTTCACAAGTGCATTCTAGCGTTCAAATGCACATGCCGTATGTAAGACTATTTTCTACATAAATATTAACTCAAATTTCATAGGCAATACAAAAAAATAGTATTAATGATCTTATGTTTGAAATTTGTTCATGGGAGCTTTAATGGAGCTCCCGTCACGATATTTTGTCGATATCATCGTAAAGTTGGAAGCGAAGCTGTATTCCTATATTGACAGCCGCTAACATAAAAACATTGAAAATTACTTTCAACTCCTGAGAGTAAAATCTTTATCGTCTTGCAGTACGCTCCCATCAACTACTCTATCTCTGTTGTATGGGAACCAGCACAGCATGTGAACAGCAGTAACAATGACTACGTAAAGGTTAATATTCTAAAAGTTTGTTGATATGCTGCTCCCGAGATTTGCCATCATTTAAATTTATATGTGCCTTTATGAGATGAGAACTAAAAGCCATTTGAATCTGGAAGAAAAAATTGGTAAGTAATTGTGGAAAAAGAGCAAGTGATATTGAAATTATAATGTTGATGTATATAACAATAAAAAAATTCATGTGTAATAAAGAGAGAGAGCACGATAGAATAGAATGTGGATATTTTTGAGTATTGTCTCCCACAAATAACGAAAATTAAGCTCCAAAATACGTATTACACAAAACTGAAATGCATAAACAAGAAATAGTTTGGAGAAAATTTTTTCTCTAATTCTTCCAATATTTTAATTGTTTAAACTAAAAGTACCTAACGAATGCAAAATGCAGTTTGAGCTCAAGATGAATCAAACAAAGCTGGGCCTAGTGAGATCCTTGTGTTTCATGCTTGCTGCAGGGATATTTCATATTAGGCACTAATTTATTTAGCCTCTGTCTCAAATTTCCTACTTTAATGATATAAAGTCGATTTATTTTCTTCAGTAACGAAGCATTTATAACACTAAAGCCCTATTAAGCTGAAGATGAAGACAAGAACAGTAACATCAGTTGCCTCATAAAGCTCATTCAATTTCACATTTAATTTTTGCCTCATCACAAAGCCATGCCACCGCTCCTATTATGTTGAATAAAGTTTTAACTCTATCATAATTTTGTATTTAATAGAGTTATTGCTCTTATTGCTTTGAAACATAAGATAGATTCGCTAGAACTGGATCTATCTTACGTTTGATTATCTGATGACAATCAGAAGATCTTTCTTTCAAAACAAAAATATTTGCTGATGATCCGCTGCGGCAAGTAAAGCTGCATCAGTCGGTTTAAATATTTATTCAATGAAACTGGTTACAAATTTTGTTGCAAGTATGTTTTTCACATAACTCGACAATATAAATAAGTTAAATATGTACCTTCGCTCCTGCATCAGCAGGAGACATCAACTGGAAAAAAATTCCCTATTAATAACTCATTCTCGAATGGTCTTCGTTAAAACTAACTTTTGTGGTGTGTAGCCCATAAGTTGAGAACCACTGCTATACATAAATTCCTAGTAACGATTCCTGAGATACAGACTGGGCTGCACGTACGAGTGTAGACCCAGTTACAGAGAGGTGGCTTCGGAGAAAGAAATCCGAGTCTGAGAACTGAGGAATACATTATGACTGAGGCATGTGCTAATGAAAGGTTTATTCGCTAATAAATGTTCACTGCAACTGACTAGAGTTTAGTGCATGTGAAAATTCTTGTCAGTTCCAGAGAATTAGTACAAGTTTTTTCTACTATTTCTTATTTGTTCTTGTGTATTATGCATTCGAAGCTCATTAATCAGAAGTTTTTTGAATTGCATGAGCTTGAACATTTTATCGATTGCTTATTTCATAATTGTAATACCTCGTATTGTTCAAGGGTCAGCAGCACCACTTTCATTTGTTATCGTTGTGAGAGATGCGGTCACAACTGACAGTTCTCACGTCTACTTACATTCTTGTAGTAGATAAGCGGCTGCTCTCCCGCATAGGGAAAGAAAATACCACGGTATCTCATGACTTTTACTTATGTAGATGTTGTTGACACTTCTAGTAATTGTACGTAGTCGATGTTTATGACTTCCTATATAGTCGTCATGGCACCCTTAGGTGTAGAATAACGAAAGAAAGAAAGAAGGACAGAAAGAAAGATGGAAAGAGAGAAAAAGAAAGGAAGAAAGATGGAGAGAAAATAATCTTTTATTGCAACCTAGTTTATGCTCGTACATGACATATATTTTAACATTGCGTTTTTAAATCCCTTATTTTTGAAGTCCTAAGGTGGCAGGAATTAGAGATGATCCGGATGGGGATTTTTCAACATTTGCGGATGTGGATACGGATTTTGAATTTCGATGTCCTGTCTCTTTTTATTTTGAGCTATGAAAAATGAGTTTCAGGCACAGATAATGAATGAAAAATAATGCAAGGAATCATTTTTTCAATGGATGCCACTAATGAATGAAGGAATTTAGTAATCTAGTAAGCTTATAAATGAAATTATGCAATAAAAAATGATCACAAAAATAGTTTAAATTTAAAAGTTATATTATTGAATGACTTCATCTTCTGTGTTGGTAGGATGAAGGACTAGGATCCGATTCTAATGAGCCCCGCCAACCCGATTCCCCAGATACCACCCATTCGGAAAATTCTGCTACTTACTTACGTTTAACACCTGTCTCTAATTATTTGCAAGTTTTGTTTTAAAAACAAAAATTTATGTGCTCACTCAGGAGCTTACCTGGACCACTTCCCAAAATAGATGATCCCAGCTCCACTAAATAGGCCCTCGCTGGCTTCGCTGCTAGAGGGACAGGCTAAGTATTCATTTCAGAAGTAATCTCTAACATATGCAAGGTACTGTTGCAACGTGTTGTAACATAATGAACAGCCCTAAATTCCTGCACATTTACCTTTTCTTGGGTCTTTTTTAACTCCTCTTGGGTAGTTGCTGAATAGTTGAAATGTGTTGAAATGGCTCTGCATTTAGAGAGCAAATCGCTTAAATATTTCTGGATTGTACCTCCAGCTCTAACTACCAGTTGCAGTTAATGTGCAGCGCAATAAAGATTATTCAGTTCTTATAGAAACAAAGCTATTTTAATTTTAGCACCTGCATCTCATATCTCACAGAGAAATCTCTCAGTAACAATTTTCCATTTGTCCAGCATTTTCAGAAACGTTACATGGCAGTACTCACCAGTATGGCACTCCGTCAGAGGTTTTGCACACAACACAAAATGTTGTCTCTGAAATTGGCCATTAACAGAATGAATGGTCAGGGATAAAAGAGACACTCCCTATGTGTTGTCACACCAAGTGTTTGTGGTGAATGACAGTTTTTATGATTCAATCAAGATAATGATGATTGACAATATTTTTTTTAACTGAAGGGTAAATTCAACAGCACATCTACATCCGCATCTTCAGAAATTAAAATTCAAAATCCGCATCCGCAGATATTGAAAAATCAACATTAAAAGAGGGACATTTTTTGTCCATGTCACTGTATATTTTATCGGTAATGTTAGATAGAGCGTCTTGAGTGCTCATATGTTTCCTGTAAGCATATTGGTTTTGATGAAGTAAATTAGATTTGTCCAAAGACGTTAAGAGTTAATTTGATATTGTTTTTTCTAGTACATACTTTGGATCAGACCAGGAAACGACTAATTGATGTGTAATTTGATGCTGTATTGATGTCATCAGTTTTATACAACAGTTTGATCAGGGAATATTTTTATTTATCAGGGAATGTGTTGGTAGCAATGGACGTATTAATTACCAACCGAATCATTGGGGCTGTAACACTGAAACTATTTTTAACGTATTGAAAGTTTATATTATTCTGCTAACTGGTTTTGTATTTTTCATCGAGTATAAGATTGCACGTACCTCCTGCAGACTAACTGCATTTGGTATCCATTTATCTGTTACTGGTATTGTAAAGTGGGACGAGGCCTTAGCAAAAATGAGCAGGTTTAGTTGGAGTACATTTAGATATTTCATCAAATACTTTTGCTCCAACTTCAGAGTAAAAGTATTGAAGTTAATGGCCATTTGCAATAGATTTTAGAATTAGTTTTCGCCTTCCATGTTTTTGTGTCGAACTACATATCTTTCTGGGCATATCCCAGCTTCATTTTGTATTTCTCTTTGCTGTTCATAGTTTTCTCTGGAAGTGTTTTGCTTTGTTTCGTTAAGTGTTTTCCGAAGACCATTTCATGATATTTATAACGGTCTTATCAAGAATTGTCTAATATATTACGTTTATACTTGAACAGGTAAGTTTATTCACCCTGCTCCGCTCTTTTATATCGTCTGTTATCCAATCAGCTCCTTGTTCTACTTATCATGTATGGTGCTCATTCGTTTATGGCTAGTATGAATTTATCGTCGAAAATTGAGACGTGAATAGTGATATCATTAGTTCTTTTTATGTCTTGAAACTAATTTCTTCTGTTCTATATTTTTTTCGGAATAGTTCTGGTGCGTATAGAGTTTAAATACGGTAGGTAATTGAGCTAAATTTCTGTTTCTCTTTAGCTACGTTAATTAAGCATTTTATTCCGCATGATGTTTGGATACGGAAGGTGATATTTCAGTGCAGAGTATGACATGCAGGTTGTTTGTAATTGCTAGATCTAGAAGAGTTTTGGAAGTTTTTCTAATCCGAGTTAGTTCTTGAACCATTTGTGATAGGTTCATTCTATGTAACATTTTGGTTAGCTGTTCATTTAATATATTATTAAATTAATTAATTAATTTTTTTATTAAAAATTAAGACAAAAGGTGTCGCTCAAACAAATGTTGGTCAAACTTTTGAAAACTTCAACATACTTGGAAACTGTGTGGCAACTCATGCATTCTGGTGGAATGTAACATAATGCATTCCTCGATGAAACACAATACACTATTCCGGTAAAATATTGAGTTTTTTAGTAGCAGCACTCTGTATATGCTTGTACATTAACCCTTGCAAGATAAGTTCTGTGAACTCAGCTAGCAACTGATAGCGTATGTAGTTCACATCAATTATTTACAACGAAGCAAACTACAAGCTCTCACGCAGACACACGTGAGAATATGAAAACAATTTCATAATTTTCTCTCAGTGATGAGTAAATGATAAATAAATCGTTCTCATTCGAACATATTGTCAGATGACATTAAAGATCTCAGTTATATAATTGAATATTGACGGAAAATTCGCAAAATAAAAATTTACCAAGGGCTTCATATGTGATCAATATCATTGTTTCATCAAATAAGAAAAATTGATTCTTCTTGTCAACAATCTTAGATGTATTTACTTTTCACAAGTAATTTTCGTCAGCACTTTGATAGAGATTTGTTATTTGGTGCTCAGCATTCTGCAAAAAATGATGTTTGAAATGAATCCATTGGCAATGCTACATTCTTCATTTAAAGACAACTATTATTTCGAATTTCAAATCAATTCAAATGAAATTCGACAACATTTCACAAAATGTAATATGTTATCCAACCAGAAGTACTGTCTATTTTTTACGGTAATAACAACTATGACAACTTTTTACATGTATAACTGCAATGGCCAAAGGAATGTCGGTCATTTGGATTCTAGTTTGAAGTTTTTTAACCAAAATTGTCATGAAGACAATAATAGTAAGGCAGGTCAAATTGTTCTCCAACATATTTAGATGAATTATTCAGATGAACCTTGGATGTTGTCTCTACATATACAGGGTGGGTAAAAAAAACATACACTCTTTAAATTATAATAACTTATTTTCTGATCAGCACAGGAAATAACTGCAACCTCCATCGGAAAGTTAATAAAAATTTGTTTATATATGACATAACTATGCGTGTACATAATCATGTGCAATAACAGAATATGAGTTATTGCGACTAAAATAGTGTATGTATATGGTTTTTGGCCCACCCTGTGTATTATGTAGAACAGATTGCAGCAAATTATCACTACACAACAATAATGATAAACATAATATTAGGAAAATTTGCACAGTACAATTCAATTCAAAAATTTTAAAGGCATTTTCAGGTCTTAAAACGGCTGTTTACTCTAATGACTTTTATGTTTGAAGCTATTGCAGGCATTCTTGGTGTTTGCTAGACATACAAGTTTACTTTGCTACACTTGTTCCAATAGTAATGGAAAGTTATTACTGGCCAAACATAGAGGCGCACGATTGTTTACAAAATAGTATCATCATCAATAATCCACAGATTACAGTTTAAAATGACTATAACTAAAGAATTGTCCATATATATGCGTAAAAAAATTATTGAACCTCACAAAAAAAAACAAGGTTATCGGAAAATACCAATAGAAATGGATCTACCACTAAATACGGTAGAAATCATCAGAAAGTACAATATAAGACGTTTGGTGGCGGTATTAAAAACATTCCAAGGACTGTTAGACCGAGAATAAACCGAAAACAGTACAAGGTGGATAGGAAAAAGGTACAGAAACATCCGTTTATTATCCGTTCTGATATTCAAACCGACCTCAAAGGAGCTAAGATTGAAGTAAGCAAGGACACTATTAGTAAAGGTCTGAATCGCTCTGGCTTGATTTCATTTCATAATCCCCAATTTTTCAAATCCCGTTTTAATTTGATTGAAAACAATGAAAAGAAAAACAGGGAGTTTTGGGAAAAGGTAATCTGGTCACACGACACCAGAATGGAACTCTTCGGAAGAAACAGAGCAACGCGGGTTTGGCGGAAAAATGATAACGCTGATAAAAATCAGACTACCATCTCCACAGCGAAGTTCTGAGGTGGTTCTATTATGTTATGAGAGTGTTTTTCATTGAATGGCATTATTGAGCTAGAAATTATCGAGGTAAAATGAATGGTCAAATGTACAGGGAGGTTCTTAGGAAAAATCTTCGGAAATCTGCAGTTTCGTTGGGACATGGTCGCGATTTCGTGTTTCAACATGACAATGATCCCAAGCACACTACCAAAATAAGTAAAGAATGGCTTAAAAATAACCAAATTGACGTTCTCAGTCGGTCCAGTTAGTCTCCCGACTTAAATCCAATTGAGAATTTGTGAAAAACTTTGAAGATTGAAGTCCACAAGCAGAATCCACAAAATGCCAATCAATTAGAGGAGTTCTATAAGGAAGAATGGGAAAAAATATCAATAGATCTTCGGAAAAAACTTGTGCGGAACTACAAAATGCAACTGGAAGCTGTCCAGCGAAATAGAATATTGGCAAGAAAATACTAAATGAATGTATCTAATACTTTTGTAGAGGGCCATTTCTATTTTTGATCAATGAAATAATGTCAACACTGACTTTGTAACTTTTCTTTTTACATACGACTAAATATACTGTACGAGATAATACTGATGAAATATCAGGTGAAATAGTAAGGCCACTCTAAAGTTAGGACAAAATAATGTGATGTTTTCAATACTTTTCCGTATTACTGTAACACCGGCGACTCAACGGCGCCTGTGCTGTAAGTCTATAATCATCATCTCATTTTGGAAAAGATGCACTTCGATATCTTCTCTTGCTCTAGTCACTGCATAGGAAACCACATTTATCATAGGCCAGGAGTGTTTTCCCACGCGTTCTGTAGTATTTAATTCAGAGCTTCACAATACACAAGATGCAGTTCAGCCCAGTGAACTAACAACGCTGTTTGCTACGATGAAGCTCCTTACATTACCTCTCCTTTTGCTCCTCAGCGTCTCTCTATCAGGTAAAGATTTTGTGCTACAAAACAGTAGCAAATATTTTACACAAACTTTAACACAGTCGTACAACGTAAGTTCTCTTACAGGGAAACGATATCTCGCGAAATTATTAGCCAACTTGTTATACACAATGTTTATAAAAACAACTGACAGTTTTTTCAACGTTTTTTCCAAATTTGTTAAATGCATCGTATAGAACTCCTTAACTTGAGCATTTATGAATTGTCTTCAATTCATAAGTAGTTATGTTTACCTTTTTCATAAGACTAATCATGCTAACTTCTGTAATTTTTTTGTACGTACATATTTTAGAAGCTGATGAACGAATGCTAGTAAAATGTAAACCATGTCGATAAAAATTTTACCTTAAATCCTATTTCAACACAGTGTTTCTGGTTCTATACTGTTTATTAAAAATTAGATAGTTGTCAGAGATCTGGATTGAAATGTTTGTTAAATAACAGTATTTTGTGATTGTGTTCAACCGAGAACTCCGAGAAACAATAACATGCATACTAACTTCAGTTTGCTGTTTGTGAAGAAAATTACTTTAATTAGATTTGAGTTGAAGCGAGAGAAAGTTACGTCTCTCAAACCATATAAAGCGAAGCTAAATTCTAGTGTTCTATTCAAAATGATGTTAAATAAGTACGAGTATTCAATAGCAATAACTCTTAACCTATTCTTGTGAGGTAGGCGTAGTGCCGCGTAGGTGAAGTAGGCAGCTCTGGATAAGTACAGGGTGCTCCGTTCAGATTTATCCTTCTTTTAATGATCAGTGATAAAAATTAGTGTCCAAGAAAATACTAAAATTTGATCTCAACGCAGTTTGCAAAGCTAGCTAATAGTTAAAAGCATTTTCGAACTTACTGAATATGAGTTTGCTTTTTCTTTTTTCCTTCCAGAGAGCGTGATGGTTTGCTACTATGGTTCATGGGCCGTATACCGACAAGGAATGGGCAAGTTCGATGTAGAAGACATCGATCCATTCCTGTGCACCCACATCATCTACGGGTTCGCCGGACTTGGACCTGATAACAAAATCAAGGCTTTGGACGCCTGGAACGACTTGTGCGACAACTACGGCAAGTGCGCCTTTGATCGCTTCACTGGACTCAAAAATGCCAACCCGAACTTGAAGGCTTTACTGGCTATCGGAGGCTGGAACGAAGGCTCTGCTAAGTATTCTGCTGTAAGTACAGTCTCTAAAGCCATTGTAAAACACTGATAGTCATATTTTTGAGCCTGTTCAGAGATGAAATCAAGTCATGATCATCAATGTGCAGCTTCTAATTCTGCCCGATTTCCCGAACACACATATCTGTAAGTCAAAATAATTAAATGAAACCAATTGAATCGTTTTTGGAATATATTTAAACGTTGACTACAAATGTATTAAAAAACGGTTATTATCGGTTCTTCATCTCGCTTTCATATGAGTAACAAGTCAAAAAGAGATTGATTCCCTTGTTTCTTGGTAATAACTTTATTGTAATAACTACATAACCGACAGCGGGACAAAAATCTTTCAAATAGCGCAAAGACAGATGAAATTATTGTATCTGGGCTGCTGACTGAGCTAATGTGTCTTGATTTTGGTTTTTGCTAATTTATCTTTGATTTATGTGTCCATACACATAAATCAAGGGGCAAGGAAAGGTAAAATTGATTAAAATGGGATAAGAGATGAGACGGTCTACTTTCAACACTTCAGTATGCAAAAAACACACTTAAAGCCATATTAGTTTAAAAATTATGCAATACTAAATATGCTAAACAGTAAAACTTTATTACATAACGAAACCGAACTAGGAACAACACTAACACTATAAGAATTCGAGGTACTTACTAATTTTTGATACACAATAATTTATTCTACAGTAATTTTCAAATATTTAGCGTCAGTAAGTAATGGCCTACAAGCTGCTGTGAAAAATACAAATTGTTGACTATGCTCATGAAACAACTAATGTTTAACTAAATAGCCTCAGCCTGTAATTGCTGACACCCAGAAGTAAGCAATTTAACTATTCTCTCGACCAGATGGCTGCTAACCCAGCGGCCCGCTCCACCTTCATCGCGAGTGTGCTGGAGATGCTGGCAGCCCACAACTTCGATGGTCTCGACATGGACTGGGAGTACCCCACCGACCGAGGTGGTGCTCCGGAGGACAAGGTGAGCATCACAGCGTGTAATCTGGTGGACACAATGGGTGTTACAGGGTGTGCAATTCGGGGAGTGAAGCAAGTCCTGCAGAGTTAACACCGTCGAAAAAACGGTATACATATATTACAAATTTTGCATGCCATCAGCTCATGTCACTCATAAATGACGTATCAGATGTAACAAAATATTGAGAAGTTACACGATTCTCCTACAGAATTTTCAGGGGTAGCACGAAAGGTGATCAAAAATGAGCTAAAAGTTTGAAGAATTTGCTATTTCTATTTTGCACTACTTTCGAACATAAAATGTTGACAAAAATCGAATTCCTTTACTGCAATTTGATCAAATGATCAACAAATATCAAACTCGTGAAACTTTAGATTTTAGTTAGCCCAGTTGCGTTCGTAATGGGTATAATTTAAATTGCTCTTTGTATTGAAACGCTCGAATGACTGATGCGACGAAAACGCGTTCACAAACCATGAGGTAGATTAACTTTTTTCTAAAAGTAATGTCACTCAATGTGCACAAACTTTTGTGAAATGCTGACATTGGAGAGAATAATGGCTTTTTTTTGTTCGCAGGAAAACTTCGTTATCTTGATGTCGGAACTCTACTCCGCTCTACACAGCGAGGGACTCATGCTCACTGCTGCTGTCTCTGCAGGCAAAACGACCATAGATGCTGCATACGACGTGCCCGGTTTCGCCGCCGCTGTCGACCAAATCCACGTTATGGCATACGATCTTCATGGCGCCTGGGAAACCTTCACTCATCACCACACCATTCTTTATCCCTACCCTGAGGTAACTAAAGCATTTTCACAATGGAATAATCATTTTATTAATTAAATTATGGAGGTTACTCTATCCAGTGAACTACCACCAGGTTAAGACTACGTTCATGTTTGTGTCCAGAATTGAGTACGGGGGAATCGTTTTAATTTCCGTGCAAAAATGCTACAAACATTTTCATAGTAAACGAACAAGATATCTTACGCATCTTGCATAATTCATATTCATAATTCTATTATTATTCGATATTGAGATAAATAATGACAAATTTCCTTCACAATTTTATATCAGGACACTGGTGGCAACGTTTATCTCAACGTCGATTTCGCCATGAACTACTGGATAGAGCTGGGAGCCCCTCCCTCGAAGCTGGTACTGGGAACGGCCACGTACGGCCGCTGCTTCAGGCTGGACTCCACAAGCAATACTGGCATGTACGCTCCAGCATCCCAGCCAGGCAGTGCTGGACCGTACACCAGATCTCCTGGATTCCTGGGTTACAATGAAGTGAGTCAAAAGTGATATATTGGTTTATGACACTTATGTTCCTTACAAAAATACTTTTTGGCATGACGCTGGGAATGACGCTCATGCTTGGCGAGACGCCCAACCGAGATTCTGCATTGTTTATCAGCGATTTCATAAACAATGAGTCAAAAACGGGCATTGCCATTTCTTGAAACTTTTTCTTTCAAAAGCAACGCTTTTTGGCACGATGCAGGTTGGGAATACAGAATGGAAGTTCTGTATTATTCACCAAGGATGTGTTTCAATGAGAGCGTAGTTATGAGAATTACTGACTGTGGTATAATGAAGAACTTATTACGTCGATATCGCCGACCACGTCGATAAAAATGTTGCACAGAAATTCAAGAGTTGTCTGTTGGTGGCGTTTGAAAAGAACATACGTAAGTCGACAGTTGTGCCGTGCAGGATCGTAAATGGCCGGAATTTTATCGGTGTAGGATTGTATGTCGGTCTTCGGGTAGCTTTATCTTCTGATTTTTAGGTCATCGTTTCAGGTTTTAAAGGTTGATACTTTAAGTGAGAAGTAAAAAGATTCAGAATGACAAAACACATGAATTTGAGGGGAGAATTCTTTTTGTTGTTTGTATATATGATATGTATGACTAAATTACCCTGAACTAATTTTTCGTCAGTAAATTGTTAAGATTGTTCAGAGGATTCTTTCACGAGGTAACAATTACGTTACCAATTAACGAAGTTGGATATGATTGATGGTGGTGAACTAACATTTGAATTTTCTCTATCATCGAGTGTTCAATACCTTCTCTGTTCCCGCAACATTTATAAATCCTTTCATTGAGTCAATATTCTGTCATATCATATAAAAGATATTGTACATAACAAGGAGAGAACAGTGTGTCTTCAATTTGTGCTTTATTCAGCTGTGTGAACATCAACTTGAAAGCGCTTGGACAGTCGTAAATGATCCCGATATGAACGAACCCTACGGTTACGACTTCAGCTTCGGCAACACCTGGTGCGGCTACGACAGTCCGGAGTCCATGCAGACCAAGGTGAGGCCTTGTAGCTTTTTCAGAAGCTATGATAATTTTTTCATACTATTAGTGATTCTCTTAGAAAGCACCGTTAAAGATTTAGTAGTCTTTGGCTCTCATAGCCTTAATACGACCTCGCAAGTTCTGAATACAGCCTGAAACCTCTGTCCATCATAGTCTGCACTTGACGTCGTTTAAAGGGCTCAACCTCCTCAATATTGAATACGAAGAGTGTCTGAGCAGTTAATTTTACATGTGGTTAAGAGAGAAAAAGAAAAAAAGAGACTTAATTTCTAATAGAGTGAGTATACTGTTCGGATATATTGGATATTTCAAATTCTTAATATTCACATCTTAGGAGTAGTGGTGATGCTTATCGATAAGATAAGAGTAGTAATGATGTTCCAATCGAAATCCCAATGTTGAGTCAAACCGGGTCTTCCCACATCACAAGCGGGTACCAATCGACTATTCTAGCAGCTTCAATGTGGAAAGAAGAAAGAAATACCATCATTACTTGTAGGTAGATTGGGCTTTTCCAATTTTCAAACTGTTGCTTCACACAAAAATTAGTGAATGAGTTACTAGTAGCGAAAAATTCTTGCATAAGAAATTACGTTAATGCATCGATTATGTGGCATATTGCATTCTGTACAGAATAGAAGACTGCTAGTGATGGAAGATATAAATATAACATATCGAAAATGAAGAGAGCATTCATGTAAGCAAACCAAACATAATTAATTATTCATCTCACGGAGTCTCATTTTGTTCCCGCAGGCGGGGTACGCTCAACAAATGGGTCTGCTCGGCCTCATGGTCTGGAGCATCGAGACGGACGACTTCCACGCGCAGTGCAGCTCGAGGGCCTTCCCTCTCATCAAGACCTTGGTGGAGAGTTTCACGGGCGAGCCTATCACCACCCCGACCCCGGCCCCCACCACTACGCGAGTAAGTCCTGTGTGACAATGATGACGCGAGAAAGCCTCATGGATTATAATTGTTATTAGAATATCTAATTGGTATATGTAGTTTGGATACATTTGTAATGGATTGAGATTGTTATTCACAAAAAACATGTATGTCTTATTGGGGGAAAAGAAGCTGTGAAATTATTCTATAGTGTCACGTACAAAACTATTTAGTGATACTTGATTGCCAATCGTCATTATAACAAACTATGTCAGCCATTGTAGATTGAGCAAGAATTTCGTTTTTAAAATTAAAAATGTTATAAAAGCTGTTTTAAAAATGGTGAATTTCTGGTAATTATTTTATCATAAGATATATAACTGCAAGCAGATTTTGTGTACATGGATGTGTAAGACAGTATGACAAGGGAGATGCATTCATAGGAATGAAACCTGAGTGCTTCTCATTCTTAGCTATAATTGCTTAGGAAAGAACCTTTATTTCCAATAGAATTTACGATACGGATATATTAGATTTTCAAAAACTCAAAGTTAATATCTTCAGAGTAGCGATATTGCTTATTGATAAGATTTTAAGGGTAGTAGTGATGTTCCAAGCGAAATCTCCGTCCTCTGTGTTGCAACTTGGAGTAGAAGCTCGTAGGAGCGTTGCAATGAGCGTAGTGAAGGTGTAGCATTTCAATGAGTGACCAGCGTAGCAGCTGCTGGACATGTTTCTGACCGCCGATGGTAAGGCACAATCAGAGCATGGCAGATCTGGGTCTCGAACCCGAGTCTTTCCGCACCTCAGGAGGGTACGCCTACCAGTCGACCAATCTGGTGGCCATGCCAGTACTAGCCTTGTTTTAAAATGAACACAAGTAGTATACTAAAAGTTCCGTATATGTATATTTTAGGTTTGTTGACCGTGTACCGAATTATCTTAGTCCGATAAAACCAACGTACGAGTTGTAGCATATCTAAATTTGAATACTTCTTTCAAAAATGGCTTGTACATTAAACTATTATATCAATCGGCCGAGTAAAACTGTGAAGTTTTGATTGATAAATCTAGCTAGGTTTTTGGTATTCCGTAACCGACATTGATTCAATCCCAAACTCTTCACGGTCAGAATAGCTCATTCTATGATCAGTCTTAAGAGACACACAGTGATTAAAGTACAAACAACTTTGTAGTTCACAATCATTGTTGCATAGTAATAAAACAACTCAACTCATTCTACACGATTTAGTAAATTTCAGTCGGCTTTGTGTCCGTATAACGCCCGTGACACCTCAAGGACCCTCCTGTAGCACAGGGGTATGAATAATATCGGTATCCATACCCTGCATTTGAACAATTTTCCAGGATCCCGACGCTACGACAGTATCGACGACAACAGTGCCGACAACAACAACGGAGCCCGTCACATTCCCGACGGCTGGCCCCGGTGAGCACTGCTCGTATCCTGGCAACAACCCGGACCCCAACGACTGCACCTTCTTCTACCAGTGTGTCTATGTGAGTGTGATTATGTAATTTCAGCAATGAAAATTGATCCCATGCTTGAAATACGAATGTACTTATTTTTATTTAAGGTAACAATAACGCTAAAAAATGTACTGATTTGACGTATAAAAGAGATAGGGGAAAAGATATTATTATGATAAAAGACTGGAACAATTAATTATTATCTGCATCTAATTTTTATGGTAAAATACTGAAACTCTGCTCGTTATTATTACTTATTCATTATTTGTCAACTTGCGTTTAATTCAGGACCGTGAGGTCATTTTGTGAATAACCTTAAGCCGGGTAAATTTTTGTGTCTTTCGTGAGTCGTTCGAAAGATGTAGCTGTTTTGTGGGGAATGGGTCGTAAATACACTATACTTTGGGATTTAGTGGAGTTTCCGGCACATAACACTAGGTATTTTTTTTGTGACCAAGAAGCGTGTAAAAATTACATTATGGAGATGAATTTACATGGACTCAATTCTTCTGAAATATCAGTTCCCTTAATGTAAGACGTTTGTCGAGACCCGAAGGTGATGGAACTAAATTTTCATTTCTCTTTGTGTAACTTCTGCAGGCCTGCCAATGAAACAGGGTGCAGCAACATAACTTCCTTTTTTTAAAGCGCTTCGCTTAAAAAAAAAGAAGTTATGTTACTGCACCTCGTACCTAGGCCAGTGACGTCTTCTCTTCCCTAAAAACTCTGCTCTAAATTTATTCTGGTTAGGTAGACCAAGTATGACTTGTGGGGGCACTCCAAGTAGGTGAGCAAGAGCCACGCAAGTATTGATAACCTCTAATACTCGTTGGTCATTGTGCAGTGGAAATACTGTATGGATAATGAATAAGATGACACGACTGAATTCATTCGGCCTGCATTATTTTAGTTTCCGTCATGCATTACATGACGCCAATATCAAATTCTCCATTGACTTTTGCGGTGTTGAATGATTTTTAAGGAAATATATAGAGAGTAATCATTATACTGAGACGTATTGAATTGTTGCAGACTGGGTCTGGCTACCTCGAGACCGTGACTTACTGCCCCGAGGGATCTCTTTACAACCCAGAAACTTTCATCTGCGACTACGACTTTGCGGTGTGCGCTCTTGACCCGAGCTATTGTCCTGCTAACTGCCCGCTCTAAATGGCTACCTGCCCGGTCTAAATGGAGTGCGAATTGTTGTTCTAGCAAGAAAATAATATATTGTGCGTACCTAACCTGGGTACGTACTATACAGTATGCATAAAGTAAACTTAGATGCAGAAGTTTTTTGGAAAACATAAAGATCATTAAATTCCATTGTTTCGCTCATTGTTATTTATACTCTTAACCCTTTCGCTACCGAAGATTTTTTTTTATAGAAATGTAGCTTTTCCAGTACTAAAATTTCATTTATGTATGAAAAACATCTGAAAAACATTTTAATAAATCTCAATTACTTGGGTAAGATGTTAGGCCTAGAAATATTTTGGAATTAATTATCCCATTGGTATCTTACAGCGGGACATATTATTCTAACTGTCTGTGGAACTTTCTTTGAGGTATCTTATCCTAATGGTAGCGAAGGAGTGCGACGAGTGAAATGTACAATTGTATGATGAAACTATGTCGAAGGCAGGTAATTGTTTCAATTGTATTTCTCTCTACCATCTCATAGAGAAAACAATGTCAAAAAATTGAATTTTGTTATGAATTTCATATATTATAAAATTTATAAAAACAAAAGTTCTCACAAATTATCATTTGTGTTATTTCAATCCTCAAACACGACAACAGAAGTATTTGTTTTTGCTTACAAACGATAAAAAGAGAACATACTTCTCTATTTTCAACAGTTTGTCGTAATACATTCAAATCTTGACCATCATCAAATAAACAGATACTTATTATACCGAAATGACGGCAGTTTCATAACATGGATCCCCGAACCTGAAGTAAATATTTTAAAATTGGATTCCTTAAACTCAATTCACATTGATGCTTTCACTTAAAACATTTTACAAGTTGAGGAGTTCTACGTCCTGTGCTCTAAATTGCTCGGATTTAAAATTAGTTTGGGTGGATATAAAAAGATTTAATGTACCATTGTTGCATAGTTTTCATGCAAACACATCTGGAGCACTTCGCCGGACTTTATAAGATCTGAAATAGATTCTGATACTTGTGCAGAGGGTAAAGTTAAAACTCCACTACTATTACAAGCTGCGTTTGATCAATTCAAGAAAAAACAAAGAAGAAAAGAGCTTGTGTCTATCAAAACTAGTAAATGGCATTTCTTAACTTCAGTTCATATTGATGCCGCCTTAACTTAACTTCAGTTCATATTGAAAAAAAAAGAGAGAGAAGCTTTCCTAAGCCTGGTGCTCAAAACTGCTCTGAGCTGTAACTTAAATGGACACAGTACTGTAGATAAAAAGGTTTACTGTGTTGTCGTTCCGAGTTTAGACGTTAACAGAAATTCAGCAGTACTTAATTAGAAGTAATAAAATCTGAATAAGATTATGATATTTGTCCAAGAGCAGTAAGTCGGAATTTCAATGTAAAGCATTATTGAGGAACGGAAAAAATGAAGAAAAAAGATTTCATGTCCATCAATACTAATACTTGATGCACTGCAATAGTGGATACGGCATGTGCACCTCAGTATTGAAAATTATATGTAAGTTCGCATGTTAAGCACATGATTGAAAATTATTCATTAGAGAGTAATGCTCTCTATTACTAATTAGTTCACCAGCTACAATATTTTAAAATCTGGAATGTAATATTCTACTTCTCAATTTTTGTGAAAAGAGCAACCTATACACATTGTTTCACAATTAAAAGAGGTGAATTCCTGTTATCGCGGGAATAAACTTTAGTTTTTGATTGCTGACTAATAGAATTTCAACGTGTGATTTGAGCGTTTGCTCTACGATTTAAATCAATTTGTACAGTACTAAGACCTTCACTATATGTTTGTGAGCAGTGAAAGAAAATAGTTATATCAAGGAATGAATGATAAACAATGCACTGAAGTTGTTTTCTAGCAGCAAACATAAATCAACGTAAAACTTTTCTCAGAAAGGAAACGTGCAAAAAATGGCAATCCAATATTTCATGTCCAATACTTCTTTTTTCATGTCTATAGGACCAAATACGACCGTCATGAAATTGGGTTTTAAACTTTAGATCATTGGCTTCAGTTATGTAGCGACATGAAGAAAGCAAACGCTTCCTCTCTCGTTTAAGAATAAATAACGCACAAGTTGTCCTCATTGATGAGAATCTAATCGACACATTTAGTGAGCGTACCTCATAGGCGCTTATAAATTGTAATATATTTGGAGGCCTCCTGAAATACACACCATAATAGGTTTTGTTCAGTTGCGGTATTGGAGTGACGAAGCTCGATACTGGGATTTTGTATATTTTATGAGTTGTGGCTTTGTATTCAACGGTACATTATCATGTCTGAGCACTTTATTCGCGTAGGTGCAGAACTTGCATTCACGAACTGGAAGAACGTTTAATCCATAAGAGCGAAGCATGCAAGCGAGTAGATTTCATTTTACAGTTTGATAATAAAACTACAAGTACGGGAAAACTGAGAAGCCTTTGTGTCTATCATCAAAACCCCCATTTTACAACGGCTACTTTCGTCTAAATATAGGAAATCTAATGCTTCGAATACAGCTTTCTACATGTATCAGTAAATTCGGAGTCTTATAGAAGATCCAATGCCTAGATACTTATCCCGAGTGAAAGCCCGTGGACAGTCGTACATGACCCAGATATGAATAAACCCTTCGGTTACGACTTCAGCTTCGGCAACACCTGGTGCGGCTACGACAGTCCGGAGTCCATGAAGGCCAAGGTGAGGCCCTGTAGCTTGTTTCGGAAGGTATCATGACTTTTTAATATCTTTATTAATGCTATTAGTTGTTGGTACTTTATCTCTGCAGGTCTTCGCAATGTCCCTTGCTGCACTTAGTACGTCCTCTTTAGTCCCGATAATAGCCATAAAACCTCTGCCTATTTTTAGTTTGCCCTTGACGTCGTTTGAAGGCGTCGTCTCCTAATTATAAACTCTGAAAGTTTTGTTTCTGATCATTTTACTTCCCCACCCGTAAGCACTTCTGAAAGCCTTCTTTTGGAATGGTGTTTAACTCACCATTTGTGTTGTCTACTCTCAATACTGGACCTTTCCAATCTCGTCTTCACTTTTGGAAACGGTCAGAAGCTGCAAGGAGCTATGTCTGGAGAGTCGGGAGGTTTGACCAATAATTTGAATTCCATGTTTCGCCAATAAAACCTATTCTCCCGACAAAAGTTTGGCCACAAAGTTTACAGCCACTCTGGACGTGTCTAAATCATCACGTAAACTTACATGTGCAGAATTTTTACAGACCCGAACTTTTTCGGTAATTTCTCGTACGGTAAAACGATAATCTGCCATTATCATATTTTTCTCTCTCTCAGCAACTGCTGTATTCGAGAGGATTGTGGTCTCCTAGAACGCTGGTCACTCGGTACCGTTGTGCGGCCACTTTTGAATCAGTTGATCCACTTCTTAATTTGGTTTATTCTAATTACATCGTCTTCAAATACTTGCTGAATCTTACAAATTGTTTCCATATGAGAACCACTAAGCTTTTGATAAAATTTGATCCAGTGTCTTTGTTTAACTCGTTCAATTATCCTAACACCTTAACTGCGTGTTGATACATATGTATGTATACCACTAGACGTATTATTTGAACCGGAATTTTGAACAACCGTAGGCTATGTGTTAAGATAAATCCAAATCCGATGAACAATCAAACAGAATCTCATTTGGCGGTCGGCAAGTAACAACTGGCACACTGGAAAGCGGAGAAAAAATTCAAGCATGCACCGCATTCAGCAGCGGAGCCCCAGCGTCACTACTATGGGCAAGAAATTTCAAGATCGAAGACCTTTTATACAGGCTTCGTGAATCATAAATATCTGTAGAATAATTGAAGCTCATGCATGAGAAATACTTTTAAAACGGTGTAGGTATTACCTGAAAAAAAATTCTGGTATTTATTCAATTCATTCATGTGGAGTATCACTAAAAAACGCCAATCAAATAACGGTGCACCTGTATGAGGGCTGTTGATGTTTCCTGACCTTAATCATATACACTACATTACAAGAAGCAAGTGGATCAACTAACAAATCACATTAAATCAAAAAATATCTTGACAACTGAACGGGAGGGCCAAGTTACGCGGTGCTAAATGTTCCACAAATTGTAAGTCGTTCAAAATAATTATAGGTGAAGTTTTACATGACAAAAGGTTATAGAAATATTGATGTAGAAATAATTAAGGGGAAATATAGCCAAAGTGTAAGCTAATAGTTTGTAAGTTTCATTACTTACAACATATGGAGAGATACATTTTAGCAGTCAGGAATTATGAATTTAAGAACTTGTGAACTCCAGAACTTCTAAACTTCCAGAGCTCAAGACTTTTACGATTTCTGGAGAGCTGAATTTCTGGATTTTCAAAATCACGGAATTTACCGGTCAACTGGCTATTTAATTAACTAATTATTGAACAAACACTTTCAAATTGTTATGAATAACCTTACAAAATTGAAAAAGAAATAAATAATTGTGAGAACCGTCATTAATTGCTATGCAGAAAACGAACGCGTCAGAACGATCATGAAGGATGATGTTTTTGTTGCTTGGCATTCAAAATGCTTCTCACTCACACATTTTTTCTGTACACCACAGCTAGCCATACACTGTAGGCCGATAATAAATTCCTACATCAGCAGGGCAGCGATCGTCCGTCAACACCTCGTGATCTTCAATTTCTGGCAATATGAATGGATTAAAATATGAAATAAAAACCCTTGTAGGGAACGAGTGTTTTACCCTATTAGTTTTGTTTACAAATATTCCAATTATACTTATATCAGGTTACAGAAATTGTTTTGTTGCAAAATGAATTTAAAAAGTTAAGTAAAAGTGAAAGTAAAGCACGGGTTTGATTTTTAATGCACACAACGAATTTCCTTCATAACGTCACTTCAAAATGAGAATAAATAATTTGTTTTTAAAATGATTCATTTATTGAACTGAAATAACCAACCTTCTAAATTTGTTAAGTTGTGATTAATAAAACAGTTAAACATTCTCGTATATTGTAATTGACACAAGTTCCCTCCGTATTGTTTGCAACTTGGATAGCTCAACCTCAGATCACTCTGAAGTGATTGACAAGTGACATATTTTCATATTTTTACATTTAAAAATGAAAGTTTTCACGGCCATCAAACTGACTGATAAGATGTTGCAATAATTAACACGGAATGACTAACTCAGCGTTCTTCTCTTAAATATGCGGATGTAAAACGCCTGAAACATTAATAAAAATGAACTGATAGAACATTTCAAATGAATAGATACAAAGTAAAAATTCGAGGTAAGTTTTTCTCGTCATTGCTGATTTAAGTGTAATTGCTACATTTTAGCAACTGTATCTCAACAACGTTTGTTTTATAAATTTTAACATAATTGCCATCAGGACATGAAATAATGAATAAAATTATGCTGATTGATGCCAAAAATTCATTCATTTTCTATCATCCTGTGTGCTAGTAATAAACGGAGTAGTATCATGACAGCAGTCAACTCACGTGACGGCAGAGAACATTTCCTCATACTGGCTGAACAACTTATTCATGAAAACCTGTAGACAAACATATAGATTCCATGTTTCAGTGTAAAAACAACACCTCAGCAGCGAAATAACTGAGAAAGTTCTTCTGCTGTAATCAATATACTCATCTCCTACAATGGCTACTTTCGAATAGAAGTGAAAAATATCAGGGCATATTATTTTTACACATATTTTAAATTTGATGCTTTTGATGTAACTTGTGAGACTGCACTTAAAGCTTATATGCGACTGTTAAGAAAAGTAGCTCGAACATGTTGGAGATAAATTACATGGAACCAGAAAAGCGAATAGCGTAAATCGAACATTATTCAAATTAGCCTTGGTGAACATTTTCGAATTATTCAAATCATAACTTATGATTCAAGACGTCAGTAACGCTTTTGATTCAAATCCATGGAAAAAACTTAGTATTGTAAAAGATAGTGAATGGGCCGAAGTGTAGAGAATAGTAATCCAGAAGCGAGCAATCGAAGTCTGACCTTTTTCCCTAATGAAAAGGCTGGTCAAACGTTTAGAAAAATTCAACATATATAGAAATTGCGGGTAATATGCGTGTAAATGCATAAGGTTTGATGTTCAATGAAATGATGTCAACTATGCAGCTAGAAAAATATTTTTATTTGAAGCAGCTCTGCCCTAAATATGCAGGTGCAGTAACTCTTGCAAGATTAAGTTGTGTGACTGCAACTAACAACTGATAGCTTACGTAGTCCACATGACCTACTCACCGCGACACGGACGGCAAGCTGTCACGTTGTGACACTCGAGAGAAAATGAAAATAATTTCATCACATATTGATGCATGATTCCTTGTCTTCCATTGTATCAACACCTCAAAGTCTGGGTCAGTTGAAATTGAAGAAAGACCTCTGTGTTGTAGTTGAAATTGGACAGAAAACTTTGAAACTACTAGTAGACGTTAACTTCGGTTCCAAAATCTGTTTGTAATTGACATCGATGGTCGATAGACCAAAAAGAAATTTAGTTACTGCTAATGATATTTTGTAAATTTTCAAATAAAGCTTTACACATGTAGATAATAAGAACAATTTATTTTAAAATAGGTTTAATACAGAATTGTTGTAGGGAAAGTAATAGTTTTTGAATAGAAGCCATCAGACTTGGAGACATGGTCAATGTTACACTCCTTATTCAGAAAGTACTTTCATGTCCTCAAATGTCACACCAATTGAGAACAAATGCAGCTACTCCTAAATATTTATATCTAAGATCAAAGTCTCTATTGAATAATAATAATATTATTTGGACAATAAGTTAATAGTAGAACAATAAGTTAATACTAGAACAATGAGTTAATACGAATGCAATTGGGCAATGAAAATCAGACGTCAGGATGCGAGTCTGCATGGCTTTTAAAAGAATAACATTGCAAGCAATGATTTCACTTGTCCAATGTTTGGTCAACATATTCATTGGAAATTTCAGAAAAACCTTGGTGTAGTTTCCTATAAAGACGTGCAGTTGTAAGCTATCATTGATGAATTTAAACAACATAGTTTAAACAAACTCAGGCCACTACAGGGGGATTCGTCTGCATAGACGTGGTATTACACACTAAAGTTGTATTTTTGGCTGCCGTTACAACGTAGGCTCAATTTCATTAGTATAAATGAGTAGCATCATTGGCTTAAAAACAACTGTTTACCAGACTAGGAATTTTACACAACATGCTGCCGTAGATTTTTTTGGGTTGCATTTGTTTCATACCATACGAACATTAAACATATCAACAAAAATCAAGTGATCTTACTGTTCATAGTATTGACATATGAAACTTTATTGCAGTATGCCACGCATTTAAGATAACACCATTCTTTACTAAGTGACGTATCAATTAGGCCTACATACCACGCTGGTCAAACTGGAGAAGTAATCTGATGGACTAGAAACATCTGCCCAGCTTCATCGTTTAGTTAGCTTTTGAGGTAACCAGTTATACGTTTAGATGCACAACATTTAATTATATACTAGTAAACCACGGGTGAAAATTCGCGAGTTTTTTACTGAATTTTTCATTTCATTTGCCAGTGGACGCGGGTTTTGTGAAGGAGTTTCCACACTGAAGACTGTGTATTTGGTATCCACAATACAATACCTACAATACATGTATACCCTACCGAATTTTCTCCCATCTAAATCCTTATGAGTGTGACAAAGAGATGGACCAAGCAAGCAAGTAAGCAACAAACTGTGTATTATTAAACCAGCGGCCTGTACTTCAATATTTGGCTTCAACCCCGCGCGAAGTTTCAACAGCTACGAAGAAATTCAGCTGAAAAAGTATGCGAAACAGCTTATGTACGACAGGACCAAAAGCTCTAATACAGTATTTTGACTTTCAAATATATATTCCAGAAACTACATTTGCCATCGTGATTTAAGGTTCAAATTTCATGGTATCTCATCTTGTTATTAGTAGGCGAATTTCGTCCCATCTAAATCCTTAAGAGCGTGACAGAGAGACAGACTGAGCCATCAAGCAAGCAAGCAACAAGTTCGGTATTATTATATATTGGGATATATTTTACCTGTAGGTGAAATTATAGGTAAAACAACCCAGTCCCAAAACTCAAAACTCTTTGCGCAATACTTACGTAGAAGTGACTAGTCGGAATTATGTCAATGCTGGAATTATTCATTTCGATGTACGTTATTTAAAATTTTAGACAATATGCGACCCAGAAATTGTACTTAGAAAACCCAACCCCTGTATGCAATCAGACATCAATAATTGAGGTCATCAATACATTTAATATTAATTGTCACTTTCTTCTCCCGTTGAACACGTGACTGCCTAACTCCCACAACTCAACCGGCGCCTCTGCTGAAGGCCTATCATCGTGACCTCATTTTGGAGAAGATGCACTTCGATATCTACTCCTGCTCAGGTCACTGCATAGGAAACTACATTTATCATAGGCCAAGAGTGTTTTCCCACACATTCTGTAGTATTTAATTCAGAGCTTCACGATACACAGGACACAGTTCAGCCCAGTGAACTAACAACGCTGTATGCTACGATGAAGCTCCTTACATTACCTCTCCTTTTGCTCCTAAGCGTCTCTCTATCAGGTAGAGATATTGTGCGATGCTTGAATGCACATGAAAATAGGAACCATTTTACCTTAACTTCAGCACTGTCATTCATGCTTTG
Source organism: Trinorchestia longiramus (assembly GCA_006783055.1). Taxonomy (NCBI): domain Eukaryota; kingdom Metazoa; phylum Arthropoda; class Malacostraca; order Amphipoda; family Talitridae; genus Trinorchestia; species Trinorchestia longiramus. The sequence goes on from VCRD01000163.1 coordinate 134,683, forward strand.
TGTATGACTATTTGTTTATTTAAAATATGTGATATTTACTGAGTGTTACAGGCTTGAGTGAATAAAAAGAATGACCTCTCCTTTTTCAGCTAAACACATTAAATTGTTCACAAAGAAATACTTCATTGCCTCGTCTTTATGTGATCATTTTTAATCTAAAACTATGAAACTAAGAGCAGCAGTGAATTATTCATTCATCAAAATCTCCCCATAGCATGATCCGTAATTGGGTGAGATAAAATAAAATTCATATTCATATTAGGGGATATTTTATAACGATAATCATTCGTGAACTTACTGAACATAACTTTGCATTCTCCTTCTTTTCTTCCAGAGGGCGTGATGGTTTGCTACTATGGTTCATGGGCCGTATACCGACAAGGAATGGGCAAGTTCGATGTAGAAGACATTGATCCATTCCTGTGCACCCACATCATCTACGGGTTCGCCGGACTTGGACCTGATAACAAAATCAAAGCTTTGGATGCCTGGAACGACTTGTGCGACAACTACGGCAAGTGCGCCTTTGATCGCTTCACTGGACTCAAAAATGCCAACCCGAACTTGAAAGCTTTGCTGGCTATCGGAGGCTGGAACGAAGGCTCTGCTAAGTATTCTGCTGTAAGTACAGTTTATAAAAGCATTGATTTTTAGACATATATCTATGTATCTATAGGTATATATATATATATATATATATATATATATATATATATATATATATATATATATATATATATATATATATATATATATATATATATATATGTCAGTAATTAAATATATAGGTATGTTCACAGAAAAAGTTTGGTTTATGAGCAATAACGGGCATTCTCTAATTAGTAATATTGTATTTGTATACATATGTAGACTGAAGAAATTCTTTACAATTATTTGTTTTTGTTTTTGAATTCATTTCCATGCAGACTGCAGATGAATATAAATAAATTCCTTTAACTATGTAATTCCTTTAACAGAGAAAATTAATTGACTGCATCTGGGCTGCTGACTGAGATGATGTACCTTTATTTTCAATTTGCATAATTTATGTATACATGGACATATAAACCGAGCAGCATGTAGTGGTAGAACTGATTAAACTGGAGTAATGGGTGAAACTGTCTTCTTTCAAAACTTCAGAATGCTACAAACTCATTTAAAAAGCATGGAAATAACTCATTTAAATAATACAAGCTTCATAGGAAAAGGGATACCAAACACATTCTGAAACTAAGCTCTGCTTATTTTTTAGTAGTGCACAGGTTGAAGCTGAGCTTTGCACGAAACTAGCGAGGGACAAATTCTAGATAGAAATTAATTTTTGCTACAGCATCATGTGCTTTACCGAAATTTTCAATTATTGAGCGTAAATATGTAACTTATTTGAAGTCGGAGAATAGAATTTCAATTATGAAAAAACCGTCTGAGACAACTTTCTTTTAACTAAATTGCCGCGACTTAAACATCCAAGAATAAGCAACTCGACTATTCTCTCGATCAGATGGCTGCTAACCCAGCGGCCCGCTCCACCTTCATCGCGAGTGTGCTGGAGATGCTGGCAGCCCACAACTTCGATGGTCTCGACATGGACTGGGAGTACCCCACCGACCGAGGTGGTGCTCCGGAGGACAAGGTGAGCATCACAGCGTGCAATCTGATGGACATAATGAGTGTTACAGGGTGTGCACTCCGGAGGGTGAAGCGAGTGTTACACAGTGAACACCGTGGCAAGACAGAAAAATATTGTAAAATGAGCTACTCTGCGGGTTCATGCAGGTAGCTTATCAGATGAAACAGAGTGATGAAGTTATGTAATATTTTTACAGGGTTTTGGAAATGAGATGAAGAAATCGAGAATAATTAGTTAGGAATATAGTGTTTCCATGTTCATACCAATTTACATAGCTTATGCAGAGCAATAATTTTAGCATTCTAAAGGCTATCAACTTTTCTTTTATCATATCTATCTCAGAGTTCAAAACTGTTTCTGAGTTCATTAAATCATTTCGAGAAAATTCAATTGTGCAATGGAGAGCGATTGTTACTTTTTCCTGTTCAAAGCCTGAAATTTTTGTTTTACGAAGAACGTATCTCTCAGTTGAACCAAGACTAGATATTTCAGTACAGGGGTGAACGATCCAAACTTTAATAACATGAACTCATTATTTTTCGTTACTCTCGGATGTTCCATAAGATATATCATGAATTTTTTTAAATTAACTGATTAGCATTTCCTCGTTTTCCAATGAGATCAAACATCGATCAATGATGATCAATCATGATCAATCATCGATCGATCGACCTTGTATGAAGCGTATGCGTACATGACCAATTCACTTTGAGAACACGAAGTGACAATTTAAACCAATAATTTCAACAACAGATAGCTGGAACATAGTACGAGGTAAGGTAAAGATGTATTCTGTATTTGTTCGGTCATTATAATATTGCTGTTGGATTGTTGGCTTTGGAAGCACAAATAAGTTCTTGTGTTGGGCAGGCAAACTTCGTTATCTTGATGTCGGAACTCTACACCGCTCTACACAGCAAGGGACTCATGCTCACTGCTGCTGTCTCTGCTGGCAAAACGACCATAGATGCTGCATACGACGTGCCCGGTTTCGCCGCCGCTGTCGACCAAATCCACGTTATGACTTACGATCTTCATGGCGCCTGGGAATCGTACACTCATCACCACACTATTCTCTATCCCTACCCTGAGGTAACTATCACATTTTTACAAATTATCACATCAGTGATGAAACGATGCCAGTTTCTGTTTCCAGAAGACTACTAGCGAGAGAATGTATATTCAGGTTTCATTTCATGTAAATAAATTGTGTACGGCATATTTCTTCTGAACTTTTTCGTAGAAAAATAAGTAGGACAAATACCTTTCACTCTTTATTAGATTTACATACTTTTATAACTCAAATATTACCAACCATTGATATGAATCATGAATAATTTTCTCCCCATTTCGTTTTAGGACACTGGTGGCAACGTTTATCTCAACGTTGATTTCGCTATCAACTACTGGATAGACCTGGGAGCTCCTCGCTCGAAGCTGGTGCTGGGAACGGCCACGTACGGCCGTTGCTTCAGGCTGGACTCCACAAGCAATACTGGCATGTACGCTCCAGCATCCCAGCCAGGCAGTGCAGGACCTTACACCAGATCTCCTGGATTCTTGGGTTACAATGAAGTGAGTCAAAAGACAAATTTGAGTTTTTAACAATCACATTCATGACAAAAATACTTTTTGACATGACGCACGGCGTCTCATACTTTTCGACCCGCCTAACCAAAATCCTTCATTGTATATCAAGGATGTGTTGTAACAACCAGACAGTGATGGCGACTACTGACATCATTTTCCATTAGTAAATTATTAAAAGAGCTCTCAGGATTCTTTCTCGACGTAGCAATCTTTTTCTAAGTTCAATTTGAAATCAACTACTGTTTGAATGAATTTAAAAGTTTAAAAAATCTTAGTATGTACTAACTTTAATGATACAATACATTTCATTAAATGAAAAATATTTTCATCATATAGGTGCAGCATTTCTACATAACCTAGCTTCTTTCAAAATAAATCTTTAACTCCTTTTTGTTGAAAGCTCAAAGAAAATAAATTGACCGGAGAAAAGATTCGAGACACAAATAAAATAATGGCTATTTTATTGTATTTCAGTTCCCGCGAGATTATTTTCAAACCTCAATACAATCGTTCAAGAAAATTCATACGTTACTGGATGCTGCTTCACTAATTAACAAAGCCGAACTTGATAGTGATGAAATATATCCGAAAATTTCTCTTTCACTGAATTTTTTCTACCTCCTTGATTCCCACACCATAATCCTTACATCGAATTTATGCTCAGAAGCGTTGAAACACACATGTGTCAAATAACAAAGTGGGAAGAGTGTGTCATCGATTTTTGTTTTATTCAGCTGTGTGAACATCAACTTCAAAGCGCTTGGACAGTCGTAAATGACCCCGATATGAACGAACCCTTCGGTTACGACTTCAGCTTCGGCAACACCTGGTGCGGCTACGACAGTCCGGAGTCTATGCAGACCAAGGTGAGGCCTTGTAGCTTTTTCGGTAGCTGTTATGCATTTTTGACATCTATATTGATGCCGTTTGTTGCTACCGTTTAATCTTTATAGGTGTTGGTAATTGCCTTTGCTGTGCTTAGTACGACTTCTTTAGTCTCTATTATAACCCTGAGACCTCTGCCCATTCCTAGTCTGCACCCGACATCGTTTGAAGACGTCTCTTAATTACGAACATTAAAAGTCTTGGTTCAGTCAACTTACAGATGAGTTACATTTCTTTAGTTTTCATGCTGTTATATCACGCAAATTTAGGGAACAAGTTATTACCGGCACTATTAATTATACCACAGATTGCGTTCTCTATGTACTGATTTAGTGATATTCATATAACCTACATGTAAAATAAATTGAAATTAGGAGACCATTCATTATGCCAACTCAACATAGTTTTCAAACGAAGGAGCCTCGTTTTCTTACTCCAGGCGGCGTACGCTCAACAAATGGGTCTGCTCGGCCTCATGGTCTGGAGCATCGAGACGGACGACTTCCACGCGCAGTGCAGCTCGAGGCCTTTCCCTCTCATCGCGACCTTGGTGGAGAGTTTCACGGGCGAGCCCCTCACCACCCCCAGCCCGCCCCCCACCACCACACGGGTAGGTTCTGCGTAACAATGATAACACAGAAAAGCATCATGTACTTCAATTTCGGTAAATAATTTTCAGCAGTGATGTGTTCATTCAAATTGATCAATCACACATAAAAAGCTGTCAAGTTTTGAGCGGTAAATTTAACTTCAAATTACTGTATCCCACAACTGACATGAGTTCTCGCATGAGTATTGTGCCCTACTAACACAGCTCAAGCTTAGATCATTTTGAGTAATTCACGCTAGATAGAAGAACTTACATCTAAATTGTTGTATTTTTACATTATTTTCCTCCAAAAACTCTAATTACATCATTATGCTCTGCTCACCTAAGATCAAACCAAGAACTTTAAGCTAGTGTGATGGTTTGAAGGAAGAAAATCAGTGTGGAATCCTGCCAAAAGCCTGTGAAGCACAACCTGTAAGCTAAGATTGTTTGCTTGTGAATGATGCCCGTCGTGGTTTTCTACCGTGGCAGCAATGAGTTGCTCTAGTGATAGACGATCCATGAATTTTGTCTCCGTAAGCATGGAAAAACAGATTGTGTCAAACTGCATTGTTAAGAATCATTGTAGCAGAATACTTCTGATGACATTTTTCAGGCATTTTTTCAACAGGGTCTTGAAAATTTCAGCTACCCCTTATTGTTCATGAGACCCGGGCAAGCAGATAGCATGGCACCTCTTGCCATTTCATGAAACATGAAATCCTAAAAGTAGGTCTGTTTCAATAACATATTATAACTGTATCCATAACGATTTTCCAGGATCCCGACGCTACGACCGTGTCCACGACGACCGAATCGACGACGACAACGAAGCCCACCACATTCCCGACGGCTGCCCCCGGTGAGCACTGCTCGTATCCCGGCAACAACCCGGACCCCTACGACTGCAGCATCTTCTACCAGTGTGTCTATGTGAGTGTGATTACGCAATTTTAGCTATGGAAATTTGTTCCATGTATGCAATACACGTGTCTTTATTTTTGTTTGTTACTGAGTAATTTCTAGAAGAATGTATATCAAGTAATCATAATATTGACACGTATTGAATTATATTGAATTGAAATATTGAATAATATTGTTGCAGACTGGGTCTGGCTACCTCGAGACCGTGGCCCACTGCCCCGAGGGATCTCTTTACAACCCAGAAACTTTCATCTGCGACTACGACTTTGCGGTGTGCGCTCTTGACCCGAGCTATTGTCCTGCTAACTGCCCGCTCTAAATTGTAGGCGTTTGTAAAATTGTACGAATTGTAGAGAATTGTAGGTTGTGCAAATTGTAGGCGTTGTAAAAAAATCCTTTGTGCGTTCCTAACACATATTGTATATTATACATAATGTAAACTTAGCTATGTACTTGGAAATTATTTAGAATATATTAGGAACATTTAATTAGTAAGTTTTGCTCAAAGCTCATTTCACTTTCCCAAAACTTGACAAAAGAATAGTACGGCGAGTAAAGTGTATATAAGTATTATAAAATTTCCCCTAAAATTTGTCAATTAAATTGTATTTCTTGGTCGTGTTACGGAAGAAAATAATCGGTTTACTTTTAAATCTGTGTAACAAAATTGAATATTTTACGGAATAAATAATTGTTAAGAACGATCATTTGTTTTATTCTAATCTTCAAATATGACAACAGAAGTACCTCTATATGCATGCAAAACAATGAGAAAGATTTCATATGTACATCTTAATTTTAACAGGGTTACAAATAGTTTGAAACTCAACCATCATCATATATGAAGGTACTTCTTGTACAGAAATAACGGCAGCTTCATATCGAAGATTCCCATGCCAGAAGTAAATATTTTGAAGCTGGATTCTTTAATTTCAATTCAGATTGATGCTTCTGCTAGAAGCATTTTTAAAGTAGAGTCTTACGCTTGGTGCTCAAACCTGCTCTGAAGTATGACTGGGATAGACGGTAATGAAAAGTTTTACAGTTGCATTGTTTTTGAGTATACAGGCACACACAACTTCAGCAACACTTTGCCGGACGTAATGAGATCTCTAACAGATTATGGTACTAAAAAGAGAAATGCAAAGAGAGCCACTTACAACCTCAACATTTCATTGACTAGAATTTACACTAATCGGTAAAATACCTTTAAAAAAATGAAATTGTGACTGTATAGGTTCTTTTCAACATCTAAAAATATCGAATGAATTACAATGAATTTCTTGAATCAGGAATTTTTAGCAGCCCTCATTTAATGACAGTTCTAACGAAAGAGTTACATTCTGTAGTAGATTTTTTCAGACCCCAACCAGTAAATCTTGAAATAGAATTACTGTCCCTTACATATAAAACTTCACCCACACATTATTCAAAATTGTTCGGCCTGATAAGTATGATACACAGTAAATTTTCAATTAGAAACGTAAATTTCCTAAAACATGCTCTCGGCTGTTCTTCATAGGCATAGTTCGTCACGGTACGCGTCTGAATATATGGGTGTTACGTCTACAGTATTCGCTGTTTGTGGGGCAGAATGTAATTACGAGTTTTTCGAACTGACTGTCCCTTGTTAACTTGTCTCACTCTGTTGTACGTGCTCATGCAAAAAATTACGACCTTCCTGTTAAATTAGAAGATTTTAAAGTAATTGCTACTAGATAGAATACTTTAGAGCTTTGATCAACGCATTTCAGGATCTTTATTTATTTAACGGGACAATCTCATTTTGAATGATACGCAATCCACTTATCACTTGTGAATAATTTGAGTATATTATTATTTTAGGTGTTGTAATGCTTCCCTGTTTAGTTTATTAATTTGTTATAATGCGTTTTATTTTTAGATATTCCAAACTATTTTTACAGTCAAGATATTCATTCCCTATGTTTTTTCATAATTTTTTGTAAATTCTAGTCAATAAAACGTTAAGCTTGCGTGTGGCTTTATTTGAGCTTTTCTTTCTTGTAGAACTGTGCGAAAGAACAAAACATTTATGTATTTCAAATGGAGATACTTGTTAATGAATGGAGCGTTGTAACTATTACTGTCTTAAACGAATTGATAATGTCGTTAAAAAATGAACAAAAAAGTCCTGTTCATCAAAATTGAACGATGAACTTTTGCTATTGCTGACTTGTAGTAAATAAATGAATTGGCGCTTTAAATAATGTAAAGAATTGTTTACATTAAAGGAAACTTAACTTTTAGAGAGGGATATTAATTAAACAAGCTTCATTAAACTTTACATTTCGATTGGTATTCTTTGGATCAAATACTGAGTTTTTCCCCCAATGCAGCAAACATTATTCCGACCAATTATTCCAATATTTGTCTCAATGGCTTCAAAATCTTTCTGAAGTTCAGATTGAAATCTTTGAGGTTTCCTCCTTGGTTTGGAGTTAATTGTTTATCCATATCATCTAAAATTTGAAATAGGCACCTTAAATATAATAACTGCCAAGACTTTCACCAATAAAATGAGTCACAAGCGGTTTAAATAAACATTTCTAATGTAATTGAAATTATCCTATAGCCCAATCCTTGATTATGAAGAGCAACAATATGCCGCCACTCGCGTTTTGGCAATTCTTTAGAATTGCTCAAAGTGTAATCAAGGAATGATACACTGCGCTCCTTATCTTGTAGCCGTCAAGCAATGATTGAGGGCATCTGTTGCACCTGAACAATTTCACATTTTTACACTGAATTTTTTAGATCTTTCTCTCCATATCATTCTTTATAAAAAATTCAATGGAAGTTTACGTTTGTTTTAAAGCTAACTTTCCTTGGTAGGTCAAATGCATTTAGAAATATTAATTACACGTACGAGTATGTATAAATAGAATATTCATGAAATATTTTTTTGGCAATATGATTTTAAATTACAATTTGTCCTGCAAAAACACCCATGATGCTCAAATTGTCTTTGCTGTGGAGTTGTATGAGTATATTAAACCAAACTTTTGGCAGTGTATTGGATATTTATTGCACCTGTTATACATGTGTCGAAAAAAGACATAGACCAACAGAAGGATTCGCGCAAGAAATAATTGTAGACTGGTGTATGTGGTAACCGAAAAAATCCATGTTAATAATTAAATTGAATTTTGTGTCACATCAATTAAAAATGGCAGTCAAATCATGGTGTACCTGTATAAGAATTGTTGGTTTTTCTCGCCAGTAATCAGACAGACAACATTACGAGGAGGATGTTGATCAACGAACAAATTTACATAAAATTTATGAAATATCATGACAACTGAAAGGGAAGGCTGTAAACGCGTTGCTGCAATGCTACAAAAATTAAAAATGGTTCATAATTATCGTAGGTCAAGTTTTACATCTATGAAATATATGGAAATATTGCTAACGAAAAAATAACAGGGTAAAGATAGGCCGAGTAAAAGCTAATCATTTATGAGTTTTATCCCTTACAACATATGGAGACATACATTTTAGCAGTGCGGAATTTTGAATTCATGAACCTATGAACTTTTGGATTTCTAAACTTCAGGTGCTCGGGATTTCTAGGATTTCTGGATTCGTAAAACCACTGACTTTACCGGTCAACAGATAGCTTAATTAATTAGTTAATCATACGAATGCAATCAAGTTTTTCTGAATAAATTTGTAAAGATTGAAAAAGGAAGATTGCTAATGCAGATCACAAACGCATCAAAACGATCATGAAAGACAATGTTTTCCTTTGTTTGGCATTCAAAATGCTTCTCACTCACACTTTTTTTCTGTAATCCAAATTCGTCAAAGAATATAAGCTGCATTGTCACTGGCTGAACAATTCATTCATGAGAACCAGTAAATAAACGTACGGATTAGCGTTTCACTTTAAAAACAACACCTTAGCTGCGACATCACTGAGAAGGTTCTCCCGATGGAATCAACACACTTCTCCTACAACAGTTACTCTCTCATTAAAAGGAGAAATGCCAGGGCGTATCATTTCTATACATATTTTTATCGTGATGTTGCGATTCCTGCTCCAAGTGAGACTGCACTTTGAGCTTAGACGCAATCATTAAGAAAAGTAGCACTAACATATTGGAGATAAATTGCATTGAACCAGAAATTCGAAAAGCATAAACCGAACATCATTCAAATTAGCCAGGGTGAACATTTTTGAATTATTCGAATCGAAATCTACGGTTCAAAAAGTCAATGATGCTTTTGATTCAACCTAACCTCATCAAAAAATTCACTATTCAACAAAATTGTGAATGAGTCGAAGCGTCGAGAATAATAATTCAAAAGGCGACGACTTTTTTGCCGAAAATAAGGTTGGTGGAACTTTCAGAGAAATTCAACATATTTGGAAATTGCATACCATATGCGTGTAAATGCGTGTGGTGTGAAGCTCAATGAAATGCAGCAATGTATCCTGCTAGAAAAATCTTTTCATTCGACATAGCTTTGCGCTAAATATGCAGGTGCAGTAATTCTTGCAAGACTAAGTTGTGTGACTGCAACTAACAACTGATAGCGTACGTAGTCCACATGACCTACTTACCGTGACACAGACGGCAAGCTGTCACGTTGTGACACTCAAGAGAAAATGAAAATAATTTCATCACATATTGATGCATGATTATTGGTCTTCCATTGTATCAACACCTCAAAGTCTGGGTCAGTTGAAATTGAAAAAAGGACCTCTGTGTTGTAGTTGAAATTGGACAGAAAATTTTGAAACTACTAGTAGACGTTAACCTCGGTTCCAAAATCTGTTTGTAATTGACATCGATTGTTGATAGACCAAGAAGAAGTTTGGTTACTTCTAATGATATTCTGTAAATCTTCAAATAAACCTTTACACATGTTGATAAAAAAAACAATTTATTATGAAATAAGTTTAATATAGAATTGTTCTTGGGAAAGCAATAGTTTTTGAATAGAAGCCATCAGACTTGGAGACATGGTCAATGTTACACTCCTTATTCAGAAAGTACTTTCATGTCCTCAAATATCATACCAGTTTATATTAAATGCAGCTACGCCTAAATATTTATATCTAAGATTAAATTCTCTATTGAATAATAATAATAATAATATTATTAGGACAATAAGTTAATAGTAGAGCAATAAGTTAATACGACTACAATTGGGCAATGAAAATCAAATATCAGGATACGAGTCTGTATAATTTTTAATGAAATTAAATTGTAAGGAATCGTTTTACGACTTGGCCAATGTTTTTCCAATATATTCAAAGGAAACTTTCAAAAAAGCCTTTCAGTAGTTTCCTATAAAGACAGGCAGCCGAGAGTTATCATTGATGAATTTAAACAACAGAGTTTAAACAAACTATGGCCACCACAGAGGGATTCGTCGGCATATACATACATACGTGGTATTACACAATAAAGTTGTATTTTTGGCTGCCCCTACAACATAGGGTCAATTTAATTAGAAGAAATGAGTGGCATCATAAGCTTAAAAACAACTGTTTACCAGACTAGGAATTTTACACAACATGCTGCTGTAGATTTTTTTGTATTGGCTTTGTTTCAGACCGTACGAACTCTAAACATATTAACAAATATCAAGTGAACTTACTAATTATAATATTGACATATGAAGCATTTTATCATTAAAGTATGCTGCACATTTAAGCTAATACCATTTTTTATAAGGTCACGTATCAATTTGGCCTACATACCACGCCTGTGAAAATAGAGATGTAATATGAAGGACAGCAAACATCTGCCCTGCTTCATCGTTTCCTTTAGTTTTGAGGTAACCAGTTATACGTTAAGATGCACAGCATTGAATAATATGTAGCCAGAAGGAAAATTTTTATTTTTGAGGGACCTCATCATGATCATTCACCCATCATTATCATTGGGGACCTCATCATCATGATGGTTCCATCAAAATGATTGAAACCCCATCATTTTGTTTTGTCAGATATCTATTCCTACTGAACCAGATTTTTTCATGGCTGTTTAACTTTCTTTTTTCACACCGATCAGATGATGAACGATCTCTCTGATGGTGATATTGTTGAAAATTTTTCATCGATGTTGCTATATATTCATGGCTTTGAAAATCTACCCAGTAATCATACATGATTTGTTTGAAGTGCACGGCAAGCAAAGGTTATCCACTAAGTTAGACAAAGAAATTTAAAGAAATATTTCTTATCATTCCAAATTAGTTTTTTTTAGCTGTTGATGACTTTCAGAGAGAATTTAAATTTCTATCACCGAAGTACAAGGTAAATTTGAAAGGCGTTTACAGATCAATCGTCAGGAGAAGGAATGCAAATGTGTTTTCGTTTTCTTCTGTTGAATTCCCATGAACGATATCGATCAATGTATTCTACCCTTACGTGAAATTACACGTATCGTAATCCAATCTCTAAACTCAATACTCTCGGTGCAATACTTTCGTAGTAGTGACTAGTTGGAATGAGGTCAATGCTGAAAATTTTCCGTTCGTTGTATTCAAAATTTTACAGGATACACAACACAGGAATTGAATTTACTTAAAAAACCATGCGCTTAGACATCAGAAATTAAGGTCATAATACTTTTATTTTAGTGGTCACTTCCTTCTCCCGTTGAACATGTGACTGCCTAACTCCCACAACCCAACCGGCGCCTCTGCTGAAAGCCTATCATCGTGATCTCATTTTGGAGAAGATGCATAGGAAACCAGGTCACTGCATTGGAAACAACATTTATCTTACGGCAGGAGTGTTTTCCCACGCGTTCTGTAGTATTTAATTCAGAACTTCACGGTACAGAGGACACAGTTTAGCCCAGTGAACTAACAACGCTGTTTGCTACGATGAAGCTCCTTACATTACCTCTCCTTTTGCTCCTAAGCGTCTCTCTATCAGGTAGAGATTTTGTGCAATGCTTGAATGCACATGAAAATAGGAACCATTTTACCCTAACTTCAGTGCTGTCATTCATGCTTTGTGTACGACCTCTCCTCTTTCAGCTATACTTTATTGCCTTGTCTTTACGTGATCATTTTTAATTTTAAACTATGAAACAAAGAGCAGCATTGAATTATTCATGCATCAAAATCTCCCCATAGTACGATCCGTAATTGGTAAGATAAAATAAAACTTATATTCATATTAGGGGACATTTTATAACGATAATCAATCGTGAACTTGCTGAACATAACTTTGCATTCCCCTTCTTTCCTTCCAGAGAGCGTGATGGTTTGTTACTATGGTTCATGGGCCGTATACCGACAAGGAATGGGCAAGTTCGATGTAGAAGACATCGATCCATTCCTGTGCACCCACATCATCTACGGGTTCGCCGGACTCGGACCTGATAACAAAATCAAAGCTTTGGACGCCTGGAACGACTTGTGCGACAACTACGGCAAGTGCGCCTTTGATCGCTTCACTGGACTCAAAAATGCCAACCCGAACTTGAAGGCTTTGCTGGCTATCGGAGGCTGGAACGAAGGCTCTGCTAAGTATTCTGCTGTGAGTACAGTATTTAAAAGCATTGATTTTTAGATATATATATATATGTGTGTATATATATATATATATGTATATATATATATATATATATATATATATATATATATATATATATATATATATATATATATATATATATATATATATATATCTGTCAGTTATTATATATATAGGTATGTTCACAGAAGAAGTTTAGTTTATGAGCAATAACGGGCATTCTTCAATTAGTAATATTGTATTTGTATACATAGACCAAAAAAATTCTTTACAACTATTTGTTTTTGTTTTTGAATTCATTTCTATGCAGACTGCAGATGCATATAAATAAATTCCTTTAACTATGTAATTCCTTTAACAGAGAAAAATTAATTGACTGCATCTGGACTGCTGACTGAGATGATGTGCCTTCATTTTCAATTTGCATAATTTATGTATACATGGACATATAAACCAAGCAGCATCTAGTGGTAGAATTGATTAAACTGGACTACTGGGTGAAACTGTCTACTTTCAAAACTTCAGCATGCTACAAACTGATTTTAAAATCATGGAGACAACTCATTTAAATAATACAAGCTTCAGAGGAAAAAGGGCCACCAAACACACACACTCTGCAACTAAGCTCTGCTTATTTTTAGTAGTGCACAGGTTCAAGCTGAGCTTTGCACGAAACTAGCGAGGGACAAATTCAAGATAGAAATTAATTTTTGCTACAGCATCATGTGCTTTACCGAAATTTTCAATTATTGAGCGTAAATATATTACTGATTTGAAGTCGGAGAATAGAATTTGAATTATGAAAAAAACGTCGGAGACAACTTTTTTTAACTAAATTGCAGCAACTTAAACATCCAAGAATAAGCAACTCGACTATTCTCTCGACCAGATGGCTGCTAACCCAGCGGCCCGCTCCACCTTCATCGCGAGTGTGCTGGAGATGCTGGCAGCCCACAACTTCGATGGTCTCGACATGGACTGGGAGTACCCCACCGACCGAGGTGGTGCTCCGGAGGACAAGGTGAGCATCACAGCGTGCAATCTGGTGGACATAATGAGTGTTACAGGGTGTGCACTCTGGAGGGCGAAGCGAGTGTTTCACAGTGAACACCGTGGCAAGACAGAAAAATATTGTAAAATGAGCTACTCTGCAGGTTCATGCAGGTGGCTTATAAGATGAAACAGAGTGATGAAGTTATGCAACATTTTACAGGGTTTTGGAAATGAGATGAAAAAATCGAGAATAATTATTTAGGAATATAGTGTTTCCGTGTTCACACCAATTTACATAGCTTATGCAGAGCAATAATTTTAGCATTCTAAAGGCTATCAATTTTTTTTATCATATCTATCTCAGAGTTCAAAAGTGTTTCTGATTTCATTAAATTATTTCGAGAAAATTCAATTGTGCAATGGAGAGCGATTGTTACTTTTTCCTGTTCAAAGCCTGAAATTTTTGTTTTAAGAAGAACGTATCTCTCAGTTGAACCAAGACTAGATATTTCAGTACAGGGGTGAACGATTCAAACTTTAATAACATGAACTCATTATTTTTCGTCAATCTCGGATGTTCCATAAGATATATCATGGATTTTTTTAAATTAACTGATTAGCATTTCCTCGTTTTCTAATGAGATCAAACATCGACCAAAGATTCACAACTGACTTATACAGTACGATCGACCTTGTATGAAGCGTATGCGTACATGACCAATTCACTTTGAGAAAACGAAGTGACAATTTAAACCAATAATTTCAACAACAGATACCTGGAACATAGTACGAGGTAAGGTGAAGATGTATTCTGAATGGGTTAGGTCATTATAATATTACTGTTGGATTGTTGACTTTGGAAGCACAAATAAGTTCTTGGGTTGGGCAGGCAAACTTCGTTATCTTGATGTCGGAACTCTACACCGCTCTACACAGCAAGGGACTCATGCTCACTGCTGCTGTCTCTGCTGGCAAAACGACCATAGATGCTGCATACGACGTGCCCGGTTTCGCCGCCGCTGTCGACCAAATCCACGTTATGACTTACGATCTTCATGGCGCCTGGGAATCCTACACTCATCACCACACTATTCTTTATCCCTACCCTGAGGTAACTATCACATTTTTACAAATTATCACATCAGTGATGAAATAATGCCAGGTTTTGTTTACAGAGGACTTCTAACCAGAGAATGTATATTCAGGTTTCATTTCATGCAAATAAATTGTGTACAGCATATTTTTTCTGAAATTTTTGGTAGAAAAATAAGTAGGATAAATACCTTTCAGTCCTTAATAGATTTACATATTTTCACAGCTCAAATATTACCAAGCATTGATATGAATCATGAATAATTTTATTCCCATTTCGTTTCAGGACACTGGTGGCAACGTTTATCTCAACGTCGATTTCGCCATCAACTACTGGATAGACCTGGGAGCTCCTCGCTCGAAGCTGGTGCTGGGAACGGCCACGTACGGCCGCTGCTTCCGGCTGGACTCCACAAGCAATACTGGCATGTACGCTCCAGCATCCCAGCCAGGCAGTGCTGGACCTTACACCAGATCTCCTGGATTCCTGGGTTACAATGAAGTGAGTCAAAAGACAAATTTGAGTTTTAACAATCACATTCATGACAAAAATATTTTTTAGCATGACGCAGGGCGACTCATGCTTTTCGACCCGCCTAACCAAAATCCTGCATTGTATATCAGGGATGTGTTGTAACAACCAGACAGTGATGGCAATTACTGACGTAGCAATCTTTTTCTAAGTTCAATTTGAAATTTACTACTGTTTGAATGAATTTAAAAGTTTAAAAAGTCTTAGTATGTACTAACTTTAATGATACAATACATTTCATTAAATAAAAAATATTTTCATCATATAGGTGCAGCATTTCTACATAACCTAGCCTTATTCTTCTAAAATAAATCTTTAACTCCTTTTGGTTGAAAGCTCAAAGAAAAAAAATTAAGCGGAGAAAAGATTTGAGACACAAATAAAATAATGGCTATTTTATTGTATTTCAGTTCCTGCGAGATTATTTTTAACCCTCAATACAATCCTTCAGGAAAATTCATACGTTACTGGAAGCTACTTCACTATTTTACAAAGCTGAACTTGATAGTGATGAAATATACCCGAAAACTTTTCTTTCACTGTATTTTTTCTACCTTCTTGATTCCCAGATCATAAGCCTTATATCAAATTTATGCTCAGAAGCGTTGAAACACACATGTGTCAAATAACAAAGTGGGAAGAGTGTGTCATTGATTTGTGTTTTATTCAGCTGTGTGAACATCAACTTCAAAGCGCTTGGACAGTCGTAAATGACCCCGATATGAACGAACCCTTCGGTTATGACTTCAGCTTTGGCAACACCTGGTGCGGCTACGACAGTCCGGAATCTATGCAGACCAAGGTGAGGCTTTGTGGCTTATTCGGTAGCTATTATGACTTTTTGATATCTATATTGATGTTATTTGTTGCAACCGTTTAATTTTTTAGGTATTGCTATTTGCCTTTGCTGTGCTTAGTACACCCTCTTTAGTCTCGATTAAAACCCTGAAACCTCTGCTCATTCCTAGTCTGCACCCGACATCGTTTGAATACGTCGCCTCTTAATTACGAACATTAAAAGTGTTGGTTTTGGTAATACGCACATGAGTTACATTTTTTTATTTTTCAAGCTGTTATATCATGCAAAAGTTAGGGACAAGTTATTACTGGCGCTATGAGAAGTAATTTACCATGAAATTAAGTTAATATTTTAGTCACACTGCCCATTGTATCCTCTATCCACTGATGGACTGATATCCGTAGAACATATCAGTAAAATGAAAAGAACTTAAAACAGCATTCATTCTGCCAATTCAACATAGTTTTCAAACGAAGGAGCCTCGTTTTCTTGCTCCAGGCAGCGTACGCTCAACAAATGGGTCTGCTCGGCCTCATGGTCTGGAGCATCGAGACGGACGACTTCCACGCGCAGTGCAGCTCGAGGCCTTTCCCTCTCATCAAGACCTTGGTGGAGAGTTTCACAGGCGAGCCCCTCACCACCCCCAGCCCGCCTCCTACCACCACGCAGGTAGGTTCTGTGTAACAATGATGACGCGAGAAAAGCATCCTGTACTTTAATTTCCGTAAATAATTTTCTGCAGTGATGCGTTCATTTAACTTGATCAATCACACATAAAAAGCTGTCAAGTTTTGAGCGGTGAATTTAACTTCAAATTACTGTATTCCACAACTGACAAAAGTTCCCTTTGCAATTGTTTTTACTAGGATAGGTAAAACTCAGATCATTTAAAGCAACACACGCTAGTTAAAAAAAACTAATATCTCAATTCTTTCCTTCTCAAATTATTTTCTTCTAAAACCCTGAAATACATCATGCCTTGCTCATCAAACCTTTAAACAAGAAATTTAAGTTGCTTTGAGATGTTTTGTCCATGAAATTTGTTTTCGTAAGCATGGAAAACACATGCTGTTAAATAGCGCCGTTCCAAATCATCCTTGCGTAATATTTCTGATGACATTTTTTAGCCATTTTTTCAACAGAGTCTTGTAAATTTTAGCTACCTATGTGTCATGACATCCAGGCATTGGGCATTTCCTGATCACGAAAATACGAAATTAAATCATTTCCAAAAACATTACATATCTGGATCCATAATGACTTTCTAGGATCCCGACGCTACAACCGTGTCCACGACGACGGTATCGACGACGACTGAATCGACGACGACAACGAAGCCCACCACATTCCCGACGGCTGCCCCCGGTGAGCACTGCTCGTATCCCGGCAACAACCCGGACCCCTACGACTGCAGCATCTTCTACCAGTGTGTCTATGTGAGTGTGATTACGCAATTTTAGCTACGGAAATTTATTTCATGTATGCAATACACGTGTCTTTATTTTTGTGTGTTACTGAGTAATTTCTAGAAGAATTTATCTCAAGTAATCATAACATTTACACATATTAAATTATAATTGCAGACTGGGTCTGGCTACCTCGAGACCGTGGCCCACTGCCCCGAGGGATCTCTTTACAACCCAGAAACTTTCATCTGCGACTACGACTTTGCGGTGTGCGCTCTTGACCCGAGCTATTGTCCTGCTAACTGCCCTCTCTAACCTGAGTGCAACTTGCAGATTGTGTAAAAAAGTCAATTGTGTGTCCCTAGTCTGGGTACCTATTGTATATTATACATAATGTAAATTTAGCGATGTGAAAATTATTTAGAAATTACTAAAAACATTTAAACAGTTGGTTTGCTCAGAGATAATTTGAATTTCAAATAACTTTATGACAGGACAGTACGACTAGTAGAGTGGATCAAATAAAATTATACCTATGACTGGCAGTCTGTTTATCTACATTTCTATTGACCGTTTCATAAGAAAAAATTATTATACGATTGAATATATGTAATATAATTGAATATTTTGAGAAATTAATCATCTTACGAGTCAGCATTTGTTTCATTCTAATCCTGAAATATGAGAACTGAAGTAACTTTTACCACTGGAAAAGACGAGAAATTTTCTTAAGTTTGTGCAATAAATTTAAATATTAACTATTTGTGTTTCCTTAGGTGAATTTTATGTTGACACTTCTAGCATGAAGCACATGAAGTTGATACTCGATTTATGTTTATTTTCAATGTAGCATAGCATCGTCAATGGAAGCAAATGCATGTGACGTGCTCAGATTGTTAAGCTGGACTTTGTACACTGATGAACATTATAGCTTTCACTGTCTGGCAGTGGCATGAATGAACTTTTAAGGATTACATTCGAAGCTTATCTTACACAATTGATATCTCCCTCGTATGTTTTTGGAGACGCACTCTTTTCCTTTTCACAATTATCCCTGTCTCTTCAAATTTTTGGCGCTGAACACGTATCGACGAACGTATAAGTGACTGACTTTTCATACCTAAGCTAGAAATTTTCCCGATGTTGTGCAGTCGATTTAGTGCCAATGAACAACCAACAGATTATACCTAATCCTGAGGTGGAGCTATTTTTTAAGGTTTTATTAAACGAAACGTGTTCCATGAACAGAGTATCTGAAATATACAAGAGCAAAAACTTTGATCAAACTCAATGGGGAAAAGTATCACTACGACCAAGTACATACAGTAGAACAAATGTAATTAACATGGTTCATTAACTATTTAACAGCTAATAAAATAAATTTTCAAATTATGAAAAGAAACTGTGGACGTTCTGTGTAATAATGCTAAGCTAATGTGAAACACTGCGTTGCTGCCATAATATTATTTTACAGTCTGGTAAAGTCGAACTTGCACAACTTAAAAACAATTCCTGAGTTTTGTGTACATATATACGAGCCTAAAACCACTACATCAATGGATCATTGGATAAGTATACGGCCAAATTTAAATCAGGTAATTAATATTTTTTATTGCTAAGCAGGTGTTTGTCCGTCTACGTCGACTAAACTAATTTGTGCAAGCATGGTAGACACGGAAAGAATGTCAGTCACAGGCATGTCATTATTTCTGCTATTGAACTGAATAATCCACTCCTATGGAGCATTAGATCATTATCCTCTCGCAATATGGAACTATTTCTGTGGATTCCAATAGAATTCATATCACCCATTGTTAAACGAATGACAACGGAAATTCTCGGCGAGTCGTTAATTGAGTGTTGAATCAAGTTTCATAAAATTCTGAAATATTAACCAAAAAAGGTAAAAATTTCGTGAGGTAATACCCTGTGTATTTATGTCAAAATATTCAAAAATCTAAAATCAATAATAACAGGTAGTAGTTATGCAGCATAGCATGTATTGAGAAGGAATAAAATTACACACGTAAACAAGTATTGCAAATTAACGAATAATAACCAAAAAATGAGACGATGCAACATTGACCAAAGATGGTAAAAAATTTTGTAATGGAATACCTTATGCAATTGTTCAGGAAATTCAGAAATTTGAAATAAATAATTGCAAATCATAGTTCAGCTGCAGAGTATGTTTTAAGTAGGAACAAAATGAAAAATGTAAACAAATAGCGGAAATTGACGACTAATTAACAAAAAATGAGGTGCCCATTTCCTACACAGGCTCCTAAAACCTATGGATAAAAAACAAAATGGAATTTTCAGCATTGGAGCCATTTTTTCATCTTTCCAATCGTTAATTGAGTATTGAACCAAGTTTCAAAACTTTCCGAAACATTAACCAAAAAAAGTAAAAATTTCGTGAGAGATACCCTTTGCATATATGTCAAAAAATTCAGAAATCAAAAATCAATAATTACAGGTCTTTGTTCAGCAGGATAGCATGTATTGAGAAGGAATATAACTATAAACGTAAACAAGTAGCGCAAATTAACGAATAATAACCAAAAAATGAGATGATGCAACATTAACCAAAAAAGTAAAAAATTTGTAAGGGAAATACCCTCTGCATTTGTTCAGGATATTCAGAAATCTGAAATAAATAATTGCAGATCATAGTTCAGCAGCATAGCATGTTTTAAATATGAACAAAATGAATAATGCAAATAACTTGTGGAAATTGGCGACTCATTAACAAAAAATAAGATGCCCAATACCTACACAGGCTCCTATGACCTATGAATAAAAACCAGATGGAATTTGCGGCATTGGAGTAATTTTTTCATGTTTCCAAACGTTATATGAGTGTTTAACGAAGTTTCCTAAAATTTCGAAACATTAACCAAAAAGGTAAAAATTTCTGTAGGGGATACCCTTTCCATCTATGTTAAAAAATTCATAAATCTAAAATAAATAACTACAGGTCATAGTTCAGCAGCATAGCATGTTTTGAGAAGGAATGAAACGATAAACGCAAATAAATAGCGCAAATTAACGAATAATAACCAAAAAATGAGACGCTGCAACATTGACCAATAAAAATAAAAAATTTTGTAAGGGAATACCCTGTGCATTTGTTCAGGAAATTCAGAAATCTGAAATAAATAATTGCAGATCATAGTTCAGCAGCATAGCATGTTTTAAGTATGAACAAAAAGAATAATGTAAATGACTTGTGGAAATTGACGACTAATTAACAAAAAATGAGATGCCCAATACCTACACAGACTCCCATGATCTATGGATAAAAAACCAGATGGAATTGACAGCATTGGAGTAATTTCTTCATGTTTCCAATCGTTAATTGAATGTTAGGGCAAATGTCTCGATCTAACGCACGCACTGCAAAGATTCCATCACAGACGCTGGTCTTAGGAATGAAGAGCGTGTAGTCAGGGCTTCCTATCCTCTCTTCCGTGAAGCCACCACCGTCCTTTTGAATGAACAAACAAGCATACAGTGAAAACAAACTAAATATATAAAAAAAAATTCTCATAACTATAGAGTAGGGATATATGAATTATATCATTGGTTTTAATTTATTTAATTGAATGGTATTCTAAAATTATATCTTTAATTAATGGTTACTCGTATCAATAAAAAATTTTTTTAAACACTCGTAACGAACTGTGGTAACATTTTCAAGCATTCAATATTGAAAATTAGTGAATGTCATTTTCAAATTTTTGCATATACTTTAGCAGTAAATCATTAATGTACAACAAGCTCCACTTTCTCTTCACATGAATGCAGTGTGAACACTTCGAAACTTATTGTCTACGAATTTATTTTCACTTTTCTTCAGGAATGAAATTGTTATTTGTTTTCTAATTTCATGAAAAATTTTAGTTTATTATTGTACATTTTTTAGCTTTGATTCGTCGTCACTCATTTTTGCATTAATTTAGATCTTACTAATCATTTTTGCTGCCAATCCATAATATTGGAAGTACGTCAGAAATTTATGAAATGAATGATGCATCGGTTATCTTATAAGTGTCTTTTGTATTAAAATCGTTCTTTCTTAGTGAAAACGTCCTTCATCAGTCTTCTAGAAGCGAATATACAGTATTGGTACCCTTAATATAAAAGCGTGAGGTTTACTAGGCTCGGCAAGGCATAGACAACCCTTAGTTACATACTAAAAGCTGACTTTCACAATAATTAAGTACCAGTAAAAACGATTGTCGAAAACAATGCAAATTTGTTCACAATATTAGAGCTAACACTATGTTTTCGTTCTTACATACGAAAGCTTAAATTTTTGAAGTTTACTTCTGCCCGTAAAATCGTAAAATCGATTGATTAAAAAATACCTGATATGGCAAGTTTGACTGTGGAAGAGCCCAATCCTCCACATATTCGATAATACCAAAATGTCTTATATTTGACGAGAGCTGCGAGGAAAATATCATGAGGTGCATTTAAGTTATAATGCCTCAGATTTTTTTTCAAGACTGAAATGGAAAAAAATGCGGTTAATTTTGAACCGGCGTGCACTTGTGAATGAGTGATAGAGATATCAGCACTGTACAGCACACAGAACTCTGGTGACAGCGGCGAGAGTGAGGACTGTCTCTGATATATAAAATGCCGAGGTTTCCATGATCAAATGTGTAGCAAAAGTTGTTCTGGAGAATTGCTGAATGAGAGTAGAACACATCACCTTTAAATTCGGCATTTCCGTGCGATCTGTGGACACAATCCTGCATGAAGACCTGAAAATGCGAATAGTGTCCTCTAGATGAGTGTCATGAATGTTGACGGACGACCACAAGGTTGTGCACGTGACATGTTACTCGGCAATGTTGACACGTGCTCACTTTAGACACAGCTCACTTTAGACACGTCCATAACACCATTGCCACATGTCTTATTGAACTGGAGATGAATTTCAATCGGTCTCACACCACTCAAAAAGAGAAAACGAATGATTACGCTCTGTTCATGTAATGAAAACGTTGCCAGTTTACGTGTCAAAAACAATCTTAATTCTTGCTGCTGCTGTTAAAATTCTATGTGCCGTACAGTGCTCCATCTCTGCCACCCATTCATAACAAGTGCACACGTATTTTAAAACAAATTGCTTGTTTTTATCTGTATCTAGTTCTGAGAAAAAACTCGGAGGGATCATAGCTTGAATGGACCTTGTAAAGACGCAAAAGACTAAATATATTTAATTCAAAGAGTCATGCATCATAAACCAATATAAACGGTCTACCATGTTGAGCACATTAAATAACTCCACTAATTGTCTGACAATTTGAACCTTAGCACCGAATAATCGAGAAACCACGGCGTCTATGGTCATCGTATTCCTAAAGTTATGATAAACGACGAATAATTTCTATTGGGCGTAAGAATAACTGTATGACAATATTCCTTTATCATGAAGATACTTTTAAAAAATTCAATCAACGGAAGAGTTTCTAACAATGGAGACGAATAGCCCATTCTCTGGACACCGTTCGTATCCGAATGACCTAAATTTCTTTCCTTAGCTTTCGAGTAAACCTAACCAAACTCATTTTCCCCTGAGCTAATGAAAGTGATGTGCTGGTTTTATTGGTTGCATTTTGACAAGATTTTTGGAAAAGATAATCTGTACAACCGTTTTTTAACAAGATCAATCAGCCCTTTTTTGAGGGGTGCTTTACTCGTAGGGGCTCATCTGAGTTCTACGCAGACATGTTTACTTTTAACTATACAACATTTTTGGCCTAGCCGTTTGGGCTGAGGAGTTTTAATATTTCCCTTACAAATTTTATTCTGCAAATGAAATTTCCGTAGCTGACCCACTAAATCATGCGCAAAGGAGTGTCTGCTCCACGACATTTGTGCTAAATCCAGTTGCTTTTTTAACATTATTACGTTCAAACCTTTAGTTTCATAAAAATAAGAAAATTCCGTATTTCATAGTTGCTATTGGGAATTTTTTTCTAAAATATGAAAGTTCCCTTTTCATTACATGTTGATGATTTTATTCTTGAGAGAGTTTCTGAGCTACGTTCAATTGAATAATCAAAGGGAATTTTTCATAATTTCTTCAATCACATTGATTCGTGAGAAGAAAAAGTATGGTTTGTTGTACATTGTTGAGTCGGTGAAGAAGTATATGCAAAATTTTTTAAAAAACGGTCATTCATTATAATGAATGACCATTAATTATAATATTAAATAATTTATAACATGACCACACTAAATTTAAATAAAAATCTCTTGTTACTAAGAGTAACCCATAATTTAAATTTAACCTTTAAGACACCCTTCATTTGAATGAAAATTTGCCTTTGGAATGATTCTAATCAATACTAAAATATCTTTACTCGCTAGTCATGAGAACTTTTTCTATTTCTTACATTTTTATTTCGTTTTCACTGTTAGTTTGTTTGTTTATTCATGAGGACGGTGGTGGCTTCACGGAAGAGAGGACAGGAAGCCCTGACTACACGCTCTTCAATCTTAAGACCAGCGCCTGTGATGGAATCTTTGCAGTGCGTGCGTTGGATCAAGACATTTGCCTTAACGACTCGCCAAGATGATCCTACCGTTGTAATTAATATTTTATAACACATGATATGAATTCCCTGGGAATCCACAGAAATAGTTCCTTATTGCGAGAAGATAATGATCTAATGCTCCATAGCAGTGGATTATTCAGTGCAATAGCAGAAATGATGACATGCCTGTGACTGACATTCTTTCCGTGTCTACCATAATTGCACAAATTAGTTTAGTCGACGTAGACGGACAAAAACCTGCTTAGCAATAAAAAATGTTAATTACCTGATTTAAATTTGGCCGTACATATACTTATGCAATGATCCTTTCATGTAGTGGTTTTAGGCTCGTTTACATGTACACAAAACTCAGGAATTGTTTTTAAGTTGTGCAAGTTCGATTTTACCAGACTGTAAAACAATATTATGGCAGCAACGCAGTGTTTCACATTAGCTTAGCATTATTACACAGAACGTCCACAATTTCTTTTCATAATTTGAAAATTTATTTGATTAGCAGTTAAATAGTTAATGAACAATGTTAAATACATTTGTTCTACTGTATGTACTTGGTCGTAGGGATACTTTTCCCCATTGAGTTTGATCAAAATTTTTGCACTTGTATATTTCAGATACTGTGCTCATGGAACACGTTTCGTCTAATAAAACCTTGAAAAATAGCTCCACCTCAGGATTAGGTATAATCTGTTGGTTGTTCATTGGCACTAAATCGACTGCACATCATAGGGAAATTTTCGAGCTTAGGTATGAAAAGTCAGTCACTTATACGTTCGTCGATACGTGTTCAGCGCCAAAAATTTGAAGAGACAGGGATAATTGTGAAAAGGAAAAGAGTGCGTCTCCAAAAACATACGAAGGAGATATCAATTGTGAAAGATAAGCTTTGAATGTAATCCTTCAAAGTTCATTCATGCCACTGCCAGACAGTGAAAGCTATAATGTTCATCAGTGTACAAAGTACAGCTTAACAATCTGAGCACGTCACATGCATTTGCTTCCATTGACGATGCTATGCTACATTGAAAATAAACATAAATCGAGTATCAACTTCATGTGCTTCATGCTAGAAGTGTCAACATAAAATTCACCTAAGGAAACACAAATAGTTAATATTTAAATTTATTGCCACAAACTTAAGAAAATTTCTCGTCTTTTCCAGTGGTAAAAGTTACTTCAGTTCTCATATTTCAGGATTAGAATGAAACAAATGCTGACTCGTAAGATGATTAATTTCTCAAAATATTCAATTATATTACATATATTCAATCGTATAATAATTTTTTCTTATGAAACGGTCAATAGAAATGTATATAAACAGACTGCCAGTCATAGGTATAATTTTATTTGATCCACTCTACTAGTCGTACTGTCCTGTCATAAAGTTATTTGAAATTCAAATTATTTCTGAGCAAATCAACTGTTTAAATGCTTTTAGTAATTTCTAAATAATTTTCACATCGCTAAATTTACATTATGTATAATATACAATAGGTACCCAGACTAGGGACACACAATTGACTTTTTTACACAATCTGCAACTTGCACTCAGTTTAGAGAGGGCAGTTAGCAGGACAATAGCTCGGGTCAAGAGCGCACACCGCAAAGTCGTAGTCGCAGATGAAAGTTTCTGGGTTGTAAAGAGATCCCTCGGGGCAGTGGGCCACGGTCTCGAGGTAACCAGACCCAGTCTGCAATAATTTAATATGTGTAAATGTTATAATTACTTGAGATAAATTCTTCTAGAAATTACTCAGTAACACACAAAAATAAAGACACGTGTATTGCATACATGAAATAAATTTCCGTAGCTAAAATTGTGTAATCACACTCACATAGACACACTGGTAGAAGATGCTGCAGTCGTTGGGGTCTGGGTTGTTGCCGGGATACGAGCAGTGCTCACCGGGGGCAGCCGTCGGGAATGTTGTGGGCTTCGTTGTCGTCGTGCGCACTGTCGTCGTCGATACCGTCGTCGTGGACACGGTCGTAGCGTCGGGATCCTAGAAAGTCATTATGGATCCAGATATATAATGTTTTTGGAAATGATTTAATTTTGTATTTTCGTGATCAGGAAATGCCCAATGCCTGGATGTCATGACACATGGGTAGCTAAAATTTACAAGACCCTGTTGAAAAAATGGCTAAAAAATGTCATCAGAAATATTACTCAACAATGATTTTGAACGGCACTATTTAACAGCATGTGTTTTCCATGCTAACGAAAACAAATTTCATGGACAATTCATCTCAAAGCAACTTAAATTTCTTGTTTAAAGGGTAGGTGAGCAAGGCATGATGTATTTCAAGGTTTTAGAAGAAAATAATTTGAGAAGGAAAGAATTGAGATGTTAGTTTTTCTAACTAGCGTGAGTTTCTTAAAATTATCTGAGCTTTAGCTATCCTAGAAAAACCAATTGCAAGGGGAACTTATGTCAGCTGTAAAATACCGAAATTTAGAGTCAAAATAATTGTTGAAAATTTTCCGGTATTTTACGAGTGATTAATTCAGTTGAATGAACGCATTACTTCAGAATATTATTTAGCTAAATTGAATTCCATGAGGCTTTCTCGCGTCATCATTGTTACGCAGAACCTACCCGCGTGGTGGTGGGAGGCGGGCTGGGGGTGGTGAGGGGCTCGCCTGTGAAACTCTCCACCAAGGTCTTGATGAGAGGGAAAGGCCTCGAGCTGCACTGCGCGTGGAAGTCGTCCGTCTCGATGCTCCAGACCATGAGGCCGAGCAGACCCATTTGTTGAGCGTACGCCGCCTGGAGCAAGAAAACAAGGCTCCTTCGTTTGAAAACTATGTTGAGTTGGCATAATGAATGGTCTCCTAATTTCAATTTACTTTACATGTAGGTTATATGAATATCACTGAATCAGTACATAGAGAACGCAATCTGCCGTATAATTAATAGCACCAGTAATAACTTGTTCCCTAAATTTGCGTGATATAACAGCTTGAAAACTAAAGAAATGTAACTCATCTGTAAGTTAACTGAATCAACACTTTTAATGTTCGTATTTAAGAGACAACGTCTTCAAACGATATCGGGTGCAGACTAGAAATGGGCAGAGGTTTCAGGGCTATAATAGAGACTAAAGATGCCGTACTAAGCACAGCAAAGGCAATTACCAATACCTACAAAGATTAAACGGTAGCAACAACCAGCATCAATATAGATGTCAAAAAGTCATAATAGCTACCGAATAAGCTACAAGGTCTCACCTTGGTCTGCATAGACTCCGGACTGTCGTAGCCGCACCAGGTGTTGCCGAAGCTGAAGTCGTAACCGAAGGGTTCGTTCATATCGGGGTCATTTACGACTGTCCAAGCGCTTTGAAGTTGATGTTCACATAGCTGAATAAAACACAAATTGATGACACACTCTTCCCACTTTGTTATTCGACACATGTGTGTTGTAAAGCTTCTGAGCATAAATTCGATGTAAGGATTATGATCTGCGAATCAAGAAGGTAGAAAAAATTCAGTGAAAGAAAAATTTTCGGGTATATTTCATCACTATCAATTTCGGCTTTGTTTAATAGTGAAGCAGCATCCAGTAACGTATGAATTTTCTTGAAGGATTGTATTGAAGTTTGAGAATAATCTGAACTAAAATACAATAAAATAGTCATTATTTTATTTGTGTCTCAAATCTTTTCTCCCGTCAATTTATTTTCTTTGAGCTTTCAACAAAAAGGAGTTAAAGATTTATTTTAGAAGAATAAGGCTAGGTTATGTAGTAATGCTGCACCTATATGATGAAAACATTTTTCATTTAATGAAATGTATTGTATCATTAAAGTTAGTACATACTAAGATTTTTTAAACTTTTAAATTCATTCAAACAGTAGTTGATTTCAAATTGAACTTAGAAAAAGATTGCTACGTCGAGAAAGAATCCTGAGAGCTCTCTTAATAATTTACTAATGGAAAATGATGTCAGTAGTTGCCATCACTGTCTGGTTGTTACAACACATCCTTGATATACAATGCAGGATTTTAGTTAGGCTGGTCGAAAAGCATGAGGCGCCCTGCATCATGCCAAAAACTATTTTTGTCATGAATGTGATTGTTAAAAACTCAAATTCATCTCTTGACTCACTTCATTGTAACCCAGGAATCCAGGAGATCTGGTGTAAGGTCCAGCACTGCCTGGCTGGGATGCTGGAGCGTACATGCCAGTATTGCTTGTGGAGTCCAGCCTGAAGCAGCGGCCGTACGTGGCCGTTCCCAGCACAAGCTTCGAGCGAGGAGCTCCCAGGTCTATCCAGTAGTTGATGGCGAAATCGACGTTGAGATAAACGTTGCCACCAGTGTCCTGAAACGAAATGGGGAGAAAATTATTCATGATTCATATCAATGCTTGGTAATATTTGAGTTATGAAGGTATGTAAATCTAATAAAGAGTGAAAGGTATTTCTCGTACTTATTTTTTTACGAAAAAGTTCAGATGAAATACGCCGTACACAAATTATCTACATGAAATGAAACCTGAATATACATTCTCTCGCTAGTAGTCCTCTGGAAACAGAAACTAGCGTCATTTCATCACTGATGTGATAATTTGTAAAAATGTGATAGTTACCTCAGGGTAGGGATAGAGAATAGTGTGGTGATGAGTGTACGATTCCCAGGCGCCATGAAGATCGTAAGTCATAACGTGGATTTGGTCGACAGCGGCGGCGAAACCGGGCACGTCGTATGCAGCATCTATGGTCGTTTTGCCAGCAGAGACAGCAGCAGTGAGCATGAGTCCCTTGCTGTGTAGAGCGGTGTAGAGTTCCGACATCAAGATAACAAAGTTTGCCTGCCCAACACAAGAACTTATTTGTGCTTCCAAAGCCAACAATCCAGCAGAAATATTATAATGACCTAGCCCTGACAGAATACATCTTCGCCTTTAACCTCGTACTATGTTCCAGCTACCTGTTGTTGAAATTATTAGTTTCAATTGTCACTTCGTGTTCTTAAAGTGAATTGGTCATGTAAACATACGATTTATACAGGGTCAATCATACTGTATAAGTCAGTTGTGAATCATTGATCGATGTTTGATCTCATTAGAAAACGAGGAAATGTTAATCAGTTAATTTGAAAAAAATCCATAATAAATCTTAAGGAACATCAGATAGTGACGAAATATAATGAGTTCATGTTATTAAAGTTTGGATAGTAAGACCTCTGTACTGAAATATCTAGTCTTGGTTGAACAAAGAGATACGTTCTTCTTAAAACAAAAATTTCAAGCTTTGAACAGGCAAAACAACAATCGATTTCCATTGCACAATTGAATTTTCTCGAAATGTTTTAATGAAATGAGAAACACATTTGAACTCTGAGACAGATATAATAAAAGAAAATATGATAGCCTTTCGAATGCTAAAATTATCGCTCTGCATAAGCTAGAGAAAATGCTGTGAACACGGATATACTATATTTCTCACTAATTATTCTCAATTTTTTCATCTAATTTCCAAAACCCTGTTAAATGTTGCATAACTTCATCACTCTGTTTCATCTGATAAGCCACTTGCATGAACCTGCAGAGTAGCTCATTTTACAATATTTTCCTGTCTTGCCACGGTGTTCACTGTGTAACACTCGCTTCACACTCCAGAGTGCACACCCTGTAACACCCATTATGTCCACCAGATTGCACGCTGTGATACTCACCTTGTCCTCTGGAGCACCACCTCGGTCGGTGGGGTACTCCCAGTCCATGTCGAGACCATCGAAGTTGTGGGCTGCCAGCATCTCCAGCACACTCGCGATGAAGGTGGAGCGGGCCGCTGGGTTAGCAGCCATCTGGTCGAGAGAATAGTCGAGTTGCTTATTCTTGGATGTTTAAGTTGCTGCAATTTAGTTAAAAAAAGTTGTCTCCGACGTTTTTTTCATAATTCAAATTCTATTCTCCGACTTCAAATCAGTTACATATTTACTCTCAATAATTGAAAATTTGGGTAAAGCACATGATGCTGTAGCAAAAATTAATTTCTATCTTGAATTTGTCTCTCGCTAGTTTCGTGCAAAGCTCAGTTTGAACCTGTGCACTACTAAAAATAAGCAGAGCTTAGTTGCGGAGTGTGTTTGGTGGCCCTTTTTCCTTTGAAGCTTGTATTATATAAATGAGTTATTTCCATGCTTTTTAAATGAGTTTGTACCATGCTGAAGTTTTGAAAGTAGACAGTTTCACCCAGTAGTCCAGTTTAATCAATTCTACCACTAGATGCTGCTCGGTTTATATGTCCACGTATACATAAATTATGCAAATTGAAAATGAAGGCACATCATCTCAGTCAGCAGCCCAGATACAGTCAAATAATTTTTCTCTGTTAAAGGAATTACATAGTTAAAGGAATTTAACTATATGCATCTGCAGTCTGCATGGAAATGAATTCAAAAACAACAACAAATAGTTGTAAAGAATTTTTTCGGTCTATGTATACAAATACAATATTACTAATTAAAGAATGCCCGTTATTGCTCATAAACTAAACTTCTTCTGTGAACATACCTATATATATATATATATATATATATATATATATATATATATATATATATATATATACATATATTTACCTATAGATACATAGATATATGTCTAAAAATCAATGCTTCTATAAACTGTACTCACAGCAGAATACTTAGCAGAGCCTTCGTTCCAACCTCCGATAGCCAGCAAAGCCTTCAAGTTCGGGTTGGCATTTTTGAGTCCAGTGAAGCGATCAAAGGCGCACTTGCCGTAGTTGTCACACAAGTCGTTCCAGGCATCCAAAGCTTTGATTTTGTTATCAGGTCCGAGTCCGGCGAACCCGTAGATGATGTGGGTGCACAGGAATGGATCAATGTCTTCTACATCGAACTTGCCCATTCCTTGTCGGTATACGGCCCATGAACCATAGTAGCAAACCATCACGCTCTCTGTAAGGAAAGACGGGGAATGCAAAGTTATGTTCAGCAAGTTCACGAATGATTATCGTTATAAAATGTCCCCTTATATGAATATGAATTTTATTTTATCTCACCCAATTACGGATCATGCTATGGGGAGATTTTGATGAATGAATAATTCACTGCTGCTCTTAGTTTCGTAGTTTTAGATTAAAATTGATCACATAAAGACAAGGCATTGAAGTATTTCTTTGTGAACAATTTAATGTGTTTAGCTGAAAAAGGAGAGGTCATTCTTTGTATCCACTCGAGCCTGTAACACTCAGTAAATATCACATATTTTAAATAATCAAATGGTCGTACACAAAGCATGAATGACAGTACTGAAGTTGGGGTAAAATGGTTCCTATTTTCATGTGCATTCAAGCATTGCACAAAATCTCTACCTGATAGAGAGACGCTTAGGAGCAAAAGGAGAGGTAATGTAAGGAGCTTCATCGTAGCAAACAGCGTTGTTAGTTCACTGGGCTGAACTGTGTCCTCTGTACCGTGAAGTTCTGAATTAAATACTACAAAACGCGTGGGAAAACACTTCTGCCGTAAGATAAATGTGGTTTCCAATGCAGTGACCTGGTTTCCTATGCATCTTCCCCAAAATGAGATCACGATGATAGGCTTTCAGCAGAGGCGCCGGTTGGGTTGTGGGAGTTAGGCAGTCACATGTTCAACGGGAGAAGGAAGTGACCACTAAAATAAAAGTATTATTGACCTCAATTTCTAATGTCTAAGCGCATGGTTTTTTAAGTAAATTCAATTCCTGTGTTGTGTATCCCGTAAAATTTTGAATACAACGAGCGGAAAATTTTCAGCATTGACCTTATTCTAACTAGTCACTATTACGAAAGTATTGCACCGAGAGTATTGAGTGTAGGGATTGGATTACGACACGTGTAATTTCACGTAAGGGTAGAATACATTGATCGATATCGTTCATGGGAATTCAACAGAAGAAAACGAAAACACATTTGCATTCCTTCTCCTGACGATTGATCTGTAAACGTCTTTCAAATTTACCTTGTACTTCGGTGATAGAAATTTAAATTCTCTCTGAAAGTCATCAACAGCTGACAAAAACAAATTAATTTGGAATGATAAGAAATATTTCTTTACAATTCTTTGTCTAACTTAGTGGATAACCTTTGCTTGCCGTGCACTTCAAACAAATCATGTATGATTACTGGGTAGATTTTCAAAGCCGTGAATATATAGCAACATCGATGAAAAATTTTCAACAATATCACCATCAGAGAGATAATTCATCATCTGATCGGTCTGAGAAAAGAAAGTTGAACAACCATGAAAAAAATCTGGTTCAGTAGGAACAGATATCTGACAAAACAAAATGATGGGTTTTCAATCATTTTGATGGAATCATCATGAGGATGAGGTCCCCAATGATAATGATGGGTGAATGATCATGATGGGGTCCTCCAAAAATAGAATTTTTTTCTGGTTATATATTATTCAATGTTGTGCATCTTAACGTATAACTGGTTCCCTCAAAACTAAAGGAAACGATGAAACAGGGCAGGTGTTTGCTATCCTTCATATTACTTCTCCATTTTCACAGGCGTTGTATGTAGGCCAAATTGATACGTGACCTAATAAAGGATGGTATTAGCTTAAATGCGCAGCATACTTAAGTGATAATATGCTTCATATGTCAGTAATATGATCGGTAAGATCACTTGATATTTGTTAATATATTTAGAGTTCGTACAGTATGAAATAAAGCCAACACAAAAAATCTACAGCAGCATTTTGTGTAAAATTTCCAGTCCGGTAAACATTTGTTTGTAAGCCCCTGATGCCACTCATTTCTTCTAATGAAATTGAGCCTACGTTGTAACGGCAGCCAAAAATACAACTTTAGTGTGTAATACCACGTCTATGCAGACGAATCCCCCTGTAGTGGCCTGAGTTTGTTTAAACTATGTTGTTTAAATTCATCAATGATAGCTCTCAGCTGCCTGTCTGTATAGGAAGCTACTCAAAGGCTTTTCTGAAAGTTTCTTTTGAATTTATTGGAAAACTACTGGCCAAATCGTAAAACGAATCCTTACAATTTAATTTCATTAAAAATTATACAGACTCGCATCCTGATGTCTGATTTTCATTGCCCAATTGAAGTCGTACTAACTTATTGTTCTACTATTAACTTGTTCTCCTAATAATATTATTATTATTCAATAGAGACTTTATTTTTAAATATAAATATTAAGGTGTAGCTGCATTTGATATCAACTGGTGTGATATTTGAGGACATGGAAGTACTTTCTGAATAAGGAGTGTAACATTGACCATGTCTCCAAGTCAACTTCTATTCAAAAACTATTCCTTTCCAACAATAATTCTATATTAAACTTATTTTAAAATAAATTGTTTGTATTATCTACATGTGTAAAACTTTATTTGAAGATTTAAGGAATATTATTAGTAGTTACTAAATTTCTTCTTGGTCTATCGACCATCGATGTCAATTACAAACAGATTTTGGAACCGAAGTTAACGTCTACTAGTAGTTTCAAAATTTTCTGTTCAATTTAAACTACAACACAGAGGTCTTTCTTCAATTTCAACTGACCCAGACTTTGAGGTGTTGATACAATGGAAGACCAGGAATCATGCATCAATATGTGATGAAATTATTTTCATTTTCTCTCGAGTGTCAAAACGTGACAGCTTGCCGTCCGTGTCACGGTGAGTAGGTCATGTGGACTACGTAAGCTATCAGTTGTTAGTTGCAGTCACACAACTTAGTCTTGCAAGAGTTACTGCACCTGCATATTTAGCGCAAAGCTATTTCAAATAAAAAATTTTTTCTAGCTGGATACATTGCTGCATTTCATTGAGCTTCACAACACACTCATTTACACACATATGATATGCAATTTCCAAATATCTCAGTGATGTCCCAGCTGAGGTGTTGTTTTTAAGGTGAAACGCAGAATCCGTACGTTTGTTTACTGGTTCTCGTGAATGAATTGTTCAGCCAGTGCAAATGCGGCCTGTATTCTTTGACGAATTTGGCTTACAGAAAAAATGTGTGAGTGAGAAGCATTTTGAATGCCAAACAACGGAAAACATTGTCTCTCATGATATGTATGTCTCCATATGTCGTAAGGGATAAAACTCATATATGATAAACTTTTACTCAGCCTATCTTTACCCTTTTATTTTTTCGCTAGCAATGTTTCCATATATTTCATAGATGTAAAACTTGACCTACGATAATCATGAACTATTTTTAATTTTTGTAGCATTGCAGTAACGCGTTTACAGCCTTCCCTTTCAGTTGTCATGATATTTCATAAATTTTATATAATTTTGTTCGTTGATCAACATCCTCCTTGTATTGTTGTGTGTCTGATTACTGGCGAGAAAAAACAACAAGTCTTATATAGGTACACCATGATTTGACTGCCATTTTTAATTCATGTGACACAAAATTCAATTGAAATAATAATAGGATTTTTTCGGTTATCACATACACCAGTCTACAATTATTTCTTACGCAAATCCTTCTGTTAGCCTATGTCTTTTTTCGACACATGTATAACAGGTGCAATAAATATCCAATGCACTGCCAAAAGTTTTGCTTACTATACTCATACAACTCCACAGCAAAGAAAATTTGAGCATCATGGGTGTTTTTGCAGGATAAATTATAATTTAAAATCATATTGCCAAAAAAATAATTCATGAATATTCTATTTATACATACTCATACGTGTAATTAATTTTTCGAAATGCATTTGACCTACCAAGGAAGGATAGCTTTAAAAGAAACGTAAACTTTCATTGAATTTTTTTAGAAGGAGTGATATGGAGCGAAAGATCTAAAGAATTCAGTATAAAAATGTGAAATTGTTCAGGTGCAACAGATGCCCTCAATCATTGCTTGATGGCTACAAGATAAGGAGTGCAGTGTATCATTCCTTGATTATCACCATCTTGGTCGACTGGTGAGCGAATCCGCTTGCGAGCGGGAAGACCCGGGTTCGAATCCCGCTGCCACCATGGTTGACGCGGCTAGAATTACGGTATGGGATTTGGGTAACCGAATAATTATCGAAGTGATTATCCGACCCAAGAATGGGCCAGAAGGTTCGTTCCTATAGCCCCATTCTATTCTATTCTATTCTATCACACTCTGAGCAATTCTAAAGAATTGCCAAAACGCGAGTGACGGCATATTGTTGCTCTTCATAATCAAGGATTGGGCTATAGGATAATTTCAATTACATTAGAAATGCTGATTTCAACCGCTGGTGACTCATTTTATTGGTGAAAGTCTTGGCAGTTATTATATTTAAGGTGCCTATTTCAAATTTCAGATGATATAGATAAACAATTAACTGCAAACCAAGAAAGAAACCTCAAATATTTCAATCTGAACTTCAGAAAGATTTTGAAGCCATTGAGACAAATATTGAAATATTTGGTCGGAATAATGTTTGCTGCATTGGGGGAAAAACTCAGTATTTGATCCAAAGAATACCAATCGAAATGTAAAGTTTAATGAAGCTTGTTTAATTCATAATGTAGTCAGCCGAATATCCCTCTCTAAAAGTTAAGTTTCGTTTAATGTAAACGATTATTTACATTATTTAATACGCCAATTTATTTATTTATTACGTGTCAACAATAGCAAAAGTTCATCGTTCAATTTTGATGAACATGAAATTATTTTCTTCACTTTTTTAACGACATTATCAATTCGTTTAAGACAGTAATAGTTACAACGCTCCATTCATTAACAAGTATCTCCATTTGAAATACATAAATGTTTTGTTCTTTCGCACAGTTCTACAAGAAAGAAAAGCTCAAATAAAGCCAAATGCAAGCTTAACGTTTTATTGACCAGAATTTACAAAAATTTATGAAAAAACATAGGGAATGAATATCTTGACTGTAAAAATAGTTTGCAATATCTGAAAATAAAATGCATTATAAAAAATTAATAAACTCAACAGGGAAGCATTCCCACACTTAAAAATAATAATATACTCAAATTATTCGCACGTGATAAGTGGATTGCGTATCATTCAAAATGAGATTGTCCCGTTAAATAAATAAAGATCCTGAAATGCGTTGATCAAAGCTCTAAAGTATTCTATCTAGTAGCAATTACTTTAAAATCTTCTAATTTAACAGGAAGGTCGTAATTTTTTGCACGAGCGCGTACAACAGAGTAAGACAAGTTAACAAGGGGAAATTCAGTTCGAAAAACTTGTAATTATATTCTGCCCCACAACCAGCGAGTACTGTAGACGTAGCACCCACATATTCAGACGTATACCGTCAACAACTATGTCTATGAAGGACAGCCGAGAGCATGTTTTAGGAAGTTTACGTTTGTAATTGAAAATTTACTGTGTATCATATTTATTAAGCCGAACAATTTTGAATAATGTGTAGGTGAAGTATTTATATAAAAGGGACAGTAATTCTATTTGAAGATTTACTGGTTGGGGTCCGAAAAAATCTACTACAGAATGTAACTTTCTGAATGAGAGCTGCTAAAAAATTCCTGATTCAAGAAATTCATTTTAATTCATTTGATATTTTCAGATGTTGAAAAGAACCTATACAGTCACACCTTTCATTTTTTAAGGTATTTTACCGATTAGTTTAAATTCTAGTCAATGAAATGTTGAGGTTGTAAGTGGCTTTCTTTGCATTTCTCTTTTTAGTACCATAATCTGTTTGAGATCTCATTACGTCCGGCAAAGTGTTGCTTAAGTTGTGTGTGCCTGTATGCTCAAAAACAATGCAACTGGAAAACTTTTTATTACCTTTTATCCCAGTCATACTTCAAAGCAGGTTTGAGCACCAAGCGTAAGACTCTACTTTTAAAATCCTTCTAGCGGAAGCATCAATCTGAATTGAAATTGAAGAATCCAGCTTCAAAATATTTACTTCTGGTATGGAAATCTTCGATATGAAGCTGCCGTTATTTCTGTACAAGAAGTACCTTCGTATATGATGATGGTTAAGTTTCAAACTATTTGTAACCCTGGTAAAATTGAGATGTACATATGAAATCTTTCTCATTGTTTTGCATGCATATAGAGGTACTTCTGGTGTCATATTTGAAAACTAGAATAAAACAAATGATCGTTCTTAACAATTATTTATTCCGTAAAATATGCAATTATGTTACATAGATTTAAAAGTAAACCGATTATTTTCTTCCGTAACACGACCAAGAAATACAATTTAATTGACAAATTTTAGGGGAAATTTTATAATACTTATATACACTTTACTCGCCGTACTATTCTTTTGTCAAGTTTTGGGAAAGTGAAATGAGCTTTGAGCAAAACTTACTAATTAAATGTTCCTAATGTATTCTAAATAATTTCCAAGTACATAGCTAAGTTTACATTATGTATAATATACAATATGTACCTAGGAACGCACAAGGGATTTTTTTACAACGCCTTCAATTTGCACAACCTACAATTCTCTGTACAATTCGTACAATTTTACAAACGCCTACAATTTAGAGCGGGCAGTTAGCAGGACAATAGCTCGGGTCAAGAGCGCACACCGCAAAGTCGTAGTCGCAGATGAAAGTTTCTGGGTTGTAAAGAGATCCCTCGGGGCAGTGGGCCACGGTCTCGAGGTAGCCAGACCCAGTCTGCAACAATATTATTCAATATTTCAATTCAATATAATTCAATACGTGTCAATATTATGATTACTTGATGTACATTCTTCTACGAATTACTCAGTAACACACAAAAATAAAGACACGTGTATTCCATACATGAAACAAATTTCCATAGCTAAAATTGTGCAATCACACTCACATAGACACACTGGTAGAAGATGCTGCAGTCGTAAGGGTCCGGGTTGTTGCCGGGATATGAGCAGTGCTCACCGGGGGCAGCCGTCGGGAATGTGGTGGGCTTCGTTGTCGTCGTCGATTCGGTCGTCGTGGACACGGTCGTAGCGTCGGGATCCTAGAAAGTCATTATGGATCAAGATACATAATGTTTTTGGAAATAATTTAATTTTGTATTTTCGTGATTAGGAAATGCCTAATGCCTGGATGTCATGACACATAGGTAGCTGAAATTTACAAGACCCTGTTGAAAAAATGGCTAAAAATGTCATCAGAAATATTACGCAAGAACGATTTTGAACGACGCTATTTAACAGCATGATTTCCATGCTTACGAAAACAAATTTCATGGACAATCCATCTCAAAGCAACTTAAATTTCTTGTTTAAAGGGTAGGTGAGCAAGGCATAATGATGTATTTCAAGGTTTTGGAAGAAAATAATTTGAGAAGGAAAGAATTGAGATGTTAGTTTTTCTAACTAGCGTGAGTTGCTTTAAATGATCTGTGCATTAGCTATCCTAGCAAAACCAATTGCAAGGGGAACTTATGTCAGCTGTATAATACCGGAATTTAGAGCCAAAATCATTGCTGAAAATTTGCCGGTATTTTACGAGTTATTAATTCAGCTGAATGAACGCATTACTTCAGAAAATTATTTAGCCAAATTGAATTCCATGATGCTTTCTCGCGTCATGATTGTTACGCAGAACCTACCCGCGTGGTGGTGGGGGGCGGGCTGGGGGTGGTGAGGGGCTCGCCCGTGAAACTCTCCACCAAGGTCGCGATGAGAGGGAAAGGCCTCGAGCTGCACTGCGCGTGGAAGTCGTCCGTCTCGATGCTCCAGACCATGAGGCCGAGCAGACCCATTTGTTGAGCGTACGCCGCCTGGAGTAAGAAAACGAGGCTCCTTCATTTGAAAACGATATTGAATTGGTATTATAAATGCTCTCCTAATTTCAATTTATTTTACATGTAGGTTATATGAGTATCACTAATTCAGTACATAGAGAATGCAATCTGCGATATAATTAATAGCACCAGTAATAACTTGTATAACAGCTTGAAAACTAAAGAAATGTAACTCCTCTGTAAGTTGACTGAATCAACACTTTTAATGTTCGTAATTAAGAGAGTCTTCAAACGATATCGGGTGCAGACTAGAAATGGGCAGAGGTTTCAGGGTTATAATAGAGACTAAAGAAGCCGTACTAAACACAGCAAAGGCAATTACCAACACCTAGAAAGATTAAACGGTAGCAACAAACGGCATCAATATAGATGTCAAAAATTCATAACAGCTACCGAAAAAGCTACAAGGCCTCACCTTGGTCTGCATAGACTCCGGACTGTCGTAGCCGCACCAGGTGTTGCCGAAGCTGAAGTCGTAACCGAAGGGTTCGTTCATATCGGGGTCATTTACGACTGTCCAAGCGCTTTGAAGTTGATGTTCGCACAGCTGAATAAAACACAAATCGATGACATACTCTTCCCACTTTGTTATTTGTTACGCCTTTATTCAATATTATCGACTAGAAATTCGACCAAAAAATTCATATATGATGTGAGACCCGAGACGGTATTGAAAGAAACTATTCTGGGTTAGTTCACCACCATTAAATCAGCGTATTTAATAAGTAAAACAACATCTCGTAGTCAATGAAATTTTTTGAAAAATTTTCGTGAAATTTAATCATAATCTCACATCAACGGGAACACCACAAAATATCTTCTTTTTCATTTGTGTCTCAAATATTTCTTCCGGTCAGTTGATCTTACCCAAAACGAATGAAGCTAAATTCTGTAAAAATATTGTGCCTAAATGATTAAAATACTATTCTATTGATGAAATAGATTTGTGTCATTACAACTGGTCAAAAGATTTTTGAAACTTTTAAATTTATTTTAAATGTGCAGTGCAAGTCTTTTTAACCGGCACCCATGGGACCTTTGCAGTTTCCGGTTAATAAAAAATGCCGTTATTTCAGGCGATCCCTTAAACATGCTTGGAAACCTTATTTAAACCTCCTATTATATCACCCAAGTAACCACAAACAATTCATAGACACGCTAAACATAAAAGGAGAACTCAGGAAAGAATCCTGAGATCACTTTTAATAATTTGCTAATGGCAAATGATGTCAATAGTTGCCATCACTATCTGGTTGTTACAACACATCCTTGATATACAATGCAAGATTTCGGTTAAGCTGGTCGAAAAGCATGAGTCGCCCTGCGTCATGTCTTTTGTCATGAATGTGCTTGTCAAAAATTCAAATTCATCTTTTGACTCACTTCATTGTAACCCAGGAATCCAGGAGATCTGGTGTAAGGTCCAGCACTGCCTGGCTGGGATGCTGGAGCGTACATGCCAGTATTGCTTGTGGAGTCCAGCCTGAAGCAGCGGCCGTACGTGGCCGTTCCCAGCACCAGCTTCGAGCGAGGAGCTCCCAGGTCTATCCAGTAGTTGATAGCGAAATCGACGTTGAGATAAACGTTGCCACCAGTGTCCTGAAATAAAATAGGGAGAAAATTAATCTTGATTCATGTCAATGTTTGGTAATATTTGCGTTATGAAAATATGTAAATCTAATAAAGAGTGATAGGTATTTATTCTACTTATTTTTCTACGAAAAAGTTCACAAGAAATATGATGTATACAAATTATTTACATGAAATGAAACCTGAATATACATTCTCTGGCTAGAAGTCCTCTGGAAACAAAAACCGGCATTGTTTCATCACTGATGTGATAATTTGTAAAAATGTGATATTTACCTCAGGGTATGGATATAGAATAGTGTGGTGATGAGTGTACGATTCCCAGGCGCCATGAAGATCGTAAGTCATAACGTGGATTTGGTCGACAGCGGCGGCGAAACCGGGCACGTCGTATGCAGCATCTATGGTCGTTTTGCCAGCAGAGACAGCAGCAGTGAGCATGAGTCCCTTGCTGTGTAGAGCGGTGTAGAGTTCCGACATCAAGATAACGAAGTTTGCCTGCCCAACACAAGAAACACTTTTTGAACTCTGAGACAAATAATAGAGGAAAAGCTGATACCCTGTAGAATGCTAAAATTATTGCTCAGCACAAGCTAGGGAAAAAGCTGTGAGCACGTAAATACTAAATTCCGAAATTAAATATTTTCGATTTTTCATCTTATTTCCAAAACCCTGTAAAAATGTTGCATAACTTCATCACTCTGTTTCATCTTATAAGCCACTTGCATGAACCTGCAGAGTAGCTCATTTTACAATACTTTTCTGTCTTGCCACGGTGTTCGCTCTGTAACACTCGCTTCCCCCTCCAGAGTGCACACCCTGTAACACTCATTATGTCCACCAGATTGCACGCTGTGATGCTCACCTTGTCCTCCGGAGCACCACCTCGGTCGGTGGGGTACTCCCAGTCCATGTCGAGACCATCGAAGTTGTGGGCTGCCAGCATCTCCAGCACACTCGCGATGAAGGTGGAGCGGGCCGCTGGGTTAGCAGCCATCTGGTCGAGAGAATGGTCGAGTTGCTTATTCTTGGATGTTTAAGTTGTGGCAATTTAGTTAAAGAAAAGTTGTCTCATATATTATTTCATGATTCAAATTCTATCCTGCGACTTCAAATCAGTTACATATTTACGCTCAATAACTGAAAATTTTGGCATGGCTCATGATGCAGTAGCAAAAATTAATTTCTATCTCTAATTTGTCTCTCGCCAGTTTCGTGCAAAGCTCAGCTTGAACATGTGCACTACTAAAAAAATAAGCAGAGCTTAGTTGCAGAGTGTGTTTGGTATCCCTTTTCATTTGATGCTTTTATTAGTTAATTGAGTTATTTCCTTGCTTTTTAAATGAGTTTGTAGCATGCTGAAGTTTTGAAAGTAGACAGTTTCACCCAGTACTCCAGTTTAATCAGTTCTACCACTACATGCTGCTCGGTTTATATGTCCATGTATACATAAATTATGCAAATTGAAAGTAAAGGCACATCATCTCAGTCAGCAGCCCAGATGCATTCAATTAATTTTTCTCTGTAGTCCTCAAGGGGGCG
The DNA here is from genome assembly GCA_006783055.1 of Trinorchestia longiramus. Classification (NCBI taxonomy): domain Eukaryota; kingdom Metazoa; phylum Arthropoda; class Malacostraca; order Amphipoda; family Talitridae; genus Trinorchestia; species Trinorchestia longiramus. The sequence goes on from VCRD01000163.1 coordinate 177,079, forward strand.
TACATAGTTAAAGGAAGTTATTCATATTAATCTGCAGTTTGCATCGAAACAAATTCAAAAACAAAAGCAAATAGTCGTAAAGAATTTCTTTGGTCTATGTATACAAATACAATATTACTAATTAGAGAATGCCCGTTACTGTTCATAAACTAAACTTTTTCTGTGAATATACTTATACATATATAAATATTTATATATAATTACTTGCATGTTTATATATATATGTATATACAAATATGTTTAAAAATTAATGCTTTTGAAAACTGTACTCACAGCAGAATACTTAGCAGAGCCTTCGTTCCAGCCTCCGATAGCCAGCAAAGCCTTCAAGTTTGGGTTAGCATTTTTGAGTCCAGTGAAGCGATCAAAGGCGCACTTGCCGTAGTTGTCGCACAAGTCGTTCCAGGCATCCAAAGCTTTGATTTTGTTATCAGGTCCGAGTCCGGCGAACCCGTAGATGATGTGGGTGCACAGGAATGGATCGATGTCTTCTACATCGAACTTGCCCATTCCTTGTCGGTATACAGCCCATGAACCGTAGTAGCAAACCATCACGCCCTCTGGTGGGAAAAAACGAAGAAGGAAATTTATGTTTAGTCAGTTCAGAAATGTCACTTATATCTCGCTAACATCACAAAGGGCGTCAAATATCGATACATGAATCAATCTTAAGTGTTTGAGGCCCTTAAAATCTGACCGAGGAAATATAAAATCATCAAATACTATCAATTGCAGGCCAGTCAATTGAAGTGTCACGTACAATAACATATAAGGCACACCTACTGGAAAGTTATTATCATACAAATAAAAAATAACACATAACCAATCCTTGAAAAATAAACAATTTTGATTAAAATACATCCCTTGATTTGAAAATAAATGAAATTTTATCTCACCCAATTACAGATCTACTATGGGGAGATTTTGATGCGAATAGAATTCAATGCTAGGCCTAGTTCCGTGGTTTATATTAAAATGGATCACATAAAGACGAGGAGATGAAGTGCGTATTTTTGTTCTAATTTATTTTTCTACTAAAAAGGAGAAATAGCTCGTAGTATTCATTCAAATTGCTAATATCGAGAAAATATCATACATTTCAATTAACAAAATAGACGTACACAGAACACGAACGATAGTGCTGAAGTTAATGCAAAATGGTTCCTATTTTCATGTGCATTCAAGCATCGCACAAAATCTTTACCTGATAGAGAGATGCTGAGGAGCAAAAGGAGAGGTAATGGAAGGAGCTTCATCGTAGCATACAGCGTTGTTAGTTCACTGGTCTGAACTGTGTCCTGTGTATCGTAAAGCTCTGAATTAAATACTACAGAACGCGTGGGAAAACACTCTTGGCCTATGATAAATGTGGTTTCCTATGCAGTGGCCTGAGCAGGAGTAGATATCGAAGTGCATCTTCTCCAAAATGAGGTCACTATGATAGGCCTTCAGCAGAGACACCGGTTGAGTTGTGGGAGTTGGGCAGTCACGTGTTCAACGGGAGAAGAAAGTGACCAATGAAATTAAAAGTATTGATGACCTCAATTACTGATGTATGATCGTATATGGAGGCCTGGTTTTCCAAGTATTTTCGATTTCTGTGTGGCATTTTTTCTAACATTTTGAATGCTTCGAACGGAGTAATTTAAGCATTAACAATATTACGAAAGTATTGCACAGAGAAATTTGCAAGAACAATCAAAAAAGTGTTTGGGGAAACGTTTCCATTTATAACGATTGCAGAAATAAATGAATTAATGGGTTACCTACCTCACGATGTCATTAATGATAATTCGCTTTTTACTATAAAGAATATACCATAATAATTTTTATTATGCATCAAGAAAGTAACCATTTAATGCGAGTATACCCTTTCAGAAAGACCTCTCGGTGTTCACGCTAGCGATGTTTTTTGTCATTCCGACGGTTGTTCAAGACCGACCTGCCTCTGAAATTTGGCTCTCAGATAAATAGTAAAGCCGGCAGCCAGAGAGAATTAAGCCCACACTCATGAATCATGTTCTCAATCAGCCTGTTGCGTAATGGCACATACCAGGCCACGCTTCAGGTGACCAGTTTTCTATTAAATGTAACAAGAAAACAAAATGATGGCGTTTCCATTAGCTTCTTAGGCTCCCAACCCCCAAAAAACTATTTTCTATCATATATGATTCAACGCTGGGAATCTTGAAGTATTACTGGTTAGTTTAAAAATAAAAAGGAAACTAAGAAGCACGTCAGATGTTTGCAGTCTCCCAGATTACTTCTCCAGTTTGACCGTCGTGATATGTAGGCCTAAGTGATACGTCACCGAATGAGGAAATGTATTAGATTAAATGTGCAACATACTAGTGCTAATATGCTTCGAAGTCAATACTATGATCAGTAAGATCATTTGATATTTTTTAATATGTTTAGTTTTCATACGGCATGAAACAAATGCAACGCCAAAGCCCCAAAAGATCAACAGCATTATCTTGAGTAAAATTGTAGTTCCGGAGTTAACAGTCGTTTTCACACCCATAATGCCACCCACGTCTTCAATTGTTTATTGTATTTATGACCTAATTGTAGCCTAATATGTAAATTCAGTATGTAATACTACGTATATGTGTTCAGGGTCCTCTGTATTGGCATAACTGTGTTTAGATTAGTTGATTTTTATTCTCTGATGATAACCAACCTATATGTATGAACAGAAAATACTTCCATAGCAGCTCAGAACATTTCTTTTGTATTTATTAGCCGAAAACTTGACTGATTGTACGAGTAATAATGTTGCCTCCAGTGTAATTCCACCAAAAAAACATAAAATTGTGTCTGCATATCTTATTTTCATTGTATGATACAATTGCAGTTGTTTAAATATATGTAATTTTTTTAAAATTATATTACAGCTCGTAAATACATATCTAAACCTGGATTTGAAGAATAAAATTTCATCATTAATATTAAATAAACTGCGTAAAGTGATATGAAATATTGACGTTAATTATCGATATTTTTGGGGACGGTAGTATGTATCGTCTTCAATTTTTTTTACCAATTTTCAAACTCAACGCAGAGGCCATTCTTTAATTGTGCCCAACATATATTCTGAGCTGTTAATACAGTAAAAAGATCAAGACTGATGCATTAATGTGTAGGGAAATTATTTTAATCTTCGCTCAAGTACAACTGCGTGACGCCTTGCTTTTGCTGACGCTGTAAATAGGTTATCTGGACTGCAGGCATTATCAGCTGTTAGCTTATATTACAGAACTTAATCTTGTAAGAGACAACTGTACTGGCGTAAATAGGGCAATGCTGTCATGATAAAACTGCATCTCTCTAGCTGAATAGTTTGTTGCATTTCATCGAGTTTGTGTCACACCATTAGAATGCATGATTTACTGCTCAGTTTTCAAGTTTGTTGAAGTTTCAAAAAGTTTGATCGCTTTCTGGGGTGGAATTTGAACTTTTATTGCCTGCTTTTAGGCCACTATCCTCAACTCTAAAATCCATTCAGTTTTTTCCCATTCGTGAGATTATTTATGCTGCTTCGGGTCAGAACCGTCATTAATTTCTTCAAAGGATTTTGATTTGAATGACTCTAAAAATGCCAAATAAGGTTAAAACAAACAATATTTGATTAGTGCTATTAATGTTGCTTGTTCAAATTGCATTTTGTCTCCAATATTTTAATGTTAATTTTATTGTGTATTGCGTGTATGCTTTACGTGCTGCCTCACTTGGTGCAGAAGTTACAACATCGTATTTAAAATATGCATAAAAATAACATACACTACAATTTTTCATCATACAAAGGCTACCATTGTAGGAAAGGAGTGTATTTATTACACAAATGTTTGTCGTGGGTGCCGGAAAAGTACGAACTGATACATGATAATTTTAACGCGCTGAGTCCTAATATGCCTCTAAACTTTCGGAGCAGCTTTAGTTTTTGAGATACAAGCGAATTGATTTTAGTTCTGATAGAAGGAAAATTAGTAAAATGATAACTTTAGAAACCAAAATTTAATTTTCATGCCCAAAATTAAGATGCAATTTTTAGGTTATAGATGCTTGATAATACGCATTACAGCAAAATCACGTCCATATTATCTCCTGACTATCTCTGCCGTCCTTGTTTCAGTTGAGTGTTTGTGTGTTAGGTTGCATTGTCAGTTTTCATAAAGTTCCGGCGTGTTTGGTAAAAATTAGGGCACCAACAAGGAGACGCAGCTGTGTGAAGCATCCAGATGTGTTTTATCTTGTGTGTAGCGAATGCACAATGAAAGGAAGTAGTAAACCTCTTTCTGATTATGTGGCCTCTTTTGGTGTCCAACTGGGAGATCTGGATAAATTTTGGGCTCCACATTTCGTATGTAAAACATGCGTTGAACATTGCCGTGGATTATCCACATGCCGTGGATAATTAGTAGAAGGAAGTGCCTAAAGTTTGGAATAGTACCAATGATTTGGAGAGTACCACAAAACCATTACAATGTGCCTAAACTCCTGAAGATGATACAAAATATTAACGGCTGATGAAGTTCCTGCATACTATCTGAAAACGACTGTGATTTTGAAAAAGATTCAGCAAGCACCAACGCTTCAATCTACCATAACTGAATTATGTTATTAGAAACCTAAAGTTTCTTAAAAATCTTCCGAATTTCTTGTCTCTAGGTTTAACCAAAAGAATTTACTGTATGTCTGAACTATGTAATGTTTCATTTTATCATAAAAGAGATAAGGATCTACTATTCTTTTCTCTCCGGAAAGTAACCTGAGACTTTGCAACGATATAAGAGGGCATTTAGACGAAATATGTTTGTCAGAATATACACCTGACGAATGTCGCCTTTTTCTTTATGATAGCACGGACAAAATGAAAGCCAGAATATTTGATTATCCACGAATAAGGCTCTTCATTAAAGCTCCACAATTTACCACATCAACGAACTACATAGATTGAAACTAATACGTGGTGTTCATTTGTTCAAGGACAAAAATTATTTCTTCTAAATTACAGCAGAGAGCTAAGTAAAATTAGTAGAAAATATGCTTTCCAACTTTCATATTCTCAGCTGGAACACGAGCATAAAAGTTTCCTACCTCCACAATCACTTAATTCGGTTTCTAGAAAACCTATGTGATTTTTGTGATCATGACGGTTAGATTCCATCCGGACATTAAACGTAAATTTTTTTCTTTATTGTCTGATCAAATGGTTTATCATCCCTGAGAACACAAGTCTAACGCTACTCGACGGATCATGACACCAGTTATCTGGTAGTTATTACATATATATCTGATACATTTATTCGTTAATTAGCTATTACTTTGCGCCCATTGACTGTAGGTTTTTAATCTAAAGATACGAACTGTAGCCACTGAAAGTCATGTATATAACATGATATTTATACCTGAGAAACTCCTGTATCTCATGACCTCAGCTAAAACAAGTAATTAATTTAACAGGATAAAGTCGTTCCTATCTCTACTTTATACATAGATTTGCTAGTTAACAAAAACCTTGCAATTACATCTTCTTATATGAAACGGAAATCAAATCCACCAAACATAATGTAGGACGAGAAAATTGTCTTCATTAAAATTCGTTTCTTCTTATCCAAGCATTGATTATGAAGTTAATAGTTAATTTATTTTATTCTTGTCTTAGACACGTAAATTTTTTTTTTGCGATTTATTCTAAAGTTTGTAGACATCAGTAAATTCTATTTGTGTAGTGGTACGAACAGACCAAAAGACAGCAGCTTGATATTTGGTTACCGGGAGAGAATGATCTTCCAAAATATATATTAAACTGATAATGAAAATACGTTAAATGCATTTAAGACTTTAGCTAAGGTATTGAGTATGTACTGGAAGTCATAAAAATTTTAAGGTAAAGTTTGACAATAATGCAAACAAATTTTTCCGATTTAAAATTATCTAAAGTACTGATTAAGGAGCTGCATGACCGTGGTCTACTTCTAGTTGTTTGAGCCTTGAAATGAAGTAATAGTTATAAACTATGATATTCTATGAATCTGAGTAGATGGTCGTAGTTCTACTTTATAGCAAGCTAGAAATTCTGCAAGAACTCGTTTCATACACTTTTAATTACGGAATAATTTTTAAAAATATCATTGGTCCGGGCATACCCCTCAGAACCGGGGAAACTGGCGTGAGCAGCGTGCATCACGGACTTGCTTGCGTCAATTTTGGGTCTCAGTGACCAAGGTGAGCCTGTGCGTCGCAGCCCCGCCCTCCCCTGCGGCTGCTCTGCTTCTTCTTGTGACGCCTTGCAACCCCCTAGCAATTGGTTCTCTTCCTCTCTCGGGCGTGTCTGATGATGAAGGTTTTTACAGCGTAAAGATTTTTTGTAAATGCTTTATAGAATTTGAATTCTGGTAAAACATTACTTGATAGTCATTCTCCTTTCAGCAGCGTTGTCTGCTATTTTAAATAATTACTTTGAGGGGTTCCAATGGCTGTCCCATCTTAAGTTACACTTGTCCTTGGCTCCTTCCCCCTCTTCTCCTGGCCTCAGGCAAGCCTGACTTGACTCACGTGTTTTTTTCAAATGAGTTTCCTGCAACTTAATTTATTTTTTAAGATGGCTGGTCGACTGACTCTAAAGTTACTTGCTTATCCCGACACGGTTGAGGTTGATCGGCCGTGGGAATAACGTCAGTCTTCGTTAACGAAGTGAATTATGCTATTTTGATTGAAGGCTAGTCATGAATACAGACTACTGAACGAAGGCTTTGCTAACAATAGGATAAATTTTTGCTGTGTATTGCTTTAGCAGATTTTTATCTCTCACGTTCAAGGACTCTTGGAGGACTCCAAAATAACTTTCACTTTCTTACGATATGTATAAATAGAGAACCGAACAATACAGGTTACGACTGAAACCAAGTTAGTCTTTTTTACCAAAAGTTGTGAAAGTATTTATCAGATTTTAAACTATAGTCCAGTTATCGTATGCTCTCTCATTCCCACATAAGGCCTATTATTTTGGACAAACATGATGTTCTAATATAATCTATTCACACCTAAAGCACCAACTTCAACTATTCTGTGGAGTTGTTCGGTTCCGAACGAAAACTTCACTATTTACTTTACGTAAACAGCGATTTTTCTACTGTTAAGGTGGATGTTGATGGAACTTTACTTGCTTTTACTGTTGTACTATAGTTTAACCTTAAATGGGATGTATGTATAGAGTGCAGCAAACACACTGCACCTAATAAAAACCACAATTTTTTACAAATTCACTATTACCACCAGCTTGGTCGACTGAACCACCAGCTTGGTCGACTGGACCACCAGCTTGGTCGACTGGACCACCAGCTTGGTCGACTGGACCACCAGCTTGGTCGACTGGCACCACCAGCTTGGTCGACTGGTGAGCGAATCTGCTTGCGAGCGGGAAGACCCGGGTTCGAATCCCGCTGCTGACATGGTTGACGCGGCTAGAAATACGGCATGGGACTTGGGTAAACAACCGAATAATTATCGAAGTAATTATCCGACCCAAGAATGGGCCAGAAGGTTCGTTCCTATAGCCTCATTCTATTCTATTCTATTTCGAACCGTAATTTGAGCAAACAGTATGTTAAGTAATGAATACCATACAGAACAACTCTACAGAATCTTATCACAAATGATCATCGTTAAAATTGTTTATTTTCTTTCGAAGTTCTTCACAAATACCTTGTATGAGAGCACGAACAGTTTTTAGTAGTACTTTGTCCTACGCTATTTTTAATTTCCTCTTTATGTTTTAAAATTACGCCTAAGATTACTCCAGAATTCACTCTCATAAACTGGAAACGAATAATAATCAAGGATGTTGAGATCTGAGGGAGAGAGAGGACATTTTTCTTTGCTTAAAAAGGCAAGATACACTTGTCTCTCCACCATTGTTGAGTTACAAGGGTTGTAGTCTTTTATTTGATTATGTGTTAAAATGTTATCATCAGTTGCATTGCTCAATGGCATCAATGCACTTTCCATTGTGTTTTTTATGAACAGGTTTTAGTTGATTTTCACTCCTTCAGGCTCAAAAACCAGCGGTAAAACTTTCTTAAATGCTCTGTCAAATCATCACAGAGGCGAGTTTTTGAGGTCTAAATTATCCAGAGCGAGGAAGAAATGGACTAAAAATTTGAAAAACGATTACTCTTGCTGTTTGAGAGTCTGCAGAAATATGAACACTATCTCAACTGGGAAAATAATATTTTTCACTTTGCGTTTGTTAGTATGAATCCCTACTAACTTACATCTGGCAATCCTCTTTTTAAGAAAAAAGTTGTCTCTTCTGTAAGAAACGGTGGCATTTTCACAACGTCTCTTAACAAATTTTTTGTACAGTTATCAAAGATGTTTATGAATTGTCAGCCATTTTTCATACCGAAATTCTTCGGTTACGGCAAATATTTTTCTTTTATGTTGTTAATCTGTTCAATATTGAATGAGAAAAATAGTCTTCAAAATGTTCAAGTGATTTTGACGCCATATCTACTGAGTGTTGGCATATACTGATTCACATAATTTTTCTTTCTCAGTTTTATAAACATAACAAATTTTTGTTAACGTGAGTTCAATCCTTAGATCACGTCCAACGCTAAATTTCTACATATGATAAGAAAAAAACGAAGTTTAGGGTCTATCATTGAATTTATTCAAGGGTAACCCATTTTATATTTCAAAAATTCATTATTTATCATTCTCCTCAAAAAATATTCCCATTTTTTATAACAATATTTCATACACGTGGTAGAGAATTATCTTTTTTCATTATTTTTCAGTAGGTGGCAAACTCCGTCTTTTTGATGTCCTGCAGCTTACCACACATCTCTATTTGTTGTATTTTAGTTTAATCTTCTCTACACCGGACCTAAAGGCAAGAAAGAATGCAAAAATCAGTAATTCACAGCTAAAACTTCTAAGAAATGTTTCAATATCGCTACTGAAGATGTCTATCTAAAGATAAAATATCGTGAGCGTATTTAGCTCTTGGCTTATATGGAATTCCTGGCTGGTTTGAAGACACTACTGGGCTACAAATTTTCCATATCAGAGCGAGAGTGCGTCTGATATCCTAATTTTCCTGTAAATTATTTAAGGTGAATGTAAAATTTAACTTGGAAGAGCAACAGCAAAAATAGCTCTAATATCTGAGTTTTAATTTAGATGATTTCCGTGACTTTTAATATGAAGAAAATATGTTTTGTTATAGAAGTGGCGATACAGCACAAACGAAGAAATAGCGCGCTTAGCACACCAACCTAGTATGATATACGTATTTGTAATGCGGAGTATTTTAACAAAAGTAGGGGCTTAATTGCTCCTACACTGTCTGACTTCATGCACAATCAAGCGCAGTTTTCCTTTTGCGGCTGCAGTTGAGATTTTAAATATAAAATAATTCTGTATGTGATGGAAGTGAAATCAATGAACTTCAATGTTTTAATTTAAAGAAATTTGTCCTCGCATTAATGTCATCTTGTAGAATTTTTTTGCTTTAAAACATGGAAAAAATTACAAAACGAGCTCCATCTTCTCTTGAAATTTCTACATTATCTTGCCATGAGATGTATACGCCTTTAGGTAAGAATTCCAGAAGTTCTCTGTTAAGCAACTGGAAGACTTCCAGTTGAATCAATCTGGATATTTAGGAAACTCATATCAGTATCTAAAACTAATCTGAAGTTTTAGTTCACCCTTTGTTTAAATTTTATGGTTCATGGCAAAAATATTGCTCGTGGGAAGACTATTCAAGTTTTAAAATTATCTGTTAAAATCGTGGAAAACTGTAAAACGATGTCACTTGCGACCGTATCTTTCTTGCTGAAGGTGCGTGACTATTTTAAAGGATTACTAACCCTCTTATTTACCAGAACAGTAGAGCTGTGAAATCGATTATTGTGCAAATTAAGCCAGCTGAAACAGATCAGTATACATTTGACACAAATTATAAGTCATGACTAATCTGTTAGGTTGATAATTATTCCCGATAAATCAGTTCAATTAGGAATGCGTAGGTACGCCTCTAGCACTCCATGGCTTGTTTACACAGGCAGCTGACGGCCTCCCTGAAAGTGAGCATTCTTGTACCGGTTCATCTTTGTCTTCCAGCGCCGGGATCGTCCCTAAGTCTGTGCCAGAGCCTCGCCCCACACCAGAGGGTGGGGCCCCAAGGACAACCGCGACTGTCCGTATATAAGCGGACGGACCCGCCCATGTCCATCTCATTGCAGCTTCTCCTACGAGTTGTCCAGTTCTCAATTTAAGCATCATGAAATTTGTAAGTGCAATAACAAAAAATAAAAATGTAAATCATAACACGGTGCAAATTGAAAAGTAAAGTTAAAGTCATCATGTTCAGGGGTGAAATAAATTTTTTCTTCAAAATTGTGTACTAAAATTAGTTTTCAATTAAGATTGCTAGTTCTTAACCTCTTCTACAGTAAAATTTTAATACAAAGCACAACTAATCTGAGTAATGACTCTACTATCAGCAAATAATTAATTTCATTACTTAAAGTCTTGAAGCAAATTGCGAACAATTACTAGTAGTTATTAATTTCGTAGTATTTATATATGACCATCAATTACAATAACATTGAAACCTATTGCTCTTTAAATAATGAGTGATGATCGCAAAGGCACAAGTATTAAAATTAAGAATGTAATATACCTGATTCAATTCCTTTGTTATGGCATAATAGAGTTTCTACGGTTTGATTGAACGCTGTGCTGCAACTAAAGTAAGTAGAGGTGGGAGATCTACAATGTGTCAGGTTCATTGCGTGCCTAAACCCTCTTGATTGACAGTACCGATATCTTTGTTACGAACACTGTATAATAAAAGCCATCGTGTACTTATTTATTGCTTTTTAAAATATTTAACTGTATTTCTTATCCCTCTTTTTGCTGAACTAGATAGGGAAAATTAATTCTAGACAATCCACGGTTTAGGAGCTGATATAAAATGATTTTCTCAGGCTAAGTATTGACTTCTCAATGGAACAGGTGTACACGTGTTTTAAGCATTGTGTTGTGGATTTCAGAGGCACCGGATTATCATAAAATATGTTGATTTTTGTTATGAGCCTTCTTCTCCTTAAATATAAAAACTCCGAAAAGGCAGAGTCGGTTGGTAAATAAAAAAAAGAAATTCATTAAAAATCATTTGAATTTTATCGCTTGCTGGTCTACTTGTAATATCATGATCATCGAACCTTGAATATGAATGAAATTTTTCTTTTCGGTTATGTCAGAGTTATTTCTGAAATGAAAGAACAGGATTAAAGTATTTCTTAGTTAAAAACAATGGACAACAAAAATACCTATTTTCTATTAGCCAGGACAGTCAATATCGCATTCTCCTTGAATTGTCCACACACGACACAACTCTGAATGCCGATTACTTTTAGCAACTTTCGTTGTCATTAGTATTTAATTTCTTTTGGAAATTTTCAAATCCCTCGTTGCCGTACGATCATCTTTTCATTTACATGAAAAGACAGATCTGATGATATATACGTTTTTTCTATTCGTTGAGTGTTCCTAAATGCCTTTCTTATAACCGTTGCTCGTAACTCTGATCTTCTGGTTAATTACGATTTGCTTTTTTTAGCGTTCACTACTTCCGTATTTTATAGATTACAATCATTCATTCCGACCAACGTTTTCATGCTTCATGAATTCAAATGATTTGTTCCATCTCTTATTTACTGCAAAACTAAGCTGAATTTCCGATACTTGTTCAGATCGCACTGGTCGTTTTGGCTGCGTGCCTCCACTCAGCCAATGCTGCCACGTTCCAGGCCTACGCTCTGCCTCAGTCGCATGTCAGCCAGCGAGTGCTCGTAGAGCCTGGAGAGAGTCAGCTGCCCAGCAAGGCGGTTGCCTACAGTGCTGCTGCGGCAGCTCCGGTGCCTGCTCCTCAAATTATCTACACGCAGCTTCCCACCGAGACGCACCACACTGGAACCAAAGTCACCGTTCATTATGAGCCTATCGAAACGCACGGATATATTGTCAGATTCTAAGTTGCGATGAAACCCTTGAAAGATTTACGGATACATTTTCATGTAAACTTGGGAAAATAGGTTTTGTTTATAATGATAAATTTTTCCATCCAATTTCAAGATTTATGATGATTGGCATTAATTGGCCATGAATGCAGAAAATAATCAGTGAACCCTTGAAAACCCCGCGAAGGACAACGGGGGAATATATGAGTGGTGAAAGCAGTTGGCTAGTTCTCAATTTCAGTTGGAAAATTAGTTTTGAATTTTGCCCAATGAAGAAGTTCTCCATTTGTTAATTAGCATCACAAATGTAGCTGTAAAATTCATATTGGATCATTGTGCTTACTGTTGTGGCTTTTTTGATAGAAATGAGCAATGATAGTAAGAGACTTCTAAAATGCAAAAATTGTTACGATGATAATTTAAAGTAAAATGACTTTACTTAACAAGTTAATAGCTCCACATTTTTATATGAATAATACGAATGTGTCAGCATCAAAATTATTATAAAATGGTAATTGAGCACAGAACAGGACTAATAAGAAGAAAATCAAAAAGCATGTTTTGTGAAATGTGAGCAGAGGTACTTCTATGTAGAATATCCAACGCCGAAGGCGTTTCAATTTTCTTCATATTCGCAAATTATAATGAAAGCTTCCTGCAAATTTACTACTCATTTGATCGATGATAGGACACCGGGTTAGTGAAATTTTATCATTTATACGGTGTCTCCATTTAAAATTATCAAATCGATTGAGAACACGTCTCAAGCATTGATTGGAACTTTTGTTCATGAAATTAAAAAGATTATTGGCTTAACTAATGATTTTTCTAACTTGATGAAACACAAGAACCTACTTTGCATGAAATAAATATATATATATATATGAGTAAGGAAGAGACTAAACTAATCTAAGTTTATCGTAGAATTAAGCTAAAGATAAGAATCATCGCTACGCAGTGTTCATCATTTCTATTCATCATTTTCATTTGTCAGGAAGAGACGATGTAAGATATTGTACAAAGACAAATTAAATATTTATAAACCATTCTGAAAGTTTATTAACCTTCGTCACCGTAGAAAATAGAGTTCGAATAAATTGGTTATAGTCCGTTGAAGAGAGAATTTTTGCAGAAATAACTGTCGTTAATTATCAAAATCCAGTGTTCTTTTTGAGCCCAATACAACAACTAATACTAACTATATACTGAAGGTACAGAAGCATCAAAAGTTTGAAAAATCTGGAAACGTCTGGCTTATAGCCTAGACAAATAGGAGAGCTTTGATACGTGCTAGAGATATTTGAATTTAATACTTAATCAAGAACATTTATAAGCTGTGCCGAAAAGGTTATTCAAATATAAATAAAACATTTAAACAAATTGCACAAATATCAAATGCATGATCAAAAGAATTTAATCTTGGGCTTGGTTTGATCCTTTATATGGGTCATTACATGCATGCAGCATACATGTAATCAGTGCATATCGTACGCATTTATGACATTTTTAAGATAAACCAGGAGTTGAAAAGCATCGAAAACTTGTAACAAGTCTTTCTATTTCAGGAGCAACTTGGGTTGTTGTATGAGAATGTATGTCGACTTAACAACCGGTCATGCCGTTGAACCCTTTAACCAATAGGAGGGTTTTCAAGGTGCAAGAATATACTGCCCACATCCCAGATCTCCAGTATTCCGACTAGCATCTCTCTGAACAACTCAACGATAAATTATTTGCGAGATTGTTGCTGTGGTAGAGATAAAGAGGAGTGGGAAGCAATGCACAATTGGCTGCACGATCCGCCAAAAAACATTTTCTGAAATGGAATGCCTAGCTTATATACCGACGGATTAAATGCATTGAAAAGAAAGTCGACTACGTACAAAAGGATATAAATGTCCACTACTGTTTGCATATTAATTAAATTAACGAAAAGAATTAAAAGCTACTTCTTTATTTTTCTGTTCAGTTTAGTAATAATATAGATAGTTAGAGAAATAAGAGAAACAAAGAATATTGATCCCATACGGGCACACAGAATATGGAATCTGGGTACATGTATGTCGTATCTGATATTGTTCACCCGGCTAGAAAGAGATCCCAACCTTTGTCAATAAAAAATTTCAACGAAAAAGTAGAAAATTGGGTGCACGGACAAAAAATTCGTATAAAAACACATTAATGTCAAAATTCTTATATTATGTGCTAAAACGCTGAAAGTAATTGTTCAACATAAGTGAGTCCGTTCAAAGAAAAATGATATTTTAATTATTAGTCAAGATGTTAAAAAATGAGACTAATGAGCTAGCGAAGCTGACCATACATGGTTTAATAAATTCTAATGACTAATGAATTCGGTTTGATTAGTTCATAAAACAGCAATACCTGCAGATGTACTTACAAATCTTTAATTCTAACCTCGTTTACGCTAGTTATTACTTAATAGTACTCATTCTAACATATTAATTGTACTCGTATTTGAAATTATACGGATCATAAATTGAGACCAATGCAAGGATTCGTTGCCAGCTTACGCTGCAGTCTCCAGGAGTAACTAGGCCGGGAATGTAAAGTTTTTTAGTGGGTCGAGCAGTTGAAGATTCTCTGCGCTGTGAGCTAGTCTGTACCCAAACAACTCCATAGCGCGGTGACACTTCGACTGAATGGCATCAATCTGCACATGACGGGATCATATGTCGTATACAAATATTAGCGAAAGTCCTGGTTTACTTTTACTACTCTGTTCAAATTTTAATTACGGTTTTCGCTTCATTAGAACAACCACTCAGTATAAACTGGAATAGATTTAATTTTAGTGCCACTGCAAGAGTGTAATAATGAAGTATCTCGTTTAGCCCAACCTGCAACAATCAGTAAAATAATGGAACGTAAGGAAGGATCATCGAGAGATAAAGTCGTCAAGTGAGAAGAAGAGAAAAAAAAACGAAGAGACACGTGCAGGGCTCGTCTGTTTCCAAGGCTTCTTCCAGGACTACGCGTTGATGTGAGAAAAAATAGCAGCAAAGCCATTGCGTAAACCAACAACAGACTCTTACAACAAGCGTTCCTAATTATGCAGCGAGTAAGTGAGGGTACTGTTAAGGAACGATATTTCCCATACACGCATATGAGGATAAGCACCATCAGCAATCGCTCAAAAAATGACTCATCGTGCGACTCACAGCCAGTTCACAAAACAGCCAGCAAGACATTCCTGTCCTTAACCGATTTTTTAAATTGTGCTGTTGTTAGTGAAATTCTGAGGAAATTTGCATAGCAAATAATGAAATAATAATTAAGCAGTTGTGCAATGCAAACTTTACTTTAAGTGTTAAATACAAATCATTAATTTTTCCATGTTATTCTTCAAATTCAGCGACACTTGTCCCTCACCTCCAAGTATGACAAATCCTTGATCCAATGGACTGGTGCAGTTTTCGAGTCCCGGAAAGTGCTTGATACTCCACCTCGAGTTCTCTTCGTGTGGGTCTGCAGGAACCGCTGCACCTCTCTCACGTACGACAGGCGGAAGAAATCAAAAATTTCGCGCGTCATGCGGTCCAAGTTGAAGGACAGGTCCTCATACCTCATCACTCTGAAATCAAAGTAGAGGTTGGTAAAATAAAAGCAACCTTCAAAATTAAGGAAATCGATGATGCATTCTGGCGCGTGGCTGATGGTGAATGCTTTGTTTAACTGAGGGTGGATAACTCCACTCTGATTTTTCAACATACAGGAGTTATCAGACTGATATTAAGTAATTTTACTAAGAATTAAGTTTAGTAACTGTAAGTTCCATGCATTTGCGTTTGATGCAAATACGCATACTTGAAGTTGCTAAACAATAATTCAGTGTTGGTTTTCAATAAGACTATTTTCAACGGAAACGTATTTTGGTTGCAACGTCTTTTAGACTATCTGAAAATGAAGACTAGATTTTCTTCTTAAATATAGATTTAAATCCACCCAATTACTGAAAAGCCTTTCATTGATGACGATCTTTCGGCACATATAATACATACTTTTTCTATCATAGTCATAGGATCCGATATAGATGGTTGAAAAGTTGTCACTGGTTATCTTGCGAGTCAATGATATTCGTCTAACAATGTTATCTTACACAAAAAAATTCTTCGATTTAATGTGTTGATACAGTTTTCTTCAGAACAGGATGTCCCATAAATATTTATTCCACGGTATCATCTCTGTCGACAAGCTTTTCCAAGGTAGCACCGTTACAGCCGTTGAGATAATTGTAGGTCTCAATGAGTTGTCATTACTGTCTTCTTTGTTCTAAGGAGATGAGCTCAAGCGGCTGAAGACACCTTTCATAGAGTTAGCTATTCTAATCAACTAAAACTCTGAATCTGCATTGTCAGCACACTCGGACCAGCACCATTCAGCTTCTAGCAGAGCTGCTGTGCAGGGTTCAACCATTGCAGCACACACTTGCGTTACCTACCCACCCCAAACACACGCTACACGATTGACACTAATTTGCTTTAACTTTCCATGTGTCAAGCAAATTTTAGAATTGACTTCAATTCAATTCATTTATGACCCTAGTTCTTTTCCGTTTGTTACTGCCAAATTCTACAGTAAGTTAAGAATGATAACAAGTTCAAAACATTCATACTGAAAATTCTTGAGACTTTTCTCTAACCCTCATCACCACGCAATTTTGGCCAAACTATTAGAGTGAGTGGGTCGGCACCAGTAGGAAAGATATGAGGGAGACTTTGGCATAGGGTGTGTCGAAGTATTGGGATGAAACGAAAAGGGATACGAGGAGGGGAATAGATATACGCGCATTGCGCACATGTTTTGAGTGGTAGATGTCTATCCATGGGGTTTGTTTGTGGATGGGATAACTGATGGTAACCTGACTCGTGCTGGGAAGAGCTGGGAGAGTTTGCGAGCGTCGTGATAGTCGCTCACGAGGTCAGCACACAGAGCTGTAGGGTCCATGCATGATGGAGTCTCCATGCACCAACTCCGGTGTTTTCTCGACTGAATTGTGGCGCGAGGGTCTCTTACCAGCAGCAACACACGCACATCTAACCTTCAAGAAGTAAAGTTGAACATTATCAGATGTGTTTAAAAAGAAAATTTTCTATGTTATGTCTTGTTTATGCACACCGCGAGTAATATTTATGAGTATCGCGAATCATTTACCTATTGTGTACCAAGAGACATATGATAGTTGAGCATTGTGAGTTATACAATAATCGTGCATTATGAGTAACATAATAGTTATTACGTACCACGATTCAGATTTATGTATACCGTCAAGTTATATATACTGTATCTGTACTGCGAGTCCTAAAACTATTATGAGCCAAAAGTCATGTAATCCAGTGTGGGTCATATTTCTTGTTCGATATGTGCAAATCAATTCGAATAATTATTATTGTAATTTTATATAATTAATTATCAAGGTGAAGCCTGCTCTACTCCTTGCCAGAGAATCAAAGTTCTAAAATAAAAATTGAAAACCTGCTGGTAGAAAATACCCTTAGAAGTAGTTCGTATGGCCATTAAAGACTTTCCTAAAAGACTTCCCAAAGTGGTGAGGGAAAAGGAAAACATTTTATTATCTTTCTTTCCATTAACTGTAAGGCTGAAAAACAAACAAAACGGGACATTAGATCTTAGATCTGAGGATAGCATCAGCATCAAATACTTTACAGAAAATTAATGTAATAATATATTTTAAAAGCTTTTGCGCAGTCGAAGGTTTTTATCATGTTCGAACTTTCAATTTATTTCCAGCTTTTGTAATCTAAAGATTTAATGCATTGAATCTACGTTTACTCACTCGTTATTTCTCAAGAGTTCTTCCGTAAGATTCATGGGAATACGCACAGTTTTCACTACTTGAAAGGGAAAAAGCGCACAAAATCGGGAGAGGAATTCGGAACTCTCACACAATTTCCTTGATTCTGAGCACACCGACCATAGTCTCTTGCTGTGGCTGAACAGCCACGAGTGCGTCTTCCCGTACTCGATGTACCGCTCTGAAAGTTTCAAAACGTATAAGGTGCGATAAAGTAACCTTTCAATGGAAAGGATATTGAGTGAATTACACTCAACAGTGAAAGTTCCAAAGCATATTCACCAAAATCTTCTAACCTGATTCCTATATTACTCTGTCTTTTGTTATAAGGTTATCCTATCCCTTTCAGAACAATAGAAAGGAACAATTCACTAGGAACATAACAGTGAACATACCCATCTGGGTATAATTACAGGTGAGGAGCTGATTTAGGTAACGTTGAGCCGTGTGTGCCAAGTGTCCATGCTTGGGCCGTATTATTCCAAAGTCAAGAAGAGGCTCATATTGATAGATGGTAGCAGGATGAGCGTCCAGCAAATCACCAACAAAAGTAGAGCCTGAGCGCCATGTGGCCACCACCAGATTTACCAGTGGACGGCCTCCATGCGCAAAGATAAGCTGCGTGACATTTTTTACCCCAACAGAGGGGTGAAATGAGTAGTTCTGTAGCTCCCTTTGTAGGCGCTGCTCCATTTCCTCGAGTACTTTTTCTTCATATATTGAAAGTTTCTTGTAGTTAAAACCTAGAACAAAAATAAATACTTTTTTGTTAAATCAAAGCATTCAGTAAATTTTAATACTGCCGATATGGCAGGATGTTTACCAAACATCTGAACAACTAGTTACACGAAACTTTTAAATTACTTTAAATACTTGAAATAATTTAGTTTCACGAACACTAAATTTATGCACTTCGCATAGATAAGTTGGACACCAAACAGTTGGCGGACAATTATAAATTGGACTTTTTCTGGGTGCATATATGCTTAAACTTTTCATGGATAAATATTCTGATAGTCAGTGAGTTGCTGCATTGGAGGGTCTTAACACCAACCTTTCTTTGACCCGTCATGATCATTCCTCTTTCTGCCTGATAAACTGCTGGAGGACGCACTCTGAAATAAAAATGTAAATTATTTGTCGCTGACAACCTTCGTAGTTTTCTATGCCAGTGTTTTTGAACTGTTTAAAGTAGCATTATATGTAACACACTCCTAAGATGAAATCCTTTGTAAAAAATATTATAGCACTAAACTTCCCTATAAAAACTAATTACACAAAACCTTTTGCACAATACACCAGAGGCTAAATTTCCCTTGGAATATGATTCCTCTGGGGTAAATCCTCACGACGAAAGTTTTTTGAGAAACAAACGCCTGTGACAGCTCTCCCTTACTACAAAATTCTTCTAAGACAAATATCCATTGCAAAAAACCTTCGTTAGGAAAAAATTATCATAGGAAAAAAATACTTTTAATAGTACGGAACGCCCGTGGGACAAGAAAGTTTTAGGACTGAGCTCTCCTAGGTCAGATCCCTTAGAAAAAATTTCCTGTGGCAAAGAGACAACAAAAACGCCTTCGAAATGGCTCCTGGGATAAAAGTACAATATTTTAAAAATGTAGGTTAACTCTTATTCGCTGCAGCCTCTGACACTTACCTTGCAAAAGAAAACATATGAATTACAGTATAAAGCAATTTAATATCATAAAAAGAATAATAATATGACTGAAGTATTATAACCTCAATTACCAAAGTTAGCATCATTAAAAGAATATTGCCCATTATACATTAATAATAAAACAAACAATATTAAAAACCTCATAAACCCACTAATACTTACTGGCAAGTAAACTTGCCACATCACAAACGTTATATTATTTTGACACAATATGGCAAGAAACATAGCAAGATGCTGTAACTTGTTCAGAACACGTTGCTTTTATATTCCATTTCTAATAACCTTGACAGTATGCAATTACATGACATTTTTGATTAGGTTAGTTGACTTTCCAAGGGGAACTGTCAACATTAATGGGTTTATTCGTCCTAACTACTCAAACTTAACAGGACAACGGTTACTTGAATGGAGCCGATCACTGCGGAATAGATGCAGGCAAGTCATTTGCTCTTATTTTTTTTCAAATTTCAGTAGTGTTGAATAAGACGTATTCGCAAAAGGAAAATAATAAATAATATTATGAGAGGAGGAGGTGTTATGTTTTGAGGTGATAAGCCCAATGTTAAGTTTTCGTTGTTGGACAAGTAACAATTTATCAGAAGGTAAGGTTAAGGGAGTCGTCTGGTGCACCTCTAGTTGGGAAATTCAATGATAAGACGGGTACTCAGCTTTTGTTTATTTATTGATCCGTAGGGGCAGCCGTGGAGAGAAGACCTCCGTAGTCCACGAGTTAAAGAGATTGAGAACTAAAAGGAATGATCTAGAGTATGATCAAGAATATGACTAAGAGTATGATCAAGAGTATGACCAAGAGTATGATCAAGAGTATGACCAAGAGTATGATCAAGAGTATGATCAAGAGTATGATCAAGAATATGA
>VCRD01000163.1:208064-280342 GCA_006783055.1 Trinorchestia longiramus
ACTTGATACAAGATTTTCAATTTCATATTTGGTGTATGACTTAGTGGTATGAAAGGTAGTATTTACAATTTTTCTTTTTGCGAGATATGTGAGCATCATTTATACTTAAAAGCATATTTTGCAAACTAACATTCTTTACTCAAGTTCTGCAAATGCGTCAAATTTTCAAATTTTCTTCTTATCATCAACTTCCTGAATAAACAATTTGTGTTAGCAATGCACGAACGCGTAACATTATTCTTGTTGTGGAATAAGTATAAGAATTATCCTATCTTAAAATTGAAACATTCGACTTCAACGATTAAGTTCCAAACGTGATTCACTTTTATGAAGGTTAGCTGGAGCCCTGGAATTCATGAACGGGCGTTCCTCAAAATGTCTTGCATGGCATCTTTAGTATATGTTTTTACTTGAAATCTAAACGCTTATTGACCAAGAAATTCTTGCAGTATAGTAAAAATATAAAAGAGTATACTTTACTTTGAACAAAGGGTAAATTACGAAACACTCTCTTGCATCTTTCTTATAATACAGTAAATTTCTTGAATTTGGGTAATTAAGTGTTATCCATTGGGAATGCCAAACATAAAAATAGGAAACAAATATTGCGGGTTCAACTGTTATAGCTAAATCTTGCGACACATATCAAAGTAAATAAATGCCTCTCGATTTTTTGAACGAATAATCAGTAAATTTGTTACAATGTATTATGACATTTTCGAGCGTACTAAACTGATTAGTAGAGCTGAAAACCTTGTGTGGTGTTCATTTCCTTATGAAATATTATTATAGGTCACAAGAGGTAAAAGAAAAAAGGTGAGATGGACACACCTAGTAAGTGCTGGGTTTTCCTACCTCAAGGTAAAACACGCCTTTTTAAGATCGCTGCTAAACGTTAGGAAGAGGCAGGTACTGGCACACACGCTTGTCGATAATAATTTATCTTACACTCACAGAATTTTAATTCTTCACAAAAAACTGCCAAATGATCGGTCCTCTAGGGCACTGAAACTCCAGAACGTAAAATAAACTTCGTCTCAGCTATAAAGAACGCTGTTTTTACCGCATTGCAACAGCACCTGAAATCCTTGGTTTTTGATGTTTTTAACTGTAAAAAATTGTTTTTTATTTTGGTACACCTATGCAGTTATTTTTTCTGTCCCGAAGAGACACTTACCTAAGGAAGAGAGTAGGATGTTTTTTTTTTACTAAATGATGAATGAAACCCAAGGGGGAACAATGATGATTAATAACATTTTGAAACACGACACTATTATTGAGGTTCAGGGGTGCTACTAACATAAATGATGGATGTGCAGTCTCTCAAGTAAAATAAAGAGTTCTGCAGTTCATTCTGCAGTTTACCTTCTGTGGAATGAGTGGAATCATTTTCCAAGGGCTGTTGGTTTGCTCTGCTTTAAATTGAAGTTTGTAGTTATTTGAATTATTTACTTGCAAAAGCGGGCAGCCATTTATTAAGTCGTGACAAATGCTTAGAAAATGTTTTCCATACCAATGCCAAAATATACTAAAAAATGAATTTGAAGTTTAATCAAGTTATACAAACTCACCAATAGATTCACTTGATTGATACATTCGTCATACCAGTTCAAATGAAGATATTGTACAGAAAGTGATGTGGAAAATTCATGTAAAATTTGAACACTATTTCATAAAACATTCTTTTCCGTTTTATCTCTTTCCGTTGTTGCCGCCCTTTGCAGTTCTGTTTACACCTCAGCACATATTTCATCATTTTAAGAGTCTAAGAGAAATAAAGCCCAAGTGCATTCATGCTTTAAAATTGCAACTAACTTTCTTTTGTTCTCAGTCTTGCTAGTCAGAAGTTGCCTTGAGCTTTTAAATGTGCGGTGAAGTACTGAAATGACCTCATGAAACTATATAAAAGATAGACCTTACGTGAAAGACCAGTGTGCATTCTACTCAGTAAATAGCAGTAAATCTCTCTCTTTTTTTCTCTCTCTCTCTATGGTAATTTTGAATTTAAGTGGTTAATTTCTGTTTGTTGAGGGTGCATTCAACGTAGAGTTGATCAACAAGATTCAAAAAACAATTTTTTCAATCTGTTACTATATCTTTCCAAAACGTTTGTTCTTCGTCTGTAGAACTATAGCGGCAAAACTGTTCTCTCTCAATGACCTAGTACCAACGAACTATTATGAACTCTAAAGAGGAAATCTTTTGTTTCTCGACACTATTAAACACCAGTTTCATGGCCAGCTACTATTTTGTGGCTTAACCTTTCTGTCAGCAGGTTCTAGTGGACATTTGATGGAGTACATAGCACTGATATTATGCCTATGAAGCTTATTTTCTGGAAAAGGTGTTAGTCAATTTTATTTTATTTGGAATTTTGTATCCAATCTTAGAGCTACATAGTAAGTCTTTGAATTGATCTTTTTTCTTCATGGAAGGTACCCGTGAATGAAAATGGGAATAAGAAAAAAATTATGTTCGATTTATGAATAGTTTTTCTGAAATAGGAAATACTATTTTAGTATGCAATAAACGTATTCGACTGAACATTTATTTTTATAGTACTTGAATGATCTTTGTGAATAATGTGCCAAGTACATTTGGAGAACCAATTAATGAAGCAGTTGATCTTTGTGCTGAAATGTACTAAAGTATATTCATTTATGTATTAAAGTTTTTGCTAACCTGCACTCAATATTGACAATAAGATCGCCCAAAAACTGAGTATTACTAGTCAGTACTGTGAATCATTGTTGTCATGCACTGTACTCGTATATGCACTCTACTGAAACTCGTATTTTTTTCTCTCAGAGTAAAACTTGAAACAAGAATCAGTTATCAGAACACATGGGCTAATAATGAGCAAAACTACATGTGTTATTCAAGCTCCAGCTTTGAATCGCATAATTACAAAGTGAATACAAACCCTGGCTTATCATGAAATAGTATTATGAATCGGTTTATGAGGTAAGATTGATGCAGATTGTTCACACGACATCGATTTGCTCGAGTATGTGCATGCACTTCAGTGTTTCAAGTCGTCGAGAGTGTGTTACATGTAAAATCGTGTCATGCTTGTAACTAATAATACTGGATCTAGAGTAAATTCGAGAGAAAATATGTGAATCAAAACCTAAATGGCGCAACACTTGGAGCAAAAATTAATCTTGCAGCGGCCATTCAATTGGACTCCTTGATTTCATTATCACACGAGTTATTGTGCATCCAAAACATTCTCTTGAAGTGGTGATAGTCCCCCAGTGTATACTGCGTAGGTGCAGCCAAGGTGTCCCGGCAAAGGCATAACGGGACCAGCGTTGGACTAAGGACGACGATATCGTAAGAACTGGAGCTTTAATCGGCCTTGGCTGTGTGCGATCTAATCGAGACTTCTTTTCTGCTTTAGGAGAACGTCTGTGCTGAATTTGTGATATTCCTGGGATAAGCAGAGATTAATAGAGTTGGACGGGAGGATTTAACTATACTTACAATCGTGACGTCATTCTGAGTCTACTCACTGCTGTGATTGATTACGAATGTTCTGTTCTTCACTGCAGCAAGTTCCCCATTTTTACTGACATAATTAACGGCTTAGATATGGTTTTGGAAAGTTTTTTAGATGAAGATGCGCGATGAATTTTGTTTGGCATACAATGTTTATAAATGCAAGAAGTAATGTCCATGATTCCGATAAGTTCGTCATTGTTATTCACGCAGCAATGCGTAACTGCGATGAATCATACTCGGTTACCTGCACCTCTTGATAAGCTCGCCTTGAAGTGTAGTTTTCAAAAATGTCTTGATCATACAATATATACTGTACTAGTGAAGCTCTGATACTGTTTTCTTGGCCTTGGTGAGTTTGTTTTGCGAGCCAAAAAGAAGTTAAAATACGAGAAAAATGTTCCCATATACTGTTGGAGTACATCTTCACTGAAATAGTAAGAGATAAACTCTGGAAAAATTGTCCTAGAATCTTTTCCGTTAATCATTGCCTCTTTTCAAATATTGTTCGTTTAGGAATGGAGTTGTAAGTAAACATTGATGTGCGAAGTAAAGAAAAGTTCTTGCTGAAAAATGAGTTGTAAACTTGCCAAATCAAAGCTAAAATTTGAAACTTTAACAAGATTCGTACTCAATCAAAACTACATGAACAGTAATAACAGGGATAATTACCTTAGTTCGAAGTGGGTTACCTAAACGTCATGCTATTGTCGATAGGCTTTTAGATAAAGTGATTCCTCGTTGTTTTATAAAAACATACAGATTTTAATATCGTCGTGAAGGTTCTCAATATTGAGTCGAAAACTTTCTTTTGGTCTGAAAAATATCTTCCAAAAACTCAAACACCTTTTGCAGGATGCAATATCTGTTAAATATTTATTTCTTTGGGTTCAATTACAGCTGTCGAATATTTCGCACGTAGCAGGATGGAATGGGGAGTTTAATAATTTCGTACAGTAGAATTAACGATTGAAAAATTCCATCATAATCATAACTAATTTCGTTAGTCCATCGGAGTGATCAGCTTCTCGGGCAATTTCTTTGTGTTTGTATTCCATCAAATACGTTTCTTACTTTAACTTCGAAAATTTATTTTGAAAACTTCATTAGTTATGAAGAATGATTTTAAAAATCTTAACCCGAAAGCCGTGGCCTCTAAAGTAGTGGCCTGAATAGCCTTGGCAATGAAACAGTTTTATAGAGAACTCCCATTTCGAGTTCCTGTTCACAAGTCCTCACTTCTGAGAACTGCGTCACGCATGTACCTGCGTACGTGACTTAGTCAAGCCTCTGCTTTCCTGTTATGTTGCTTCATGCAAACGTACCGTGCTGGAGTATCAAAAATTTATTGATATACAAATATCTTTATACCTAACACAAAACTATAGTTAAATTGGAGAATAGTTTACCTCTTATTGAATAACAAATCAAGGATTTTAAATCGTTTAAATAAAATAGGAATCGGATAAAAGTTTGTCTATCCTTCACTAAAGAGCACTTTATTCGTAGTTTATTCCTAAAAACAGGTTCTCGCCAAGATTACCCAAAATACTGTTGTTCTTTGAAGTGTTTTTGTGAGATGCATTTTTTGTACGCTGTTGTTTCAGATTTTGTAATCGAGTAACGCAACCGAGACGTAAGATTCTATGATGCACATTTGATGCCAACATGGTCAGAATCATAATAAAATTCATGTCCTTGATCTATGATACGATCTTGTAAAGTGAAGGTTATACGTTTACCTCGTACGGTAGCTAGAGTTATAAGAATATTGTTACACTACCACGGAAGAAACATATGCCAAGAAAACACAGAGAAATCCTCGACTACGCGAGTCTTGCCTTCCTTGATTATATGCAATGAATAGAATAGAATAGAATAAGGCTATAGGAACGAACCTTCTGGCCCATTCTTGGGTCGGATAATTACTTCGATAATTATTCAGTTGTTTTACCCAAGTCCCATGCCGTATTTCTAGCCGCGTCAACCATGTCGGCAGCTGGATTCGAACCCGGGTCTTCCCGCTCGCAAGCAGATTCGCTCACCAGTCGACCTAGCTGGTGACAATAGAACCTTTGCTGTTCGTGAGACAATGCTATTAGTATTCACTCCAGCAAACATCGAATCATCACGACGAAGAATTTTTCCCGTGTGTATCTTTCCAAAGACAATCAGGGAGTTTTACATCCCAATGAGATCGTTAACGTGATTATGCTCTTAATTAACTCTAATTTTATTTACACTCGATGGCACGAATCAAAACTCGATCTTATTAACCGTGGTTAGCCTTCACATTTCTGAGTATTTGCGGAGCTACTAAGACAATGTTTAAAAGAGTTACTTCCAGTTTTTAAGAGTGCTTCGAACTCTGAAATTAAATAAATAATCTAGCTTCTTTGTTGCAAAGGTACAATAATTTATGAGTCAATGACGAAATTTTTTTCCAACCCTGTGGATGCTTCTCATGTATATTGGAGGAAACTTATCAGTTGTAGTCAACATTTTTCATCATTAAATGAAATGAAAAACTGATTATTCTCTCATATTTCAATAATCAACATGATTATTGAAAAACCTTTCTCTCCAACATTTTTCATTGCCTGCCTATTTTCGGTTATCTAGAACGTGCTGCTATCAATTATATTCTAATAAATGACGCCAGCGGTGTCTGCATTGTAATGACGACTAAAAATCAGAGCTGAAAACCTTGATAATTTTCAGTTATTATTCTCCTATTGTGTCCTCTGATTACGCGAGCTAATACGAGTCTGTGAAGACCTGCCTGCCATTGTTGGGTCATTGTAAAGAATTTGAAATCTTAACATGATACGAGGCAACTGAATGCACAAAAATCTTGGTTTTTCGTAATGATTTGACATTATTCATGCCACGACTAGAACGAAATATGCTTTAAATGCTACTTAACGTCTTTATACATAGTACCGTTAGCAGTAGAATCTATGAAAAATTTTAAATCTTTAAAATCTAAACGCAGTTTATTTCATGGTTAGAGTAACTACAGTCAAATAATACAGCGGTAGTTACGACGCCAAGTGACTTACAGTATTGTAAAACTTGGGGACACTTGACATACGTCTCTGTGCTTCAATGATTTTACAGCCTATTGACTGAACGTCAAAAAATGTGTCCTCCGAACAGATCAATTATTTCTACATAAGAAAAAATCGACTTGCAACTGTGAAGCGGTCTCCGGCTTCCGCATCAACACTCCCATTGTCATCGTCCAGTCATCGCTCAAGTTTTCATTCCGTGAGCTCGTTCACCTTTCACTGCAGTCAGAAACACACCCGCTCCTTTCCATTATTTAGGACTATTTTATTCCATGACTGAAGTTAGTTGTCGATTAGTTGCAAAGTTCTAATTTTATCACGGGATGTTATTTGTACGATGACAAGTAACGGGATTTGAAAGCGAATTGCAGGCAAAAACACTTGGAATAAATCGTTCACATAGGACATAAGATAATTAAGTAAAGTATTTTTTTCGTCATGATGTTGAAATTTCCTTTCTTGTTGAAATCCTTTCTAAAATTTTATTATGAGCACATTCAACTCAGACACTGAACCCGTCTATGACTAAATTTTATCATCCTAAATGAATAATCAAATTTAACATCAAAATTAATTGTAATGGGATCCTTGGGCTCTCAAATGCCTCTGGCTTGGCTTCAGGAAAAAACTGGTCTAATGGTACATTGCAAAATTTGCTGTGTGAATATGCCGATGGCCGACTCGTGACTTTTCACACCAGAAAAAAAAACACTCCAGATTAGCGATAATTAACCTTCGAGCCCTCACGGAACTCGGAGCTTCGCGGAAGATATGTTGGCAAATGGGGCTGTGGAATTTAAAAGTTCAAGATCAGCTTAATCGGAACGTATTTCTAAAATTACAATTCCATATATTTTTTGTGAGGCATTCTATCACACTATGTGATAGAATAATTATAAACGAAGTACATGACAAACCATGCGATGTCCGTCGTTCTTGAAAAAAGGATTTCGGTAGGCAGGATTGTAAAAATTGTTCTGACATCTAAATTTTATGCTTGAGGTGAAAAATTCTGTAGGAACAAAACTATGCTTTGAAAATAAAACGCACTAGAAGCAAAACAATAATAATAACTGAATAACTCAGAGACTATGTTGCATTTACTCCTCTGATGTACAGTGTGTATCATTAAATTTTTAGTTGTATTAGATTCGTTGTTCTCGTGTGACAGAAGTGATTTTATATTTAAAAGTTTCAATTCAAGGAAAGAAAAGCTGGTTAGATTAGAATGTTTTTCAAACGTGAGTCATTTTTTTTTATTGAAAAAACTTTCAATTTAAACAAAAAAACGCATATACAGAAAGGTAGCCCCAGGTTCTTCGTCTAGGATTAGAAATTTGAATACAAATTGTACCGTAAATGTTTTCAACGCTAATGAAATTATCGAAGACAGACATTTTGTTGCACCTATTAACAATCGCCCAATTAGACTAACGTTGGCCATCAGTCAAAGAGAAAAATTACTCAAAGTTCGAATAACATGACAGCTTCAAACTTTATTGCACACTGCACTGATTCCGAGAAAAACATAACTACATATCTCACGGACCTCCTCGGCATCTTTGAAGATGCTAACTGCATTTACGACAGCTCAATAGTCGTCAACTTCATACAGCTCAACTTTTAAAAAGCCATCAATAACGTTTTCCTCGAAGCCCATCGTACACAAGGCAACTTCTCACAATGGAGACGAAACTGGCTCACTGCCCACACTCGACAGTAACGGTTCATTATCAATTTCACTACTGAATACTTGTAACATGAGAAGTTCATCAAAAAAGCGTTATACACGTACTTTTCTCTATCATCTACATCGATGACCTCACCTCGGAAAGAATCAGAAAAACTCAAGTTCGCTAATAATATAACTCTACTACAGAACGTTCACTGTGCAAGACAGAGTAACTGTTCAAACATACCTCAACTAACTACTGGAATAAATCAAAATTTGGCAAATAAGCTTTATCATTGACACATGCTCAGTTAAGCACATTGCTGCTAATAAGTGGTATTTTCAACATATTTAATCAACGGCACCGTGATAGAAGCAGTGGTATCTAGGCGTCATTATCAATAAAAGCCTCAAGCATGACCAGTAAATTGAAAAATGAGTCAAAATGCAAGTCAAATTCTCAGCTTCACAACAAGAACCAGCTGCTTTCTATTATTGAAACGAACGTACTGGTGCCTGTGCTCAAAAATAGATGACTGGAAGGGTGACTCTTACTTTTCTTCTTTCCACAATACTGAATTCTATTCTCGTACCTGTGCGAAATTGATATCCGACGGCATGGGATTTGGGTAGCAACCCAAGAATGGACTACTTGGCTCGTTCTTGTGGTTATATGCCATTCGATTTTATTTTTGAAAGTGATACGAGAATGAAATGTATTTTACATCAGCAACAGTATTAAAATAAATCAATATTAATATTGTGATTATTTTAACCACAGTTTACTTTTTGTATGTTTTCCTTTCACCATGTGCAGGCTCACTAGGAAAAATACTTTTAGAAATTATACACACACTGTATGTTGTGTACTTAAAGCTTCTCACTCATTCAAGATGTCCGATTTCCGGAAGTGATTGCTGAATATCAAGACGAATTAACCAAAAAAATTTAACGTATTTGCCGGTGGTACTGAAATTTCGCCATGGATAACGAATTGAAATCAATACGCTAATTTAGAATAACCGTGTCGCATGCATCATAGTTACGCTGTATTTGGAAATATTTTTGAAGTGTAGTCGTACATGAATAAGAACAACGTAAACTACTATTGCTTTTGCATAGACGTTAGAATTTTTTGAAACATATTCTCCGAGGTTTCATCAATATTTCATTCCTTAAATCGTGATGAACTTCCTTTCACTAAATTCATTTCGCACACCAACACCCGATTATTGACATATGAGGACATTCTATTATCTTTCATCTTTGAAAGCTCGTTTTTCAAGAACTCATTAATCATCCATATGTGCTAAGTGATGGAGTGCAACTCTAAAGCATCCCCTGAGTGAATAGAATTCCTGAAAAGAGTCACTCAACAAGTGTATGTTTGAAACATTCAGGATGTTGGCTTGCAATTTATCCGAATAGATCTGGTATTTTCTCTTCCGCGGATACAGTCGTCTGGAGAAAACCGGTTCTTATAAATCGTCCTAGCAGAGTGACTCAGGGGTTCGAGGGGTTCGAAATCCACATACCTACCGAATGCTTTGAACGTCATTGTATTTTTTACCTCAACTATCAGTTTTTCCTAACATTTGTATGCGTTTAGTTTAATATAAATTGTTCAGTAAAAAGTCTATGTATGTCCTTTATTGTTATATTTTCAAATCTGTTCTTACACTATTTCATAAAGACTATTAAGAGTTGGTAGCTAAATAGAAAATGCTAGAATATGACACTGATATTAAAAGCATCCCTTCGTTGATGTAAACAAATAATGATTTTCGGTTTACTGGAACAATTTTTTTTAGTAGGATATACTACACATCTCACTTCATAACTTTGCAACAGAATCAATTTGGTCAATTTTCATCATGTTACTACAATGCCTTGGCTTTATATTAGGAGAATGTTTACTCTACGGTACTCTTATTTATATTTTTTAGGAGCAGTGATACCGAAAACGAAAAGACTTCTGCAGGAATTTATCATCTCCTTTCAGCAATCTAGTTTATTAAAGTAAGCTGAGAGTACTATGTGACTTAAAATGCCTATAATTAGTTTATTTGTCATATTACAATATGGTTCTCTATTTTAAAAGAAGTATCAAGTAGCAATTGTTCCAGAAAAGTTATACACACCCATGAGTATTTAAAAAATAATGCATGCCAACACTACGAGTATGAGCTCTCACAGCTGTAACAATGATTGATTGCATGAATTTTTGGCGACGCTTCACGATATCAGTATTTTAATTAATTCAAAATGGGACCGAGTTATGAATGTGCTTTTATCGACTGCACAGTTCACGCTTTCCAATCATTATCCAAAAAGACACTTGAACTATCCGATTCCCTGTATGGTCTTGAAACTCTTGAAAATCGCACTTGAAAATCTGAAAACGCACTTGAAGCTCATGACTTCCTGTGTGGTCTCGTAGAAAATGTTGTTTGCAGCTTTGTAGGCAATTTGACGTTGCTGGGAAATTTCCAGATCATTTTGTCTGTAGAGGTCGGCGTCCTCGTTCGAGACCGCAGCAGAGAATACGTCTAGAGCAAACCTTACGCACCAGGCAGCGGAACGGGGGTTTCCCGATCCAGAACCTGTCGGGAACGTTTAGAGTCCGGTTCTTTCCAGGGAACTTGGAGATTAACCAGGCTGGGCGCTCTTCATCTCAAACCCACTTTCTACGCTCGTTCCACGTGCCGTTGTAGATTCATCTAAAATGTTCTACGAACAAGAAAATAAGACTTAAAAATCAGTCTTCAAAAGCTAACTGATGATAAATTCTTTTTTAACTAAAGATTTATTATTTACTATTTTTTTAATGTCTTCATTGCTTACTGTTTCATGTGTTATGTAAATGAAACTTGTTAAAATTATGCAACTGATTTATTGTCCATTGTGCATAACTAGAGTGTTCCCGTGCAAATTTCACGGTTTAGATTTGATCAATTTGAACTTATTATGCAGACAAATGTATTAAAGATTTACGATAAATTATTGCGTTTAAAGGAATATTTTTCATGAATCTGCTTATATAATACACAGTATATATCCACCTCTGTCTCTCTCTCTGTCTGTGTGTGTCTGTTCCATTTATTTCAATCTATTGTGAAAGAAAAATTATTAAACTGAAATCAGAACGGGCATACATGTATTATAAGCATTGTATTGTGGATACCAAAGGTACCGGATTACTATAAAATGCGCCATTTTCCCTGTTATCAGCCTTCTTCTCTTAAACCGCGAGGTTATCGGTAGATAAGATACAGAATAGAAGTTTTCTATATACTCATGAAATATAATCAGGTTCTGATGGTACAACGGATAAAACTGAAAGACGTATTTTATTTCATAGATCCTTAATTTTATCACTTTTAAACCGTGGAATTTCCACGGATACTATCTAGGCCATCTTTTCGGTAGATAAAATACAGAATGGAAATTCTGTATACATACATGAAAAATGTTCAATTTAAACGCAATAATTCGTCGTAAATCTTTAATACATTCGTCTTTATAATAATTTCAAATTAGTCAAATCTAAACCTTGAGATTTCCACTGGAACTATCTAGTTAAATATGATGTATCTTGCGTTTAACTGTGTCCGTATAAGATAGAAACTGATTATAGGATATCTCAGCGTCAAAATCCTTCTCAACTCTTGACTGCAACGGCTTTTAAATTTTCTGGAAATTATTTCGCGTGCAAGTTGGTAATGAACTTTGATGGGCTTCATAAATTTTCCGGAATGATACATCCAACCTTGATTATTTCTCATTTCCACTGACTAATGGGGAGTTAGAAACTAGATAAGAATTTCGCAAAATCATGTTCGTTAATAAAAAATGAGCTGAGGACTTGAGAAATGAGCTCGAAGGCTGAGATTTTATCGAGGTGTGCGTTCAATTACCTTGACCGTCATCAACGAAAAGCTGCAGCATGACAGTATATTTCAAGCTGCGGTAGAATAGAGGGCAATTCCACCTAACATGCTTGATCTCTTTACATGCTTCAAACTTGCCATAATGATTTGTTTGATCAATGGTTGGTGAAACTGGTGCTAGATACTTAAAGACTGATGCATTACATACATGTATCATAAAGAACGTATCTTCAAGTCTGCAAAGCATTTTAACGGGACTTTAAATTGAAATCGTTCCCAGCTTGTGGGCTTTTGGTCATCTGGGTGGTCGTATTTGAACCTCGGTCTACTCAATAAAGCTAGCGGCATACCTGCCAGTGGCAACGCAGCCCGCGCTACCAATGGTACATAATAAGTGGCATGACATCAGAACGTTCTGCAGCCTCCTAAACTCGGGGGCTTAGTGACACCGCTACCTATGAACAATAAATGCCAGCGTGTTCTTATTGCGCGGATTTATTTCTAATTCTCCTCTGGCAAGGGTTTTTTCAGTGCGTATCGATCTCCTTGCAAATTTTTACTTAGCCGGCATAATGTTTTTATGGTCCTGAAAGTGCAAGAATTCTTTCTTACCAACTGAAATGCTTCATTGAAGCTACATAAACACCAATTTTACACCAGAAAAGCAAGATTAACGTCTCTGACTGAATGTGTTTCCTACTTTTCCTTCTACTGGTGACTCGAATACATTTTTTGACACTAATTTTACTTAAATTGAATAAAACACCATGAATGGAAAAATGTATATTTTCATTATTACCAAAATTCTTATGTGCTTTCTCAAGCTGTATTTGCACGTTTTTAAAGCACGTACATGTGCACGTATTACCCTTCTGTGAGAATGCAAGACAGCAATGCTAGTTTTTATGCCTTAAACTTTTTTTCTCATTTGAAATCCCACTTGAATAAAAAAACTGAGTAAATATTTTTACAGCATGACGGACTCTCCGAGGTACAACACTGACAGACTTATTGTAAAAAAACAGTGCGGTAAAACAATCTTCTATTTTTGTATAAGGCTCTAAAGAGCTAAAAAAGATGTCGATACTTTCATTTTTAAATAATTTGCGTCTTCTCTTATTTATGGTGGACAAGAATTTCATAAATGATATGATCTTTGTAAATGACTGAAGAATTATTGAAAGATTTGCTTCAAAATAAAAACGGTAATGCTCAAGGTCACTCATCAGCATTCAACACTAAATGATTAAAGAGATGTATAACCAGCATATGAAGATTATTTTATGTTTTTTAACTCGTACAAAATAAAGTTATCACAGTCTTCACTGACTAAACTTTTCGGTTTGTAAAACGATTCTCGTTAAACTTCGAAGAAAAATCGTCAAGTTTCTTCACCTACTTATGTTAGATTCTAGTTAATATACTTGTGTTTGATGTGATGCTCTTAGGCTGTTATCAGTTGCTCTGAAGAATTTATAATATTAAGATAGGGACTCCTTCGTAGTGATGAGCTGGGCTTCGACAACAAACATTTTTGACAGCTACTGCACATAGTGTGCGAGTTGATATGCCTTCAAATTGGATGTACCAATGCGTAAATTCTTCTTGAGCATTTTACTCATAACACAATTTTAAATCTTGAATGGCAAACTATAGCCTCTTCAGAACCATCCAATTAAAAATGTAAATTCAAAAACACATACGAAACTATGTCAGGGATAAAAATAGTTTACCACAGTTTAGCTGACAATGTCTACTACTAAAACCTTGAAAAGTTCCTGCACCATTCTATGCAAATTTTTCATTCAGTTAATGCCTTGCAAAGTCACACGAAAATCACAGAACTCGGAACTGAAGAAACTGTTCTCGACCACCAATGAGTCAGGTTCCTGAAGTGTCTACAATAATTCAAGGTCAGTTTATCTTGAAGGAAGCATGTCACGTGTCTAACAGCTATTCCCCTCCGTCCAGACGTGCGCTTTAGTTCTGTGGGAAGCTCATTGGCTCGTGTCTCTGCAGTGGGAATGTAATCATGTCTTTAGTTTCCTTACAGTTACTAAAATATTTCACTGTCGGAAAATGCCATTTTACAGCATTAGTGTATTATAATCTTTCTTTTTTCTTTGTCTACAGCGTGAGGGAAAAAGAGGGTCATCATTCTCCAATTATTACTGAATTTTTGCTATGGATGATTTGCCATTTTAACAAGAAATGAAGTGCATAACCTCCGTTTCACCTGTAAAGCGCTGTAGTCAACTTTGTCCAGCGGCATGCACATTGCGAGAGTGCAACATGGATGTTTTAACTACACATGAACTCGCCTTAATTACATTAAATGTTCTCACGAGCTCGTGCCAGGAGCTGGAGTTCTCAGAACAGAGTGTGCGTCTATACATGGATGTTAAAATATCTCACAGCGCGTTTTTTGCGCCGAGTTTGCATCAGATGAAGCAGCACATTTGAGGAAGCATACAAATACACTTGTTGGATATCGAAGAAATTAAACAAATATGTGGCCAAACCTTGTAATAATCGATCATTTTCAGTCTATTGATTGAGTTCAATACCGATAAGAGTTCAATTAGTGCTATCAATTTTTTATTAAGAAGAAGATTGCTGTCATATCTCAAATAGCCATTAAAACTGCTCAATGTATTGTTCTTCGTTATGTGGACGGCAGGTAGACTTTAGAAGTCACCATGACACCTGATATCTCAAATAGTAATTATAAATAAATGACTTACAAATTAAGTACCTTAAATTTATTTTAAGTCTTTGTTCACTTATCTGTACAAGATAAATTTGAATTTCAGCTACCCTGTGATAAATATTCATAGATTGAGATACCCATGATTGATTTCTAATAGGAGTAGTAATTTGATTTAACTTAAAAATATATTCTTAGTAACATATTGACATTGGAAACCCTACCATTACAAAATCAATAGCTGGTGAATTCAGTGCATTTAAAATCTTTATTTAAAAATAAATAATTATACATAAATCTAGATTGTCAGTACAAAAGCAAAGACAGCATTTTTTATGGTAATTTCAGAAGTGAATGATTGTAAGCTGTGTGTATGTAAGCAAAGTAGTCCTACTTTTTATGGTAATCTGAGAAGTAAACGAAGGTAAGTCTTCTTCTCTCTCGTGAATGTTTGTTTCGGAGTTTTTTGTTAACAGAGAAGCAATATCCGTTATATTGAAAGGATTATATGAACATAATTACGAGCACTTGTTCTATGGGTATAAAAATTATCTGCTGCGTAGAACTTTAGGCAAACGAAATGAAACGACTTACTAGTGTAATTTTGTCAGAAAACTTTGTAAATTTTAAAGTTTCGAATGGTATGTTACGAAAACAGACTGAGTAGCTTAACGACTGTATTTAAAAATACAGGGTGTCTCAAAAAAATGTACTCGCACTTTGAATGACGAGAAAACCTTTATATATGAACATAGAGTAAAATGGAACATCTTCGAATACAGAAGACAAATGTAATTGAAGAATCATGTTAGCAAATGCTCAAAACAAAAAAGGCCTGCAACACAAAAATGCAGCATGTTAGTGACAGTTAAAGTGTGAGTACAGTTTTTTGAGACACCCTGTATTTGTTGAATTTTATTCAGATGAACAAGACAAGAAACGGTCGGACATGGTCAACTGAAGCCAGTATCAGAAACATGATACCTAATGATTATCACCAAGCAGATATACATACATACTTTCGTCGGCCAGTCACAAATAACTACCCAAGATACAGAAACCTCATGGTTGCCATATGGAAGAATATAGATGGTTCATGAGTCAAAAGTGGTTACCACTTACACCTTAAACAATAAATCAACTTTTTGGTAATTACTAAAAGAGACAGAATACAGAAGTTTTAATAAACTAAAAACTTATATTCACCCAGAGTATGCACCCTATTAACTATACAATATTTAATAGCATCGAGGGCTTGATAAAAAACAAGATCTGCTTCGTCAACAGGGCTTCACCATCCTAAATCTACAAACACCTTAGATGCCTGCATTCTTGCACTGTTGATTTAATCTGCTGGTGTGATAGGAAGCGCTATAAAAAAATCGTAACTTAAGCCGTGAAGTAACATCAGCTTTATTTGTGTCCACGTAACTCCATGCCTGTTCTACTGCAGGTATTCCTGGGAAAAATATTTGTTGATTGACCCATTCATCTGAAAAATGTACATACTTTTATGCTGGACCTTTCAGTGCACTAAAAGTTGGAATAAACCGTAGTAAGTGGACTCTCTCCGGCACTGAATTTATTATCAGTTTTATGATATTAAATCCTACTACTACCATTAGACTTAATCAAAGTACTCGTATACTGATTCATACTATTATTACTTTACATTACTCTTATAATCCTTGGCTTCTCATATTTGTAAGAACCGAACAATAGAGCTAGAACTGTGGTTTTACTTGAGATTATTGTATGCCACTTCTACGACATCGCGTGGAGCGACTCAGTGATGGAACAAAGCTGCTGGACTCAGGCGTGGTGCAGCCTTCGTGTTACACCGACGACCTTGGCGGCTTTATCCAGTGCTGCTACTTTTTGTTCTCTGTACTTATTACCGTCCAGTGCTGCTCCTCTTTGAACTCAATAGTTGTTGCCGTCCAGGGCTGCCTCTCTTTGAACTCAGTAGGTATTGCCGTCCAGTGCTGCTCCTCTTTGAACTCAGTAGATATTACCGTCCAGTGCTGCTCCTCTTTGAACTCAGTTGATATTACTGCCCGGTGCTGCTATTTTTTGTACGTGGGAGCTGACCAATAACACTACTTTTGTAGTCTGTAGTTATTACAGTCTAGCACTCATGCTATTTTCACTGACAATGTTCGTAATTTTTATTTGCTTACACGACAGATGATGCCGCTTTAGCTGTCCTGGCCACTGTATCTGGCCAGACCACTTTTTTTTAACACTGCCGTGCAGCAGCGGCTCTTATCCACGCGCATTAAAAGTTCTGCGATTTGAGTACAGTGAGATGTTCCCCACTGCGTTATAATTTCCTGATACCTGTAAAGACTGCAGTTCAGACCTGCGGTAACCGGTCGCTTGCACTGACGCTCGTCTCTGTTGCAGCTTCCGCAATTTAATGATGCAATCTTTTGCTCGTCTACTCGGCTAGGTCGCTTGTGCGCACTGCTTTCTTACTTCAGTCATTTGCTTGATTTTTCTTGAAGTGTTGTAGATACTTAAGTCTATACTAAGAAAAGTAGTATAAAAATGTATAACGTCCACACTGATACTGTAGTTTAATTAAATTTCTAAACTGTCTCATTTGTATATTCGTTAAAGCTGTACTTATTATGGTGAGCACTCGTTGAGCTTGTGCAACCAATGTTTTATGAGCTTTAGTTTCAGTGTTTTTCTAAAGCTTTTTAAAGTAAGATTTCAATAACTACAAATTAAACGAACAATTGACCTAATCTTCATGATTAGTTTTTTCATTTCTATTAACTTCGAAAATAGTTGTATTTTCTAACTTCAGAAACCAGTAAACTGAAATACTGCAAAGGAATCAGTACGTTACTAAACTTTGCAATGTTTGTCAATTTAAAATGCCCATCCTGAAGCTCTCATTTATAGTGTTACAAACGCTATTTTGTCTCTAATATTTCTTGTTTGACTCTGGATTTCATTTTGAACGTTAAGTACATTTAACGTATTTCTAATTTGAACTTTCATTACGATATGAACAAGACATGAAAAATAATTTATACATCATTATCCAGTTTCTTAGCACTTTTCAATAGACGACTTCTAACGTCTGAATGAAAACTACCAATGTATGCTTGCTTTCTGTACTTAAAAGAATGAGCCGCAGAAGATTACTCACTCTTTGATAAATAGAGTCTCAAAGATATTGTTCTCACCGATCTGATCAACTCGTTACATTGATTAATTACCGTGGAAGAGCATTTCGGAGTCAGGACCTCGTACAATGAGTTCATTTTTGTAAATGAAAGACACGGACCAGTCTGTGATTAAATTTCTCACACGATCTTGCTACTGATTGTCCGTATTAATGTACGAAATGTAATCAAATTTATGCTTGAAAAACGAAAGAAATGAGTTGTGTGAAATATTTCAGGGAATTTTTACCAATCGGGAATAAGGTTGTGGAAGTCGTTATTGAATGTGTTCACAATCAAATAAAATTATAACTTTTCAACTACCTGGTGTCGTGCTCGAGTCTAACGCAAACATTTTAGTAAATCAACAAAAACGAATAATTAGTCCATCTTTCTGATTTATTTATTCGAACTCTAATACCCATCTATCTCGCTTGTAACGAAGAAAACGATACGTTGTACTAATTTTCAAACATTTTTCAGATGGTGTCAGTAGCGGCTGTGTTGAGCCTGACGTCGGGACGCGTTGTGAACAGCAGCGCCAGTTCTACTCGTGACATCAACACGGTGCTGGAACTGCTAGACCGCGCAGACCCTTCAGAAAATGACATCTTCGCAGAAGCGATGCCAGAGTTCAAAGCTCCGCCTCGCCCTAGTGCTAGACCCAGCCCTACTCAACACATACTTGACGCACTCTCCAGGCCCAGATACATTGACGCTTCTGAATTCCGTGCCCAAGGGACTTTACCTCCTGCTCTCGACATCAACAGGCAGCTGACCCTTCTATCAGCGTCCAAGAGGATTATACCTCCAGTGGATATTGTACACCTGCAAGACGAACAAACTGTTGATGAACATGATAGGACTTTCTATAACAGCTCCTCGCCACTTTTCAGAGATGACTTTCTTTCAGACAGTATAGACTACATACTAGAACCTTCAGAATCACATGATACGTCCAAGCAGAATGATACACTAGAACCACATTTTTCAACTTCAGTTTCAGTGTCTACATCGGTTTCTTTTTCGAACGGCAATTCATCTTCTTCCGATAATCTTTCGTCAGCTTCATCACAACCAGGTTATCCAGCTACTTCTGCTATTTCCTCATCTACTACAACGTCATTATCACCTTCAACTACAGCCTCTCCTACTATTACGACTGCTTCTTCATCATCACCAACTTCTGCCCCCACTCATTCAACAGAGGATACGAAAGTAGAATTTCTGCCTCTGGAAAGCGATTACGATGATCCGCCTTACGTAGTGGCAGGAGAGTACGCTCCGACTTACATTTCGAGTGACACCTTCAGATTCACAGGGCCGTCCGAATACCCCGTCGATACGGCGCTATCCCCTCTGAGTCACATTCTTGCTGGGTTCGGAGGTGAACTCGGACCATTCGGAGGGGATGTGAGAGGTGATGCTTTCATCAGAGGTTTTAGGCCTGACGGGTTCTAGTGCCCTATTAATGTAGTGTTGTATATTGGTTGTAGTTAAGGGCTGATCGTGTGAATAATTAAGCGAAGGGTAGAGAATAAGTTTGCTCGTATTAAATTTGCCATGGAAATGATGAATGAACACGGTAAGAGGGTAAGCATCGAAAATATTACAAATTTTTTCTTCAGAGATGTGCATGACTGATCAATGGACTCATTTATTTCCATTCACCTTTTGGTTTGACCGTGGAAAATTTATTTAAATTTTGTACAGGATTGAAAGTTGAAAATGCTCAAGAAAATTGTGACGTGTGAATGAAAGCAGGTTTGTTTTCCCTGAAAAACACAAACCTTGATGTCTTTTTCATTTTTCCAGGTCATTAAAAATAAAGAATGTTGTTTGTGCGCATGACTGGAGTAACAAATGATTAAGTGATGGCTTATGATTTCTGAGTAAATTGGTTTGCCTTTTAACTGAAGTTTTGTGCTATAATAACGGGAAGGGAGAGTTCAGTTTCATGCATTATAACAATTTTCAGTGCTTATAGTAAGAAAATGAAGCATTTTGCAGAAAATTTGTTGCGTCAATCACCCGATGTTTCGAATAATACATTCAGTGGCCACTTTAAACGTATATAATGAATATAGCTACAGTCATACCTGGCAGTGCAATGAATGTTTAGTGTTTGTAGTTGGTAATAGAAAGTAAATTAGGCTATGCATAAGAAACATAGCGAAATGTTTGAAAATATGCAGCACTCAATTTTTGCTCTCGGTTAATTCTAACATTATTCCAGTTTGCCAGTGTTGCTACAATTGTCAGCTAACACAATCATAGCCTGGCTAAAAGAGTAATAATTATCGCCAAATTTGTTCGTTCTCGAACTAAGTATTAAAAAAAGTAATATGGAGAATGGTCTTATGAGAGGGCTCTTTTTCAAGCAGAAACTTTACTTAATAGTTATGAAATAAAATTATTAGAAGAATGTAAGATATATACGTGTGCAAAATAAGTAGGTCTTTCTTGGACATTTAATCATAGTTTATGTCAATTACAAAACACCATGATCTGTGTGGCATTTTTCTATGATAATAAAATACACGTAAAATCCATGTGTTTCATTATTTTTACACACTAATGAGGAGCACCAAACTGACCGTTAAATAAAATTACGAATGCACATAATTCTTTGTGCCTATGTGAGGGATAATTATATTACTGTGTAGGATCGTATAAAATGGATAATCATCAAACAATAACCAGGCGCACAGCATCTAGCGTCTCAACGTATTTGAAAGATAAATGCGCATTTATTTTAAGATTCATTATAATAACAAAATCGAAATTTAAAATCATGCAACAATAGCTAATTGGGTCTAAAAGATTACATTTTGGTAGCAATATTTTCCGTATTTAGATCAATTCAACTTTATTATTTAGAAACCAAGAAAGGTACTAATGTAGTTTTATAACATAAATAGTATCTTGATAAATAACATTACAGAAATTCCAATCAAGACTAAATGTAAAGCTGAATATTGCACGGCAATTGCTTAAATCTTTAGTCCTACTGCAACATTTGAAAGAAAACTTATTGAATCCTTTTTATACAATTATCCGATGAAGTCTTCATTTTCCCTCTTGAAAATTCTTCCTGCCATACTAAGGTATTTCTTAAAATTATTCGAAGACCCTATCCAAAATCTTGATACACGTTCACACTACCTCAGAGAAATGAAGCACTGATCAGACAACACAACTGAAGTTACGCACGTCTCTTCATGTGCCATAAGCCAATTGCAGATTCAACGCATACCTTTTACACACATCCAATCTAATTTCATCCTTCACACACCATTCACATCCAATCTAATTTCATCCTGTACACACTTTTTAC
The DNA here is from genome assembly GCA_006783055.1 of Trinorchestia longiramus. NCBI lineage: Eukaryota > Metazoa > Arthropoda > Malacostraca > Amphipoda > Talitridae > Trinorchestia > Trinorchestia longiramus. Next base: position 229,422 of record VCRD01000163.1, read on the forward strand.
ATAGAATCAAATTTCACTTTTTACTTTCAACTAATTAAGCATACTAATCAGTGACATCACTCGGGAAGTGGTGATATGGCAGGATGTGTAATCCGCGGTGGAAGGCAAAATTGTCATTGCGAAGAAGTGAATAAACAGTGAAATATACACCGCTTGTCATCGATACATTAAAACGAAGATATAATTCTTTATCTTCGTTAAAGTTTCCTTGTAATTTTGATTATGAGAGAATTTGATGTCAGAGAACTTTTTCTGCTCAAGAGCTGCGTCCAATAGATCGAATAGAAGGCGTTGCACGTTACGTTGGTTGCTGATGTCCAAGTGTAGAACTTTTTCGTCGCTGGGAACCTGAGTGAGGTAATTTCATTCACTGCTGTTGGGACTCTGGCTCGAAGTGGTGGCAACAAGTCTCATCACCAGTGACTATGCTGTCCAAAAAGCGTTTATCTTGGGCCTCGTATCGATTTAATGATTCCTGATTGACAATTATCCATATCCTTTTTGTTCCTGCACAAGCATCGGTGGAATTCACCTGTTACACCTAGGTTGTAGGTACCCTACGGATGACAACATCGTTTCCAGTGCACCAGTACCAACCTCCAATTTTACATGCATTTTATTTACTGTTTCCAGCCGATTAACTAGAATAAGTAACTGAGTGAGCTTCGATCAACTGTTTATCGCAGTGAGCTTCATTTTTCCGAGTTATGGATCAGCATGACAATCTGAAACGTGGTTTGTCACTCACCTTTACGTCGCCACTTCAGATTCGTAGAACTTATCCCCCAACCGCACTGGTATCAACTGTCTCGGCTCCATAAATATTCACCAAGCACCGGTGAATATGGATTGGTTAAACTATTTTTACATGAACGAATTCAATGGCACATCTTTGCTTCAGGCGCACATTCACGTCAGGGGTTACTATCTCAGGCTGTCAAACTGTTAGTATCTTCATTAGAGAGAGGAAATTTTCAGGTTATGAGCGAGAAGGTTCAATCATAATAACGTCATAAGTAATACCTTCAGATCTCTCAGGATCGAATAAAAAATCCAAAAGAATTTCATCTTTAAGGTGAAATAAGTTTGTAAGTCATACGGGAAACGTTTCAGCTTACTTGAACAACTTTAAAATGGAAAATAAAATTTTTCAAGATACGTGCAATTGAACTCAGCCTCTTCAGATTTGGTCACCAGAACTGTTGCAGTGAAGGCATACTCAAGCAAACTCTCTTAAGTTAAAGCGCAACTTTCATTCAAGTTTCTTTTTCTCAAGTTCCTCCATTGCAGTCCTTATTGCGTGGTTTTATTTGAATTTCCCTGTCGACAAGAGTTTCTTCAAGTGCAGATAAATCTCCCTGCAAATTTGTATTCAATTCTCAAAATGCCTTTAAGTTAAGGAAAGTACAAGCATTCTTTAGGTATACCCGAAGCTATGCTACAAGAAATTAATGCTGCAAAACTATAACTTTTCAATGATATGCCTACACTAGATTAATGCTGTGGAATGTAAATAACGTGGTAAGCAGCGTCTGGCTCACCTTAATAATGATCAAATTTACTTCACAAGTCTCGAACTTTCAGCAGGGACGTGTAGCGCTGAGTGTAAAAACGATGGCATAACCCTTCTGTACACAGAAGTAATCTTCATTTTTTGACGGTCATGTAGAGTAGATACGAATATCTGACCGTACTGTAGAATGCGTCAACCTTACTATGGTACTCAACGATCGTTGACAACTTCAATAAACAAGCCAACGGTGGTGGAGTTACCAGGTTTGGGAGACAGTTAGTTACGGTCAGACTTCAAATGTAGTCCTTGTTGATGTTCCTAGGGCCGTGTTGAGCTAAGACCTTGACATCGCTTCTTGAAGTTGATCTCGTTTGCTGGAATAATAGGTGTTATAATAGTGACACTAGAAATAGTACAAGTAAAACCTTACGCTATCTAATGATTCATACTTCATTATGTCCTAGAATATTCACTTTCTAACTTTTCTTAATGCACTTGTTTGAGAATGATGGCATGAGGTACGATTTTTTACAAATGAGTCTTTTAAAATGAATGTTAAATTACCTAGAATCAGCAAATTATAATTGAGCACCGCACATTTCACACGAAATATACTTAGAAATCTACATATGCTAGCCATCGAGAGTACGCATTATTTCTTTTACTTCTGAAATTTCGCTTCTACTTGAGAATACTCTTAATAAAATTGTACGCACCGTATACTGAGAAGTTATAATCAGGGCATGGCTAATATCTGAGGGCATTGGATCCTGTGATGCCAACGACTCATGCGTTAGCTGATGTCTCAATTCATGATAAGTGGACGAATCGCGCTGTTACATGCAGTGCAGTTCGATTTATTTGTCATTTGAATATCTATTCTAGGCTATGCGTAGGACGTACGCCAGCCTCCAACCTTTGTAAGGAAATGATAGACAGCGTCGATAAATTAATCCAACACGTACTAAAAATTACCTAAACATAAGTAGTCTTGTCTTCCTTCAATATTCGCTGAAACTTAACAAATTAGGGCGACCAGCGAACTCGAGAACAAAAATGCCGAATAATATTACTAAGCATGCAATCTGGTCCAGAAGTAAGTGCTGCAATCTTGTATTGTACAGCACTGTATCCCACGCAATGGGGCAGTCAGGCACGCAACCTGCACACGTTTCTCCTCGACAGCAGCGTAGCTAATTCACCAAGGGAAAACTAAGGGAAAAAAGTAGACACTACCAGAAAATACTTATCCGTAAATGATACTGAAATCTATTCGAAATTAAAAAGTTAAAAACAGGGAAGAACTCGTTTATAGATGATTCTGAAAAATAATAAAGATAAAAGTGTTAAACAACAATTTAAGATAGATATTTATGGTAGATTTAAGATGAAATTAGAATTAGAATTGACCAATGCATTGAATTTCTATTACCTTGACGGAAACAAGATTTCAGAATATATGTACCATCTTTGTCGTATATCTGAGTTTACGTGCTAAAGAAAACTTTAAAGTTTAAAAAATTCATGAACCTGCAGTTTAATAAATTGTACGTAGCTAAGAAAAATATAGCGTAAAAATTTTAAAGTGGTTCATCCAATTTAAATATTTTCAAGACTTTGCAGCGTATTGTGCATTTGGGAACAAAATATAGTTTCATTGAAATTTGAAAACTACTATTTAATACCCATTATAGTCAAACGACACTTGAAACATTAAGCAATGTAGGCGTCGGATTCACTTAAAAAAGGTCAGAATGATCAAAAATAAATGCCTTCAGGCAATTAGAGTTGTTGATGACAACAGAGAATATATTCTTAAAAGGTGTGTGCATTTCCTATTTGTAGTTTTCAGATTTTTCTTACTGTGAAATGCCGCTACATGATCGTTGAATAAATAGAGCATGATATAAATTAAACGTACTTACAAGACATATAGTCATTGAAATGATACCATAAAGAAGCTTTCAGATGCCACCGAGGAAGAAATACCAAGCGTTCTAATTCTTCCAGGACTCGCTGTATTATCAACTATGAAATCATACTACATTAACTACAATGTTTCCTTCATACCCTTAAACATATTGCATCATAAAATTTACCCTAGATACAACTTTCTTTATTATTATTGACCTCTTTTGACGAGTAAGAGAATTATATCTCAATACGTTTTTCATAACGGGCTAATTTTCCATCTCGAATGAAAGATTTGCTTCTTTCATTTTTCCACGCAATTTAATTGTCGATACAACGTCGTTCGTGTTAGATGGCCCTTCTCTCTTTATTCCCTTATTAATGTTAAAAGTTATTAGTTGGCTTTCACTTTAGTTCTACTTGCTTGATCACTGTCACAGGGACGACTGTGTACGTTATTCGTAGCAGATGCCTGGCCAAGTGGAAGCGGTGAGCAAGAGCATCATCGGGCAGTCCCAGCAGATATGACTTCAGTATCTGAAATAAACATCAAAAATATATTAAGCTGCTACGATATAACTACGACAGCCCCAGTTTCTTCTTCCTACTTTTTGGGGAATTGTTAAATACTTTGCAAGGTTATAAAGGTACAACAGAAGTTATCTAAAAGCAAGGAAATCTCGAATTAAGATTCAGGTTCTCCCTATCCATACACTCCGTATTTTAGCTTCATGACTCAGTATCAATTGGGACAAAAAAGCTGCAACCGGCTGAGAAAAATGGCTAGGTCTTACAATGCAAATATCAAGAACTTACGGATCCTAATACTACTGAGAAGATATGATACTAAATTAAACAACACAGGTGCAAAATTTGAATTTAATTGAAATGTAATTCAGACACTTATTTTTCATGTTTCTGACAATATTTTATAGTTTTTTAAAAATATGTAGACTGACTCAAATATATAGATACTCAAACCCCTAGGCCGAGGGTCAGAAATGGTTCAAAAACAAATTTATGAAAAATTAATTCAGCAGTATTATCTTCGTAATGCTGGCTTACATGCTTTAATTATTATACACACATTAATAAAGATTCTTTTTTCTCCTTGATTACTCTAGGCAAATAGTTGTCACTCAGGCAATTATTTTTATAAATAAAAACTCTTACTCTAAAGTTTGATTTCATCACCCGGCAAATTTCTCTACACTTAGCATACACGTTACATATATACATACACACACACACATATATATATATATATATATATATATATATATATATATATATATATATATATATATATATAGAATTCCCATGGCGTGGCTTCAATTAATTGTGAAGACAATGACTTATAGTGGGAAGGTAGATATGATATTAGATAGATTTCTAATCAGATATAACCGATAGATTATTTGACAGGCCGGAGTCTACGAGCAATAGTTGGAAAAACTGTTCCATCTTCGTTGCAAAATAATATTTCTTTCTTCCCTTAGATCGCACTACGAGGCATTGCTAGATGACAGACTTATCTTTAAAAGCTGTTGTTGCTGTGGTCAGTAGAACGAAAATACGAGCATTAAGGATATGCTTTGGGCAATTGTGAAGGCGCGTAGTCAATTCATAGTATACTAATGGATTCATTGACTCTAGACTTATTCTCAGGGGTGCCAAATATAACGATGAATGACTGGTGATGACTTATTGTCAGGTGCAGTAATACGATAATTATTGCTACTATTATTATAATTGAGTTGATGTTATCATTATTGTTCTCATCAGTCATTTGTTAATGTTTCACAGGTCTCGACTTCCCGTTGCCCTAAAGTTTTAAATCTGTACATCGTCGCTAACGTTCAAGTTAGCCTCTGAAAAATGTTTTAAGCGCCATACCAAAAATAAAGTGTTATGTTTAACAGGTGCGCTCTTCCTCAGAAAAAACAGTTAAATAACAAAAACTTAAGCTACGTTTAGATAAGAGGTTGGTGTAGATAATACAAAACTGCATATAGTAAATGATGCTAAAGTAGCTATCAATAGATAACATCAAGCTTTAGCTTATATTGTTGTAGTTTGGTATTGTAGCTCTCAAAAGAAACAGTTTGATCAAAAGATAATTTTTCAAATAACTTTAAACGAAGGCTAAATTTCACTGCGACACGTAAATGAAAGACCTAATTATTTATGGCTAATATTAACATTATTTTTATTTTGCTGTTGTTAGTGATTATGTCTAAATTATTTTTATCTGTTGGACGACCATGAGAGTATGAAGCATCTCAAAGTGGCTCATTTATGTATCCTTCTCATACTGCACTCGTATATCACTCTCAATTTCTTGAATACTATAAAAAACTAATAATTGTAAAAAATACCAATGGTCTCTCCTTTGTCACAACACCATAGAACTGAGCATAAAACACAGAGCTGAGTATACAACACAGAGCTGAGTATACAACACAGAACTGAATATACAACACAGAGCTGAGTATACAACACAGAGCTGAGTATACAACACAGAGCTGAGTATACAACACAGAGCTGAGTATACAACACAGAGCTGAATATACAGCAAAGAGCTGAATATACAACACAGAGCTGAGTATACAACACAGAGCTGAGTATACAACCCAGAGCTGAATATACAACACAGAGCTGAGTTTACAACACAGAGCTGAATATACAACACAGAGCTGAGTATACAACACAGAGCTGAGTATACAACACAGAGCTGAATATACAACACAGAGCTGAATATACAACACAGAGCTGAGTATACAACACAGGGCTGAGTATACAACACAGAGCTTGGCTTCACGGCATTACGGCTTTGGTTTTCACCACGCATCGCTCGCTGCGATGTACTGAAGTTACATAAAATGCTGCTAAATGTTTACATCCAAACCCGGTTTATACGATGCAATGCAAAATTGAAAATCGTCTCTACCGAAATACCCATATTTTACGTTCGTTGATAATAAAGCATGAATTTGTTTAATGGAAATTTAAATTCATAAATAAAATCAACTTATCGCCATAGCCTTCACCTTGAAAATGTAACACTGTGAACATCTGCATCCCGCATAGCATGGTTTTGTTCTCAGATATGAAATAACATCACATTTGAAATAAATAAATGCCTTCAACCCAAATTTATAGTAAATTTTTCCGTTGTAAATAAATACACTATACAGAGCTCTGTTTAATCTTATTCGACTAGCTCTTCTTAAATAATGAAACAGAAGAATTTTTCAGCAAAACGGGAAACGTAAATGAAAGAATAAACTAATTCCAAGAACACTCTTGGAGAGGCTATTTTGATGGATTCTCTGCGCTCAGCTGACATTCATGACCCCAAGATTGACAATCATGTCATGATACTATACAAAATTGAGAATTATTCCATGGTATGTCACATAACTGACAAATGTATAGTACAACACAAAACTGACAACCATTCCATGGTACAACACATGACTGAGAACCATTCCATGCTACAACACATGAGCTGAGTACACATGAGCTGAGTATGAGACCTGAGAAACGAGTCCATGGTACAACACAAAAATGAGTCAAATAAAAACTCGAGAGCAGATTTGATCCTTAGAGAGAACTAGTTTGTAACTTTATATATTTTCCTAATTCTAGTGCGATTTGAATTCAGTTTTTTTCATGTCTACGCCCCTGTTGGGTGACTACGGTCATTTTTCTAGTTTTACGAGATGTCATAGAAATTGTTCTCGGTAATTTAGAAATTTGATATAATTATTACATCTATTGGACGCTGTATTTTCGTCGTCTTTATACTGATAACTTTTAAACACCTTCCTCAGAATTGACTCTTAGTAACCTCTCAGAACCCTCCCCTGCCGTAGTCTCTGCACAAATCGAGCAACCAAATGCCAACATACAACATGGTTGACACTCTTGATGAGCGATTTTCTGTCGGCGAAAGAATTAATTTGCTCTTTCGTCATGGCTTTCAAACTCAATACTTTATCATGAGATCTACTTCGTCTTCTTCATGCACACTTCATAGTTCTTCATTAACACAACAACATCATTAACATGCAACAGAGAGCCACGAACTATTGATGCTAGCGGTATTGATGCCAATGATACTTCCATAGAAATATGCAATTTCAGCAATAGTCTTGCAAGTACCACAACTGACTAGTTTTAGTTTTAAATGAAATCAGAAACATTTTGATACCAGGATTTAGATGCAAGTGTGCTGAACTGAATGCTTCTCAGTAATTTCTTTTTCCGCTTGTTTCATGATTAGTTAGAATTACATGCATATGATCCCTGAGTTTATTACCACTAATCAGTCATGGTAATATGCTCGGCTGCTGAGTAACCAGACGGAAGCAAATTAAGTGTGTGAACTGCTAACCTGAATCACATAAAATTTCTTTTAAATTCTGCACCTGAAGTCACTAACTGTGACAAATTGTAACGCTAAAGTTACTTGTTATACCTGTTTTAAATCAGGAATGGGTTTTGTGCTACTCTGTACAATGTTAAAGAATTTATATTTTATGATCTTACTATTCTTCATTACAATTATTATTCTGAATGTCTTTATTAAAGTTATAAAAGTAGAAGTAGAAAGGGACTTGCACCTTGTTCAATTATTCAAAGAAAATTAATTAAAAAATGAACTCTATTTATTGGGGATTTAGTGAAGTGAATCCTTGGTATATTTCTAAGCCTTCTAAGTATAGCGATATGAGACCTGAGAAAACGTTGATATTTTAAGTTTACAAAAATTTTCCAAGAAATTTTACTGCAAGATTTTAAAAAACACTTGATCAAAACCACAAACATTTTAATCTAGTCAAGCTGAACGAGTCTTAGAAGCTTATTAAAAATATTTTAAACAATTATGCAACAATGAGGAAGCACTGAAAAAAAATTCAGAGGAGGAAGTCATTATTTGTTTAACAAATTCCGAGTCTGAATATTTATTTATTTTATGGAAGACAACTGGTATTACCATAATGGTCTTTACAGGACTAATTGGAAAGTTTATACTCAGTAGCATAGTTTCTGTGTCCAATTGCATGTTTAAAGCGTTTTTTAAAGAAAATAAAATCTTTACACAACATAATGTCATCTAATTTAAACGATGTAAAATATTTACGATTTAGCGTTTTCTCCTAGAATTCTCTTTCGTAATATATATACGATTACTAGCAATAATTACAATGGTTTGGATTCTATACAAAAAATTGAATTATAAGTCAAAACGAGTTATCCACAGGGTTCACCTGCAAAACAAGATTTGCCAAGTATTTGAAAATAGAACGAGAAAATTTTGTTTACCATTTATGCTTGCATGAAAACCAGATTCTTACTGTCCATGTCACACATCGACTGTTCTTATATTTTACTGCTAGCAGAATTAGTCTTTTTCGCATAAAATAATTTCCGGCTTTAAATGCACAAAATTTATGCTACTTGAAAAATTATTAATTAGAATTTGAAACAGTGAATAATTTCCTTCTTGTCACAAGAAGTTCAAATAAAACAATGTACAGGGATTGTTGCTATTTTTATATGACTCTATTATTCAATGCGTGTTGTATATCGTTAATTTATTTATTTTCTGAATTGAATTTTTTGCATCGTTAAAATGATCATGGTTCTTCATACCCAATCTGATCAGTACTCTGAAATTTTCAGTCCAATTAGAGTAACTCACATATTGTTTGTTGTTACTTTTGAAGCAGCCTTGCATAGAAAATGTGATGTAGATTTTTGGTTTATCACCCTTAGTCAAATCGCTTGTAGGCATGAAAACGCAGGATTCAAATATGCTTGCTTCGTGTTAAAGTGCAGGATTAATCAAAACAGTTCTTCACAAAAAAATAATTCAGAAACTGGTCAAATGAGAACAATTGGTAATATCATCATACATGATCTAAAAAAAGTGAATACGGTTATTATGATGTGGCCTAGACCACTTGTTATTTTTTAGTTCATTCTGATGGACAAAGTACTAAATGACTTTTTATAGAAGGTACCTACATACTAGAGCAACTCCTCGTCGTTTTGTCGTACAGATCAACCTCTGCTAACTTTGGCACAAGTGAGTGAGAATCTGATACTCCGACTAAATGTAAAACTTACAAATCGAGATTAAAAGAATATTACATACATATTGGTTATTGAATAAAGTTTGACACTTGTGCTTCCTCTTGTCCAGTGTTTAAATGACTAATAATTGAGAGCTCTAAATTTCTATTTAAGATCAATAAATTAGTTCATAGGTAAGAAGCCTTACTGCTTTCAACAACTAGAGTTCATCGTGGATTTGACGCTTTTAAAGTTGAGGTTGTCGAAGTTGCTGCTGAAGCTACAGGTACTGAAGTAGTTCATGTTCAGCATGTTCTTGTAGTAGTGTTCTTGAAGTAGTTCATGTTCAGCAGTTCATGTTCTTGACTCGAGGTCTTCAAGTGTACAGTCTGGAAGACCACGTTACGATGGCCAGGCTCGACGCCATTTTCTCGACATCGTCACCTGGAGACAAAAAATATACTGTTGATCGTTGTCGCGCTTCTCTGATATTGAGCAAAGTCATTCTCTGTGTGTTGCGAGTAATTAGAGCTAAACAGTGAGTGGCTGAGCCAGGATTTTAACTGCACTTGTATTTGTACTCTTCACTGTTCTAAGAAAATGAAAATACATACAATCATTGGTTGTACTTCAGATCTCGATTGGATACAAAACAGAGAATTGAATAGGGAATAGTAGTAAAGAACTTAAATCCAGTTTTTTTCTATTTATTTACTATTATTTCGGATAGTTCTGCATGCAAGCTCAGACGAACAATTTGAATGCAGTCGAACAATATTTGACTATTTCAAGGTAAGGCTAAGGCTAAGAGTTGGGCTATGGTGAATATGTGGGCTAAGTTTGATCGTCAATATAAAAGCAGATTTAATAGAGTTAACTTTGAGGTTTGTCAAGTTTAATGAAATTATGTTAGGCTCTTTGATATCGAAAACATAATGAAAAACATTAAACGTATTCTGAATGAGCCCACTTGTAACCATTGAATTTAGAACGAAATAAACCATTATCACAATATCTTGAGTTGCAATATAGCTTGAAGTCACTGTACAAAGCAGGAACTCTAGACTTTTCAGGTCGAGTATTGCTTTGCGAATCATTATAGGTGTTTCGCCCATGAATTATGCAATCCTGGGTGCTAGGACGTCTAAGACAAATCAGGAACAACGTGACCTCTGTCCTTTTATTTCACCTGTGACGCACTAGAAGATTTTCAACGGTAAAATTACGATAGAAAATCCATCAAAGGCCTGTATAATCTAGCCTTATGACTTATTTTAATTTTAATCAAATATTGACTGGTGAAACGCACGCAAAGCAGCTGAGTAAAATTTGCTAAAAGACATACACTGCCTGTCCAAAGAAAAAGTAAACACTGACTTTTAATACGCTGCACATTGTTTCTTTATATTTGATTCATAAACATTTAATTTAGAAAAAACCTATACAGCCGTTAATATTTTACTTAGTTGAAATGTTATAACTGTCCTTATATTCATACAAACTACATGAATGAAAACGCGGGGAAAAACGTTACAACATTTAATAATAACAGACGTGTTGTCACCTTTCATGAGAGCGGTAAATTAACGCATGATATTTTTACAGCCATAAGCATAGGCACGAGCATTGTACAGAGAACGATTGCACGTTGTAAACAAGATGGTGAAGCCGATTTATTTCGTGTCAAAAGAGGTGAACATCAATTTCTTGGTGAGAGAAACAAAAGCTCTTTCAAGCGTTTGATCAAGAAAAATCGGCGTTGGTCGACGCAACAGTTGCCCGGCAAGTTCTGTGAAGGTCCCAAAGCGATTTGTCCCAGAACTATGTTTTGTGAACTGATAAAATTGCATGTACGTAATTGCATCTCTAGCGGGAAGCCTCTTGTACCTACAGCACATAGGAAAAAGCGGCTTCAGTTTGCCAAGACATCGGAACTGGACTGTTGAGAATTGGAACCGTGTCATGTGTTTTGATGAATCAAGGTTAGCCCTCTGTAATGGTGATACGCGCGTTAAAGTGTGGCGAGAATCTCCTGCAGAAATTAATCCATCATGTATTGACCCATCTGTAAGCGAAGTGATGATCTGGAGCCAATTTGACTTGGACTGGATATAAATATGCAACTCTTGGCGACAACAAAATGACGTCCCACGACGATTTACAGATCTTGGATGACCAAGTTCACACATCAATGAACTTCCATTTGCCTGATCGCAATGAGACATTTCAGGACGACAATGCTCGCATTTAACGGGTAAACATCGTCAAAAAGTGACTCCCTAAGTATGGGAGAAAATTTCAATTCATCGAATGACAAATCTAGCTTCCAGATTTGCACACCACTGACAATTAATGGATGATCTTGAGAGAACCCTGCTCATCTCATCGTTTGTTCTATCATCATTGAACGACTTCGGTTCACGACTGCTGCAATTGTGGGCAAAATTAAAGATACATAAACTTGTACGAGTGGAATCAATACCAGTTCGAACAGTAGCTGTAATTCGATTAAAAAAAAGTTAAATACTTTATTAATAAATTATAGCATTTAGGGACTTATTGCACCCGTGTAGTAAATCTCCGATTTTTTGTGCATTTGGAAACAAGTAATTGCTAAATAATGACTGTGGGTAATTTTTCGTCGTCTAAAAATGTTCGTAGGTTAGTATAGAATGTTACTTTGACATTCAAGTCTCGTTATATGCAGTTAAACCAAAGGTCCTGCAACACAGAACTCACCGATGTTAATCATCAAATTAGCAAATTAATAAATAAGTAAAACTTTAGCTCCCAATGCTAACAATTCTTCAACATTATTTCACTAAAATATTCTAAGTTTATTTTAATTGCTAGGAATATTAATAAATCACAGTTACCTTCGATTATCGTTTAATACAAATAATAAAACACTGTAACATCAATTAAATTGGCATCACGATGGCCTAACTTTGTTTATTTAGAACTGAAATTTTCAAGAATCCCATGTAATTTCGCCCCGTGTGTTAGGTGTCATAATTTAATAAGGTGTGATATAAGAGGGACGCATTTGTTACGAAGGTCTAAACAGCGACTAAATCTGGAAACGAGAAACATTAACTAAATGCAAAGGGGTCATTTTTTCAAGACAAATTGCACGGCGTTGACCAAGAGCAAAAGGGTTATTTTCAAAAGAGTTGATTTCTATGTCTGAATTCAACAGAAATGACTGAATGCCAGGTTCAGGCTTTTGTCTGGGCAATACAAGCCAAGTCTCCTCACTCTCCGGGCACTGCTCCATCTGATCTTCACCTTTTCCACATCCTGCCTGATTAACTCACGGGAAAAACAATACATTCTTGAGACCAGTTAAAAAAGGAGCTGAAATTTTCATTTAGCTCAAAAAATACATAAAAGAGACCTAAGGAAACTGGCGGATACATGCACAGTGATTTTATTTGACACGTGGTAAAATTAACCATTCAAATAACTTGTAAAAAATAACACAATATATGTTACTGCCTGAGAGAATATGCATCATTCTAGTTTTACAGGGAGTGGCAACATAACTTTTTTTTAAAACAAAGCGCTTTGAAAAAAGGAAGTTATGTTGCCGCTCCCTGTTGTTTATACCTTATTGAAAAACTCAACCTCAACGGATTGAATTTGGATTCAGTACAAGTAATAAACGCCTCGTAGTAAACTTTGTGGCAGGAACTAAAAAAGGAAGCTCAGCTGTTTCAAACTTTCAAATAAATTTTACTAACGAAAATCATCTTTAGCGGCGCTGTTCTGTAACGTCAAACAAACCTAATGTTTTTACGACGTATTTGCGTTATTTTACTATTTTGCGTCATTTGAATAAGAGTACAGTTCTTAGGCATTGAGAACACTTTGAACGTTTCATGAATATCCCCCTGTAAATTTCCCCAGCATCACACGAAAGTTGATGAAAAGTTGTTACAAATTGATGGCCTCTAACTGCTGAGTACTTGTTCTCAATCCAGGTAATTGATCTGATATAAATTGAAGGCAGAATTTTAGCCGAAGTTCCGCCAGGGCTGAGCTTCAATTTCTTTTATCCTGAGGATGATTTAATTTGCTATGTTTTGAACCTTCAGAATTGAAATTGATTTTGTTCCTAGCATTATCAGTGTTTTATTCACCTTTTGTTAGAAGAATTTGCAATGAATCTACTTTGACTAGAACTCAAAGGTTAGGATTTGGAGGCATAATCTGCTTAAAAATTCCTGCTTAATGTTTTGCAACAGCAAAGTCTGAATCGAAGAGAGGTTCACCAGAGTATAAATTTCCTTATTTTCATATGCCAAATTCAAAAGAAACTTTCTATGAAAAGATAAACTTTCTATTTTATATTAAATTGTGTTGTTCTGAAACCTCGCACAGAATACAGCACAAATATTAAGAACTAAAAAATTGAAATCTCAAGCATAATTTAAAAAAAAATGTAAACATACTTATACAAATTAACACTTCCACAGTAAACAAATTACCCAGTTCAGCTGTAATTTAATCATTAGTAGCCTCTAGAATCACCTATGGAAAAAGATTTTTTAGTACAGAAGCACAAATTGTTCTAAACTATACCAAAAACAATCATTAACCGGCATTTGACAAATGTTTCGTTCTATTGAACTTCTTTCTGAGTAGGCAGTTATTCACATAAATTTTATCATTGAAATCTCATCAAAGAGTCAATAGCACAAATACCTTGATCTGACAAGTTAAACTTATGCTCGTCAGGGTCCATACTCCTTTCCGAAAACTTCACTAAAAGGTCAGCGTGAACTGGTTTTTCAATTGTCTAAAGGCAATTCTAATACCTTAGCCTATTTGATCGACAGATAATAGGTATTAAATTTATCCTCCACTAAATATAATTCGTATCTTCTTGCAAAAATTGACTATAGCAATATAACAGAATTACCTAGAAAATATCAATTTTTGAAAAGAGTCAAAGAAACTCCTTACTATTCTGATTCTACATCATTGCATGACATTTCCCTAAATTTGTTACATTCATATCTTTGTAATACCACTACATAATATTATAATACCCAATTTGTTGCTTGGTTGCTTGCTTGCTTGGTCCGTCTCTCTGTCACGCTCTGAAGGATTTAGATAGGAGGAAATTCGTTTACGAATAACAAGATGAGATACCATGAAATTTCATCTATAAATTACGATGGCAAATATAGTTTCTGGAATCTATATTCAAAAGTCAAAATACTGTATTAGAGCTTTTGACCCTGTCGTACATAAGCTATTTCGTATATTTTTTCAGCTGAATTTCTTCGTAGCTGTTGAACTTCGCGCGGAGTAGAGGCCAAATATTCGGAGTACAGGCCCCTGGTTTAATAATACACAGTTTGTTGCTTGCTTGGTTGCTTGCTTGCTTGCTTGGTCTGTCTCTCTGTCACGATCCTAAGGATTTAAATAGGAGTAAATTCAGTATAATATACATGTATTGTAAGCATTATATTGTGTACACCAAATATACAGTCTTCAGTGTGGATACTCCTTCAGTATGGAAACTTCTTCACAAAGCCTGCGTCCACTGGCAGATAAAATGAGATAATTTATTAAAAAACACGTGAATTTTCACGTATGGATCTACTAGTACTGAAATATTTATTTGATGATTTCTAATTGCCGTATGCTAACAAACGTCGTATAACTGAATTTAATTGTTGGAAACTATTTTAAACTCTCCACAGTTATTCATCCGAAACTAACAATATCTCAAGCAGAGCAAGTTGTGAGGTATTGTAGATAAACTCTAACAGTCATCAATAATAACTAAACTGAATATGCAAAGAAAAGGTAAAAACTTTACTGATTACATCTGTTACAACTTCTGAAAAAAGTATGTAGTATGTGCTCAAAAACCCTCCCTGATTTCAAGTACTTGTAGCATGTAATTTCGTTGTAATTATCTTTCACAGGTAGTGGCTTCAGATCAAGGATTTCATCCAGTTTCATGTGGTACAGGCGATAGCATGAGAAGCCCTCAATGTCGAACAACTGATCTGATTACTCGGCCAACAATGATGAGATAGTCCATCTCGATTCAGGCTGCCCAGCAAATCTAGAGTGATCATGCGAACTGCTTTTAGTGATCAAATTTTTCAGCTCCTCCAGGGTTGTACGTGTTGGGGGATATAAAAACCTGTTCTTTTAACCTACCCTCTAAGTAAGAAATCACAAACAGAAAGGCCAGCTGAATTCGCAGACAACTTGCAGAACACCTGATGTTAGACAGAACTGGACTACCTCATTGACATTTACCGAGCCCCTTGAATGCTATCATATACTACATGAATTCAAATAAGACCCGGAACCTAAAGCTTCAAAGAGTTAAAGCTTATTACAATAAAGATAAATGTATTATTTTCTTTAAAATCAGTTAGTGTTTTCGTGGGCATCATAGGCTAGTCTCAGTTTAACTTGTTGTTGTCTTAACAATCTTTTTCACCTAGTAGAGAACAGGTGTGTCTTATAACAATCCATGAAAATTACATTCAACTTGGATGATAAAGAGTGGGTCATATCTGTCGTGAAACACAGTCCTTAAGTGTTATTGTTGATCCTGAGAGTGAGGATAGTTAATTCATTTACGGAATAAATATAGCATATTGTACATTGATCATTTCGAAGTTACTTTCCCCTTGAGACTTATCCACCAGAAAATGTTTCAGTACGAACTTTTTTTGTTGTATAGTAGCTTTTGTCAGGTGCAATAAGCAGCACGAAGTTTTAGCGTATAGTGTACGTGTTGTAATAAATCGTAATATCAGTTTGCTTATCCAAAACATTGTGTTCTTAATGATTAGGGCAGTTATTATATTTTGTGTTGATTCCACCAGTCGTGACGGGTTATATTTGTCGTGTAAGGGCAACACGAAACATAAAGAGTTCAGTGAATGGTCAAAGAGATGCAATTGGAAGGTCAATGACATAAAAGTTGTTGATCAAAAAGATGGAAAAGACGATGGGTGCTCAAATCAGACGTTTCAGGCTAGGATGCAGAAAAAGATAACAAATTTAATTGAGCTTCTAAGTGAAAATAGCGAAATATTTAAAACATTCAGGTCAACACTTCAGGAATAGTACACCAAACTCTGTTATGCATGACCTTTTGTTTTATTTTATCCTATTTTTGTACATTTTTGTCATTCAGTGGATCAGCATCCTATGAAGTTGATGGAATCTGAACTAATTCGTGAAATTTTGCTCCTGTATCTGCCAGTTAGATAATTAGACAGACATTTTCCTGCTAGTTTTATTGAGTAAGTGACATTGGCATTGTAGTAGAATGAAGGGAGCCTTCTCAAGTAACACAGTCATGCCGTGTGCATCTTTGTTACAATTCAGCGTAAAAGGTTAGCGTCACATGTTTGCCCAATCTACCGCCAGTAAACTATTGCAAATATGCCAAGCGAGAAGAATGTTATGGACATAATATGCCCTGGACCACTCGGAAAATGAAAAGTATCGACATTACGGGGCCAACAAAATTGCGTTCAACTGTTGACTTTAAAAATTAACATGCTTCTTTCTTTCTTTCTTTAAAAGAGTAACTAATAATTCATAAAATGATTTCACAAAAAAAAACTAACGAATACTGCTAATATTTTCAGATGAAATTCCCCTCAATTTGTATAAACATGAATATATATGGCATCATACAATAAGCAACGTTGTGTATTTTGTGTGATTATCTGAGTTGAATTTTATTTTCAAACGCTATTTTTGACAAGCTTTCTGCGTATAAAAAACAAATTCTCTTACATACACACCCTATTCTGCCCTTTGCCGTGAACTTCTGATAGTATGGAGTGGATAGACGAGAAAAAAGGGATGAAAATGATGCGTTCAAGAACATCAGATCGTGTGCAACATTCATGGATGCAAATTTGAAATTGGCTAAGAGAAAAAGCAATTTCTCTTTGTTGCTGGCGCCTCTAGTTTTTATATGTACAAAAGAACTCTGCATACAATGCTAGTAAAGATTCTCATGAGTTACAGTAACGTTTTAATATTAAAAAACACTCCATTGTAATTTTTGAACTACGACAACAATTTCTCCCGTAGCAATTCTACCAATGGGGATAAAATTTTGGTTACACAAAGCACTTCCTATTGAAGTCATATGAATAAACAATCCCTAGAAGTATAGATTATTTTACAAATTTTTACTTTGGATACGCACGTTAAAAAAATAATTGTTTAACGAAGAGATGCCGACAGGTTCAGCTGCTTGTATTGTGGAATACAGCTTCTGTAATTTCTTGACCCACTTTTGAGTTTTCTTAAATTCAAGCTTGTTGTTAAATCTTTTGTCTCTATTTAAATAACGCGTCAATGTTCAGGTTAAAAGCATATTTCAGTCTGTGGACATGTCACAATTAATGAAAAATGAACTATATTCTTAATTCAAATATTGTAGGTGGTCAAAGATAATTTTGTCATTGCAATTCATATGTCATTCTTAGGGCACGTGCAAGAGGCCATATTGTGTAGAAAACACGAGTGCACAAGAGGGTATTCATACAGCTTGTATGACTCTCTAATGAAGCTTTGATCACGGACGAACCAGTAGAAACCAACGAATGCTGTACACTCATGCTGCTGAAACTCAGTTGTCGAGTTGTGACTCAGAAGGGCTGAGAAGCGAGAATGATTGTCTCTTTTGTCATCAGTGAATAGAGACGATACATTTTCAGTCTTGTCTGTTTCATTGTAAGTGGAGCCTCATAAATAGTCTGAACAGTTCTCACAAAGCGCAATGTATTGAACGTGATAAGGGTCTTGCTTATATAAGAAATTCATTCAAGTTTTCTATAATGTTATTTTTCATAAAGTGAAGTTAGCTGCTGCCATATTCGTTCGTTATGCCCTCTTCACAGAGCCATAATTAATGCTTTAAAAGATCAAAGAGCTTGTGCTATTTTTCTCGCTTAAGTTTTTTTCATAACTGAGGCAGGCACATACTTCATTCGCTTGTACTGTACATACATTTTTTATGGTGACACTGTAGACACTGTAAACATATTGTGCTGAAAAAGCAGCAAAATACCGAGTTATAGTCTTAAAATAGTTCTTCTACATTTACTTTACAGACACGATCGCACGTTCAAGCTTCCAATGCATTTTAGAAAAAGGTAATAAATGTTCATTTACATTTAAAAAAGCAACATAAAGCTTGTAAATTTCATTGCAAAGTTGGATCTTATTCGCCTATATTTCTGAATCATAAATTTTGTTGAAAAATGACTAACAACTGAAATTTGCAAAAATATTTGGACGCCAAAGTTAATATAGCTAGAAGTTAACTTGGAATCATATCATTTTAGCAGCTAGGACTCAGGTATTCATCAATTATGTGCAAGAAAGACAGCTAAATTAAGTATGTGCAATGGACAACAGTCAGTGTCATGGGATTGCCTTCGAGATATTTTTTACGCGTAAAATTTGAGGATGTATTTTTTGAATTCGTAAAATCTCAAATGCAATCCAAGGAACTTAAATCGACTTCGTGAACTACGACAAATGTGAAGCCTGCGTTCAAATGAGATAAGAGTATTTACCGGAAAACATTAGATTCATGACGATTACAATTAAAAGAAATATATACATATATACATATATATGTATATATATCTGCATACAATGCTGGTATACGTATATATATATATATATATATATATATATATATATATATATATATATATATATATGATATGCCCTCTTAAAATAAACTTGTTCAAATTCTAAGACTGGTCATCTAAGGCATTTCTTTTAAGCAAAACTCCTTGTTTTTGTACAGTGTTTTGCATGCCTTTTTTGAAGCAGTTTAAATGATTTATAGAAGTTGAACAGTTTATAACACTAGACGCTCTGAGTAATTCAGTTTATAAATCGTTCCCTACTGTACAATTTGCATCATTTACTCAATTAGATAACCTACAGTTAATCACCTACACGCGTTAATATATTCCAAGCTTCGAACTACTTGCTCAAACGTAGCAGATATTCTCGAAAGACGTACTTTAAAACTGAGATGTATGCTTAAGAAAGCGAAAATTAAATTAACAAAACTTACCGACAAGTTATTCCACATGAAATAACATTAATAGCCTAAACGTTCAAAAGAATATTGAAAAATTTATCTTTGTCATTGGCCTGAAGAGGTCACATGTCTAGTGTATTTGTTAGTACCTTTTAGAAATTTACACAGTTGCTTTCCCGTAGAATTTGTAACAAATTCATGTTACGTAGTGTGTCTGTAAAACCAATAACTCCTTCAAGCTTAGCAATAATAGCATTAGTTTCTCGAACTGCTGCATTAATTTCAATTAATTTGAGATTTATTTATTGTTCCAAATAAACTTCAAAAATGATGTCTAATAAATCTAATGAAGAACTGCTCTACAGCAGCTAAAAATTTGCAGAAGATACAATGAGTCAAATGTTGATACTTACTTTACCGATGAATCGAAAACACTGTCGCCAGATAATTTAAAGTAAAAATGCATTGTTGGCGGACACAAACGAAAATCTAATGTACTTTTGAATGATGATTCGATATAAAATATCATACTACGATAAAAATATATAAAAATTAGAACAATTACCGAACTTCGTCATTAGCACATTGAAAATTATCTGACTTGTTGATGAAAATCATGTAGTATTCGATAACAAAATCCAGTATTACCGCAACAACAAACAGGCGTTCTATGACTTTTGGTTAAGAAATTTTCTCACTGATCTTTTGGCATTTTTCCCTGTTCATGGCAAATTCTGATGAAGTTAGAATCGATTTCTTGCGCATTGTTTTTCAATTTTAATGCTAAATTTGTTAGGTGCTCGTCATACAATTTAGCCCCGTTGGTTGACTTCCAGCTCCTTTAATTTTTTTGGTGACACCGGAATGGGGTTTTTAGAATAGAATAAGACGATATGAACGAGCCGTTTGGCCCATTTTGCTGTCATTCTAACGAATTTATCATGTTGGTCTTGAACAACTTAATTAGCTATAAAACTTCCCTGACGAGTCTTTTTTATCCAAAAGTGAGCTATTAACTGAATTTACATCTTATTATGCCAAAATAGCAAGTTTAAATTTTCAAAGGTTTTAAAACATACATACAATTTTTAAGGTAATTTCTTTACGTAAAGGAATTTCTATAAATGCTTCAACGTTGATGTAAAAAAAATTACCACTCTCTGTCTAAAAGTACTTTCCTGACTGATGGCTTGCATACTCGTACCTAAAAAGAACGGCTCTCGTATGATTTAGGAGCTCAAGCCAAGGCAGGTGAAGTTTCTTTCGAAATTTTGAAGATGTATTATTGTTAAACGGGTGCAAATTCTAAATGGGCAAAAATAACAAGGGTGACTATGTTCTGAAAATGTAACCACATAATCAATCCAGATCACTTTGTAGAGTAGCAGAAGTATTAAAAAATAGTTGCTGAACATGACTATGTACCTACATATATGTGAACATATGTACGAATATATATATATACTGTATATAGGAGGCTTCAACTAATGACCGGTAAACAGTTGACTTTGAAATTTTTATATCTCTTTTTCGGAAATAACGTAAAATATTTGGAGAGAAAATCACTTAGTGATAGCAGTAACTGAACTTCATAAGACGCCATGTTCTGAAAAAGGAGAGGGATTTAAAATTTTTTGTTCAGATTGTTTTACCTGTGTGGAGTAGTGATGCTATCTAAAAGGGATGTACATCATGTGATGACTAATACTAAAGTTAATGAGTTTGTGATACCATATTTTCCAGCATAATGTGCTCAGAATAGGTTATTTTACTTCCTTCTTTAGAAACATATGAAATAAAGCTCTAAAAAGGGTAATATTAGGAATTAATCTCATATGGTCAGATTAAATTGAAATTTCAAGTTGCATTATTAATATATTCAATTCGACAATGTCCTTGGTATTTTTAGCCCATTTTTCCTGTATTAATGATTTCTAATCATAATTATTATACTACATGTTTCATACAATCATTCTTTACTGGCGTACATTATGTACATAGATTAACGATGCTCTTTATAAGAGAGTTAGTATAAAAAAAATTCTGTAATAATAGAAAAAAAATCAGTTCATAGTTGTTATTTTTAGCTTGCTGTTTCAGAAAATTATGTCATTTGAACGTGCTGTTTCTTGTGTAAATGTAAATTAAATCACCTTTTAGAAGTGCGTAGCTTTAACCATAAGCACTCTTCTCATTTTCCAAAAAATATTGATCTGAGAAATAAAGCTTAATCACTAAAAGTTATTTTGAAACAAACACAGTATAGACGCGAGCACTTACCTGCTCAATTCCTTGTCATGATGTAGACTTTGAAACATTCAGAACCTTAAGAAACAGTGTAACGAAACATGTCTGTGGTAGCCAGAAAGTTTTTTACGTGCTCAGTCCTAAATTTGGTTTTTCTATTTTCATTTCCCGTAATTTATACTCACTTTCAATTCTTATGTGATAATGACTCCGAGTTTCTTCACGTAATGAATTTGAGCATAGGCGCGACAGATCCTCACAAAGATCACTACCACATATGCGTTGAAGTCACCAAATCAGTAAGTTAAATGTTTGTTCGTGGGTCCGTAGAGTTTTTCAAACGCATGCGTCACGCCTCCGCAGTCCAGCAATCGCTTTCGTCAGCACGCATACAGTCCCGGAATGGATTTCCCCACACTCACGCCGTGTTTCCCCAGCTTTCTGGAGCGTTGAGCATGGAAAACCCGCTTGCATGAACTCGTGCTGTAGAACAAACAAAACTGTGCACTTGCTCTCCTTGAGAATGCAGTCAAGTGGTCGACCGTTATTTTCTGTTGATTGTTAACGTCAACAATACGTTTATGAAAGTTAATCCATTATGGTGAGAAAAACTTTAGGAGGGATTCTTTTTTGAGCTTTAATATTTACTAATTGTGAAAGTTTGAACTTTCACATTGTTTCACAATCATATTTTCATGACACAACTGATCATACTGTCAGTATAAATCTTTTGAACTGGCCATTCAAAATTTTCTGAGTAACATGAATTTTAGGCACATGCACGCTCAGAGAACTCCTACAGTATTTATTTCTCCTGAACATGAAAGAATATACTTTACTATTGTATCCACTCAAACATCTCAGATTTACAGTAAAACACAAAGTTTTGATTGTAGATTTCCTTACTAGAACTTCTGAAAATTACGCTTAAAGTAATTATTTTCAAAACTGTCCACATCTTCATTATTCTCTGAGGTCTGGGTGGTAAAAATACATCGTACCCTGTGAGACAGTGACCTCTGCAGCGTGTTCGATTCATGCTCACATGACAGCAATAAAACGAATATACTGAAAATGAATAACCTTAAGTGCCTGGGTTTGAGGATTATCAAAGATCATGTGATGAATATTTTTCAAGTATATTAAATAAATTACACGAGATTGTTCAAAAACTTCAACATTTATTTCCATCGTGTTGGTGAATTTCAGATGATTTATCCAACTCATTTATCACTGAGTTGATTTCGTAGCATCTTAATTTTCTCGCACCCCTTGGACGACTGTGAGCAGGTCAAGTTGAAAATGTATTTTGTATTGCACTTCTGAATAACCTTAATAGAGGTCATTCCGATGAAAAAATAATGGACGCAGAATTTCCCCCTCGTTAAATATTAGCAAATTTCTCAAAAACTTCTTAAAAAATGATGAGAATTCTATCCAAATGAATTATTTGATTTACTTCCTCCAGCAATTAACTCGGGGAACGAAGGGATGACAGGTCTGTAGCAGTTGCGGACAGTCGGACAGACACACCATGGTCGTCGGCAGCGGCCGATCAACTGACTTACTAGCGAGCAGGCTACCCCCGACAAGACATTCTTACGCTCTTCTACAAGACCGCCGTCAAAACGGGAACGAGTTTTTCCGATGAGTCCATAGCGCCACCTATTGGACGATCCAGTAACTGACCGACGTTACACCATTCCGTCCCATCTTTTGTAGTAAATATGCAAAAATGTTATTTGCTCATAAAGAGCCATGATTTAACTTCAGAAATTTGCGCTCTACGATACTAAAGTTGACAAGCAAACCCCAAAATTTTTATACACTTTATGTGTTTTCACTGTGAAGGACAAACAAGAAAAGCGGTACATGGACACTATCATCAACAAAGTACGCTGCTAAATTGAAAACAAGAAATTTTATTGATCCTTGTAAGATCCTGGCGATGACCGAACAAGATCTGAACACACACCACAGCTTCTAGAGCTCCCCGCTGACCGCACGACGATAATTCCGTTTGTTCAAGGCCACCCGTGTCCCATCTGTTGGACACCTGATCGGCACCTGCTTCTTCTACTGAGTCCGAAAACTTCACTGACGACGTCTCATGAGCTGACTTTACTACTAAATACTAAGACATGACACTCGTATGAACCGACCATGTGAGAATTCTATGATTCATTTTAAATTATTAGCGTTTAGTTACAAGCTGTGATCAATCCTTTATTTTATCGTTACGTTTGTGTGAGATTAAAATGGTAGAAGCTCAGAGGTCAGTTTTGAATAAATAAATTTTGTGCGTATATACCTTGATACCGTATGAAATCATGGAGAGATTTTCACTCTAGAAGTAGTGTTTTGTAGTGTGTTAGGTATTTTCTCTTTCAGCTGCTATGTAATACTGGGGAAAAACCTGCTCGAATGAGACCTTAATTGATTTAAGCTTAAATCGATATGGTTTTGACATACAATACGTGTTAATGATAATTATTTACTGAAGAAAACTGAGAGTTATCTTTGAGAATTAAAAGGTTAAATGAACATGGGTACATTCAATTATAGCAACAAACCAAAGTAGAAATGAATCAGTTGCATACTGTTTTTTTTGTTTAATAGCTTCTGACAAAGTCTTGACTTTGAATTTTTTGCTAAAAAGTTTCATATAACTTTGAATGTTTTACTAAGTAGGTTCATGAAGTGTCTTTCATTAGCAAGTTAGGCCCACTGAATTCCTTAAACTCGAGCCAAGTCCTTTTCTCCGTAAGTTGTCCGTCCGTTCATCTGAATATTTCTGCGTGGTAAAAAAGAACACAAGAATAAGTGACCGAGGCTTACTTAAACGTCGTTTGTCATCCGTCATGGGCTTTGATTTAACTACTAAACCCAGCAATCGATGGCTGTTCCACCAGGCTGATGCCATTCTGTTGATGAATTGGCAGCAGTAGATTTATTGTCGTGTACCACAATGTACCAAGAACAGCAGGGGAACACTTAAAACCGTATTCTTAAGAGGGCTATCGTATCATGCTCCCCATACAGGAGATTTCTGAATTATAGTTTATACTGCAATGAAAATAACCATAGAGATGTCATATTTTAAACAGAAGAAATCATGAAACTGCTTTCAAATACAATTTTTAATCTATGAAGAGTAAAGAGAATACGTATTTGAAATTATTTCAATTGATTTATTAAGAGTACAAGCATTTTTCTAGACCTAAGAAAAGAACTTGCACAAGGAAGCTATTTTCTACCTAGGTCCGATTAGTATCTATCGAGAAATTTTCATTTTTCAATTTTAATGTTTTCAGAAAATAGAGCAAACTGTATATCCTTTTCAGGCAGTGATATGAGATCATGCACATTTTTATTACAAATCGCATAACACTTCCACCTTCTTTCTGTGACGGCACTACACATTCTTTGCATCAAGCTCCAGAGCTTTCTTTGTCAACTATGAATCAAGATTTTAGGTAAATGAGGAGCTGTTGATGATTAATGAATCATAATTGAATAGCAACACCGGTTGTGCCTGAACCAGTAACCTCTGCCCGTGACAAATTGAGCTACTACCATATAACCTCATAATGAATAAGTTTTAAAATATGTTTTATGAGTTTTATAATTATTTAACACGAAAATTTCTTAATTATTAATATTTCAAATGTTCTAAGAAAGAATCTGGGGCTTTGAACTTTTTTGATAAGAAGCAGAACTTTGATAAGAAGCATAAGAACTTTGATAAGAAGGTAAGAACTTTGATAAGAAGCATATTTTATTAAGTTTTTTGTAAACTTCTAAGGAGATTAGTTTTTATTGTCTGACAACAAATTGCCGTAGGTCTCAGTTAGTAAAGTAACTAGCGACTGAATGGTAGACTGGATTATGTAACATACAGTACGAACAAAAATTTCATATTGCCATCATAGCACTTGCAAAATCCAAACGATGGTTCGTTAACTTTCTTTTTATTACACTTGGTATGCTGCTTCTTTCAAAGATACGATTATGAAATAACTTTTTAGATTAATATTTCTCACTATCATTCATTATAGTTCTCATCAATATCAACATAAGAGAATATATGTATTAGGCTCGATGGTAGAGTTAGCACAGTGACAGTGTGAATGCCAAAATTTCATCGTACGTTTAGAATGTATGCTCTAAATGTGGCTACTTGATGGTAAACTCTAGCATCATGTAAAAAATATCATGTTAGTATCATCATTGGAATAGCAATCTGACTCCTAATTAATCATTCCATCAGTATTTATCAAATAGTGGTAATTTGATCGTATCATTCCAGCAAAATCCTTTAAGAAAGTTACTATTTTACTATATTCTTGAAATAACAATTGAAAAGCCTTGCTTAACATAGTCGACTACTAATAATGTCACTCCATAATGACGCTCCAGTAACATCACTCATAAAAAATCTCTTCATCAGTGCACTCTGTGAATGCTACCTTAGAAGTACCGCTCTAGTAACGTCCCTGTGTAAATCCCTTCAGTCGTACGGTCTATTCATGATACTCCCTAAGAAATACTCTGGTAACATCACTTTAGAAATTAATTCATCACTGCATTCCATTTATGTTACTCTAAAAGTAACACTAGCGACACCACTTAAGAAATCCCGACTGTAATACTGATTTTTCACTTTTAGACATCACTTCATTTACTGTGCTCTAGAAATGTGAGTATAGGAAAATCTGAGTAGTGTTCACTATGTAGAATCACACTAAGAGCTTCTAAAAGCAGCATCCTTCAAGGGACAGTCTGGTAGCACAATATGGGTCAAGAATTGTCTGATTAATATCACAACATAAATTTCACTGTGGTAATATCACGCTGGCAGCTTCATGCTAGTCAAATTCTTCTAAAACTGACAATCTAGTACAGAGAGTTCGAAACATCAAGTAACACACATATTTTTTATTAGAAACATTTGTTGATATATAATACAGACAGTAAATTTAAATTATAATGGATATGTATTATCAATACCAAACCATTTAATTCATATTCTGGTCTATGGTTTTAGTAGGCATCGGAAACATGTGAACAAATAATCTTTTTTAAAAATCTATTGTCAACTTAGCCTGAAGAAGCTCTTTTCTGAACAAACATACCTCATGAAATCTGTAAAATACATTTATTATATGTTTCAAGGATACACATAAAAAACAGACACACATACACATAATTGACGAAAAAGGCTACACATAAGGTTATATAAAATTGGTTCACTATGCATTTCAAGTTTTCAACATTCTCTTTAGTTCTTCAAAATTACAATATAAATCCACTACTTTAATTATGTCAAACGATGAACACACACATCAAGAACAAAAATAAGATTTCCCCTCAGCCTTAATGGTATTAAAGACTTGTATCAGAACTCCAAGCCAACAATATTATTTCAGCAGCAATGTATCAGAGTGTAAGTCATTTCCACTAGTGCTAATCCAAACTGTAAATTTTGGTATCGTTCTGAAACCTTCATTGCTATTAACACAAGTTTTATTTTGCAAATTACACTATCTCTCCATTTAAGTAGATTCCCTTTACTGAAAAAATACTACATAAAAATTGTTCTTATAAATGAATTGTTGCGTAATCAAACATTGTGCTATGAAAGGAGGTGAACTCTTCTCCTAATGATGATCAGCATCACACCACAGCCTCAATATGTCAGCTTCAACATAGAGAAACACATATTTCACTCAACTCCCCATTATTAACAAATGATTCAACTACTCACTTAAGCCAAGGTACTGGTCATAACAGCATACATATAAAGCGCCTCGAAACACGTCTCGAAAACCTCTTTTCTAGGCTTCAAAAGGCAAGGTTTAAGCACAACGTACATACGTTCTCGTCAGTGTATGGGTGCGAAGGTCCGCTTGGAATCGAAGGAATGTCTGTTGTGTCTGCAACAGGATTTGGTTGTCCCTCGGCCGCCACTCATTAGGCTCCAGTTCCTGGATCGAACATCAGGAATGATCGCAGCTCGTCACCCTTGGAATCACCGGCGTGAATTCAGGGACGAAGCAAGCATGCTTGTGAGGCACCTGACTCGACGGCCCCGCCTCTGTGCGCCACGTTTTTGTTTTTAAACATCAGAATTTTTAAATGTGGACTTCGATTCAACGATGTTCTGCTTTTTACGGTCTGCTTGACAGAATGAAGGGTGAAAAAGTTTTAGAGTATTTTAGGGTTTAATGTTATATCGAGTGCAAAAATTTGAAAAAAATAACATGAACTTTTTGAACGTTTGATTCATGTTTATGGCTAATACCTCACTGTTGAGTGTACTAATATGTTGATGAAAGATTAATCTTTGACGAAAAATACTTATCTCAATATTTTACGGTTACACGACTAAAATAACAAAAGGATTTACTTTTCCCACTTATGACAAGGATAAATCTTCTTGCTTGAATAATGTTAATAAGAATGACATCAGTGATAAAAATTGCTGAATTATTTATCGTAATCTGAATGACAGAATCTACAGTAATTTTCCCTCTTACAAACAATAGTTAAACATCGGAGATGAGACATCACAAATTTAAGTAAACTAATAGGGAGCATTTAGCTTTGAAACAAACTGCACCCTCAAATAACACTACTACGGCCACACAAATAACAAAAATAACACCGCCGAATAACATTACATTCATAGCAGTACTATTTCGACGTATACAGTAACTGGAGCTTTACACGGATTAAATTATTCAAGGAAGGGTTATAATTTCATAACTTCTTACTACATATTTTAACTATGAGTTACAAAATAAAAGGCGTAGGATCACGAAACTTGCCAATTAAAGTATGAAAAAGTGTCATATGTATCGATGAGGACTCGTTTACCATGTTTACGACGAATAGCTGAACTCACGATTGGAAAACAATAAGAAAAGACTATAATGCAGGCGATAGACTTCCAACAGTCAAGCACGAGGTGGCTCCATGATGGTTTGGCTGGCCATTTTGTAGTTTTCTGTTGAACTGAAATAATCTAGCTTTTGAAAGGAATAATGATCACTTAATAACCGGATTATTGTAGATGAATATCAAGACATTCACAATGATAACGCCTTCATAATGATGAACATATTGTTAAAAATAATATCATATGGGAAAATAATTATGAACCCATGCACACTAAGAAAAAAATTAAACCTTGGTTCTAGAAGCATTAAAATATCATCAAGAGCCTTGTCTAGCCCGTACATTCTGTGCATCTCAACATAACTGAACCCTCATCGGATTGTTGGAACAAAGACTGTGAACTAAATTTTGATTTTCACATTTTCATAATTGCCGAACAGTTGTTGCAGGTTTTAGGCGCATAAAATTCCGTCAGAATATTTTTAGATACTTTAAGAATCAATTTTACATGGTATTGAAGCTATTGAAAAGCAAGGTATGGTTTTGAACCTCATTAAAGAATGAATATTGTGTCCATGTCAGGTGATCGTGCCATTTTGTAAACAGAAAAAAGCCTTCACTGTAAATCTATGATGGAAATGAAAACTAATTTTTTAAATACAAAATTCACATTTTTAATTTTTATTTTAATTGCCCTATTGTTATTATGATTCTTCGGTATCTGTCCGAAGAATCTACTATCTACTGTCCGTAACAAACCTCAGTTTTTATTTGGCCTTCTCCTCCTACAAACTGAAAGCTAGAGTAAAAATGTTATAATGGATCGTAATAAACGGTAGTCCGAAAAAAATTCAATTGCTTCAAGAGATTTAGAAAACTAAGGCGTGGCGAATGAGGTCTTAGCTCGCCGACAGTGATGGAAAATGACTTCCATAAATCTGCCTATCTAAAAAGACATATTTATTTTTCACAGAAAATCTACATGCCTTTCTCACGTAAATTTCATTTCTTTTGCTCATATATTATTACTTGCTGATACTGCATGTGCATAAATAAAAATAATTTACTTACAAATTTTAACAATACAATATTAACAATCAAGTGGTATAAGCAATAAATTGGCAGTAACGATCTATTGGTAGAAGTAACCACTTCTTCATTGGTAGTAACCACTTGGTAACACCAATAGTTTAGTAGGAACAACCTGTTGGCAGTACAGTCAGTTGATAGTGCAATCAGTTTGTGGAACAATGAGTTGGTAGTACAGTCAGTTGATAGTGCAATCAGTTTATGGAACAATGAGTTGGTAGTACAGTCAGTTGATAGTGCAATCAGTTTGTGGAACAATGATTTGGTAGTACTGTCAGTTGATAGTGCAATCAGTTTGTGGAACAATGAGTTGGTAGTACAGTCAGTTGATAGTGCAATCAGTTTGTGGAACAATGAATGGTAGTACAGCAGTCAGTAGTCTAGCAAGACTGTAAAGCTGTTCCAGCCACTCCGCCGGAAGAACAATTAACAGAAACGATGTAGTCCCACAATTAGTAAGCTGAATTTCAAGTCATATAGAAATCTACGTACATAAAGACTGCATTCGACTTCTAGTAGAAAAAAACGTGAAAGTTTTTCTCGCAGGTATCACCCCTCAGTTGTCCCAACATACCAAAAAATCTATTTACGAATTCATAAAAATTAAAATGCTGAAACTTATGACAATATAAACCAAATTATGTCACGTGCAAGGTGAATGTAAAATTAAGTGATGGAAATAAGAGACAATGAAGTATGACAGATGGATCATTAAAACGAATTTGTAGAGAGTCTATGAAATACACGATGAGATTCTAATTAATTTAACCGTAGATAAAAACTACGGGTGGGCTCTATAAGAGTAGGAGTTAGGATCATTTAGAAGCAAAAATTTCTACGAAATGACCACAACATTACGTGATCTCATAACATATCCCACGTTCATTGCGGCCTTAAGTTGAAGGTATTTTATTAGCTCTAAAATATCTGTGGGATTTCCGGAAACAGGAAGCAAATGATAAGCGACTGACTGATGTTTTGAACTGGGAAATTTTATCATTGCAAAGCAAACAACTAATTGTATCATTCCGGAGGATATAAATCAGGTATCATTAGAAATTGACTTCTAACATTGAAACTTAGGTCTCAAGCACTTGAATTCAATGTACTGTGTGTATTTGATAAGGTGAAAACGCAATAACCACATTTTTTGCGATGAACTGCTTATTAGTGTAAATAGCACATTGATTCAGAGCAAACAAAAATTGTATGAAAATTAGCAAAATCAATTTAGAACCTTTCAGCTCGAAAATTTTCAAGCTATAAAATCCATACAGTAAAGTATTTATGTACTAAAGACGAGAAGTATAACTGATTTATTTTACTAATACATTTAATTAAGTCATCACTCTAGATTGCCACAGACATTTAACAAAAAAATTAGAATGATTGAAAGAAGTGTTATTAAATAAAGATGAGTAATAGAATGGGAATATTTTAGTAAAATATTCATGGAAAATAAAGATATGCAGAAGGCAATAGGCTATCTTACGGGTCAAAAGGGCTGAAGTTAATGGAGGTAAAAGCAAATCATAGTTTATAAATTACATGCACGGGGTTCTACTTGAGGTAGAAAGAAAGTATGGCAACACATTCGAGCAAGCTATTGGACGTGGTCTTTGCGAACTAAAATCATCATGTCTACTGTAAAACATTATTGGAATGAAGCATTGAGTTTATACGTAACATACCAATTTTTTTAATAATATTAGGTAAAGGACACTGAAGCTAAACAACAAACTGGTTTTGGGTTTAAGCCACATGTGCTGGCAGTAAAAAAATGATAATAAAATTTATGTGAAAATTCTGACCAACTTCAATCAATATTACCAGCAATATTCTCACACAATATGAGCACATTTTCCCCCCTTATCTACTTTCTGCTCACTACTGTACTACGTTATCAAAACATGGTATGCACTTGCAACAGCTTTGACTAATTTTATACTGTAAACCTACCCTAAGTTAATTTCTGTAATAAAATTCCAATTGTTGTATTGTTCATCGCATATTTTGAGAAGTCTGTCAAAGTATTCTTTCAGAAAAAATATTGTTCTACCTTCCTGAAAATGACTTCCAAAAATAAAGCATAGGTCTTTCTCTATAAAACACCCAAACTTCTCCCAATATCTTACGTGAGATGTCGTTTAAGTCTAAAAGTGATTTGTAGATTCACACTGCATTGTGTATTCTCTCCGATAACTGACCTTTTTCGCAAAATGGTATGATCAAATCAGTCCACGTGTCTAGAAACGCCAAGAAACCCCGCGGTCTTCCACGGGGATTTTACCTTTCGCTCGGTGGTCATAGCAATGCATCTGGGTCAAAAATAAAAGTCTTGGGTACACATTCGTCGCTTACGTTTTGGCAAGTGGTGCATGAGGTCTTACGATTCAAGTCCGTGTCTTTTGTTAGTAGAAGGTGGTCAAAATTACATAGTTTGCAGATCCCATAGAATTGTGACTCGGTATATTTCGAAGCTGCTAATAAAAAGCTAGATACCCTAACCATGTAGCACTTATGAAAATTTTTTTGTGACTGCAATGAAGAAAATCAAGCTTAGAGTTTTACCTATTATTATTTATGTTATCCAAACTAGCTGAAGAGTTTCTCTCTCTATACCTGTTACACTTTTAGGGCAAAGTACCAGTTGCACCCTTCAGATTACAGCACCTGTCCCTACTTCAGAACACAGCACTTGCGGTCACTTAGGTGCTCTACCTACTGCTACTGCTACTTCAGGGTACTAAACTTCCTACCTCTTCTGAGTAATACAACAGCTTCAACCTTAAACCAAAGTACCTGCTGCTACTTCAGGGTACTGAAGCTTCTGACACTTCTGAGCAGTGAACATCCTGATAATACAGCTAATCTTTAAACGCCTTTTTCAAAAAGAGCAAGACGACACGTGTGTTCATGTTTGTCGTTCATGTCATTCTTCATCGGACACGGTTCTGTTATCATTAATTTATGTGTTTTATTTCATTCAGCCCGGGCATCTTTTTACTCTGCGAACAATTCACTGGTTGAAATGCATTCATTTATTTTCCACAGAATGTAATTTCCACTAGCGCAATTTTTCTTTTCCATTATCCATTTGATATATTTTTTCTTAGATGCATATTATCAGGTGTTCAATAATTCTGATGCCCAATAGATGAACTATAACTTAAAATTTTTACTATACAATAATAGTTCTTTACACACAGTTAATTGATTTAAACATGAACTCGATAAAACACTATTGAAACTCTTGTTTTAAGAAATAGCATTAAACAAACGAAACAAGTCTCGACGCACTTAGTGTATCGAGTATAAGACAAACGTTCCATATGCCTCCCCGTCTTCATGTATTATCCATGATATTCATCATGTTTTGTATGCATTATCCCCTTCATTATTTATCCTCTGAACGTTTCGGGTACACAGTTCTTCCATTATTCCTGGGGTGCAAATTTTCCGGCAATTAATAGAACGCTGCCTAGCAAGCAGCCGGACCAGAGCTTCGCTCCAGGATGTACCGATCCGCTTCTGAATATCATAGGTGAAAAGATCGTGCGGATCCCTCAACTACTTTGTTCACTTCACTGCATGCAGTCGCCTTCACTTCAAGACTAACAAGAATGAGCGACCCTCTAAGAATTCGCTGTAGTGAAATGCCCTTTCTGAACGCATTTTTGTTTATCGGTAAGTCTTTCTGTTTGAACTTATTGAGTTCCATTTTTATGTTTGCCTAAAGCTGAAAGAAGTAAAAATGTTTTTTCGGTACATTGAAATTTTACTAGTGGCACTTTTGAAAAGAATGCCTAATTTTTACCTAAGGGAGATACGATTATCAGTTATGGGCAATTAATGCTCTAATTGCCCAATTTTCGTCCCTTAGTACGTCGTTCAGCCACCAGTGTCACTCAAGCATTTTCATGATCGTCTTGAGTTACGTTGTCTTTTTCCATAAGAAGCTGATTGGATATTTGCAAACTTGTGCCCATAAGACACTTTTCTGATTCTTTCAGCTGTATGTCACGTGAAATGAAATCAATAATTTATAGTAGAATCAATTTGTTGTTTTTAAACTTTCGCTCAAATTGACTGGAATAAAATGGCCCAACAATGAGTTATTGAATAAAGCTTTGAAAATGTTATTGATGCTAAAAGTCGTTCGAAGTTGACTTGTCGCTCTATACATTTGTGTACTGGGGAAATTATTTCCTGCGAGTTGTGATGAGGGCAGTAAAAAAAATTCTTCAGACAAACAAGTTGCTTTGAAATGCTACGTGATTGTGAAGATTTGTTTCTGTTTATTATAGATCTGGGGATTGTTTGACTCTCAAATTAAAATTCTAGTTTTAATCCAGATGAGTGTATTAGAGTTCTTTTTTTCTTGTGCATCTTTTCTACATTACGAGCCAACTTTTGAGTAGTTCAATTATCATTAATTTCAATTTTCTCTAACATACATTTTGAAACAGCAAGACAGCATGCTTGGATTCCTTTCAACAGCCTTAGCATTAGATTACTCTGTAAGCAGGGTATGCAATTATTTCACTTATTTTTAGACTAGACGACTACTAGATAAATCAAATTTTATGAAGACGTAGCTCACAGTGGACGCTCGTTCATGGTTCGTCCATTATGTTGAACTTACAAAAGATAAAATGCGTTCACTGATTATGCTCATGATTTATTGAAAAATATAGGGTAAGCACTTGAATAGAGCATTTTTCTAAAATATGCATCCATTTTATTAAAACTACAATAAACTTACAACTTATTTCAAGAATTTTATGAACCAGCTTTTCCTTGAAGCTCAATCAGGCACACATTTTTTTTATCGAAGAGAAATATCAATCTGAAATCTAACTCAGATGCTCCGAGATTTTGCTAAAATATCTCCGAACATTTTTCCAGCCCTGGACTTTCATTCGCATTGCATGCTTTGAACGCTGGTGTTTTCTTGTTGCTTCAAAGAGGTAGCCATTCATGACCAGTGAATTAATAAAATATTTTTTAGTTTTTTCCCTTTCGAGTTTTTTTTCAATAACGCAGGAGGTAATAACTGATAACCAATATTTACCTGACATTAAGACGAGGTAAACGAATGATTTAAGCGAATGAATTAAATGGTTACAAGAAATATTACTCAATTTACTTTGCATTAATTTCAATAAATTATAATCAACCACTTTTGTTTCTACCGGAGAAAATGCGCAAAGACACTTTTCCTAATCAGAGAGACAAGGTTTAATCTCACTCCGCTTCAATGGAAATTCTCCATGCCTTGTGTCGTGTTGTACATGTATTTGAACAAGCCCGTGAGCTCAAAGCTGGTGAAAATGAAGGCGAGTAGCAATGGAACTGGGAATATACTCCTGATCTATAAAGTTGCTTCCTTAATAGTATATTTGGATACTTGCAACACTTCCCAAGTCGTGGTTTTATGCTCTGTTATTATTTTATTATCAACTGCAAAAACTTCATTTACACTCACGGTTACAATCCGTAAGGCTATTTTTGTTACATATGTTTTACATGTTATGTATACAAATTTAACAATTTAATTTTTATTTAGCATTTTCTTCTCGTACCATCCCAAAAATTTTCATTTTAAACTTTAAGCGAACTCTTGCTTATCTATGATTTTTCAGAAGAATTTGACCAAATTTCAACCATAATTTTTATTGGCAATTATGCCATTAAAAATTACCAATATTCTTGCATTATACCTTTAATTAAATATGGCTTAATTTTCCTGGAGCATGAAATGCTTGAAACTCAGCACGCTGGCTGGGTTGCAGAGGGAGTAAGCAGCCCGTATGCTCACAGGGACTCCTGGCACCTAAAAACTGGTGTTCCCTCCATCAAGGGCTCCGCCTCTACGCCGCCTTTGTCAGCCATCCCAAGAATCTCGTGGTGGACCCGATAAACTGCTCACAGTGATCCGAGTCTCGTATTCAGCTTTCACGCGTGTTTCTGCAGCCCCGAAACAGCAATTTTCAAGCGCATTACCACTCCTAAATCCAGCATAAACACTAAGAACTCGTGAGGAATTTATGTGATGCGGACTAATTTCTTAATTTGTCTCATAGCAAATGGTGTGCAGTGAAGCGAACAGTCACTTTGCGACTGAGAGTAAATTGAAACTTTTATATGGCAGGTATGTAATACATTAGCAATAACTTATGTTGTGTTTACAAATGATTCTATCAAAATGAACTCATTTTCCCTCTTGATGCCTTTAGACCATCGGGACTTGTGAGCAATTTCTGCTATCCATGAGCTCAAATTTCCCACAAAAGATCCTATAAAGGTCGGCGACCTGCGTAATTTTTTACAACTCGACGACAAGAATCCGAGTTCTCAGGAGCACGTGCGTACCGTTGGTTGCTGACACACAGCTGGGAATTTGTTAAACTCGTTTTTGTGACACGTTTCGTAGGTCAGAAGTGTACTCAAACAGCCAATTATAAAGTTAATTTAGGCATCTCTAGACTGAGTACTGCATAATTCAAAGGCTAGAAGTGGTATCTTGAGGCTGCATTTCTCCAAACATGCTTTGAGTTCAGCTGAAGTTCGTTTGAAATAAAGTTTGTTCAGAGTTGAGGATTGTATAATAATGATGTTTGCTAGTTAACTGTACAGGGAAATAAGAAAAAATTCGTATGGACTAAGTTCGTCGCAATGTATTATAATTACCGTCAAAGAAAATTTTATAGTTGCTATAACTAAGTATTACAAGATGATAGACATCCTGTAAACATTTGAATAGGATAATTATGTATTTACATAGACTGTGGTTTCAAAGAAAGACAAATATCGGTAATGATTCCCAAACTAATGGCCATGAAAATGTTTACAGTAGAATCTTTTTCCCTCTAATAACGTGACGAAGCCAAGGTCTCATAGAGTTATCTCAACTGCATTGACCAAGGAAAAACCAAGCACTTGAAGCCAGAGCTCGCCTTGCTGATTATTATAACTGTAAATAATCTCTAAGAAATTATCATAGCTTTAAGGTCACAACTTGCGTGGGTCTTCCACTCATGTACCGAGAGAATTCATGTTCGGTGCCTGTAACAGTTGCAAGTGTTTATTGGTAAACAAGATCTAGTGTACGAATGTGAAGGTAACAGGATTTATATTCAAAACTTTGCGGGTAGAAGTCTTAAAACCCTTCTTCGATCAATGCTTTATGCGTAATGATCACAATTAGGCCACTTACTATGAGCTTCGACTCATTGCAGATGCACACGCACGTCTCTCATGAGATTCTATCATGCCTGCGGACAGGCTGTGCTGGGCCAGATGCCTATTTAGGAAAGAGCCTAATGTGCCTCAAGCTTAGGTGACATAATGCCTCAAGTCTGCCTCTTCTGTGTCGTGCTGCAATCACGCGGCGCCGCGCTGCTGCAGCTCATAGAATGTCAGCAAATAGTTGGCGCCATACGATTTGCGTCCCGATTGATAATAGCTGTTCCACGTATGTAATCTCGATGATAAAGAGATCAACAATTTCGAACAGATGATTGTTGCTAATATTTTTAATATCAGTCATTTAGAGATGAATATTAAAGAGATCTTTAATAATTTAATTATTCACGCATGATTAAAAAATCATCAAAGTGATTATTATTGTCATAGTGGCTTCAACATTTCACAAAGAACATTTTTTTCTGTAAGATTTTAAGAGAATTTCTAAAATCGTGATTATTTTATTTAACACCATTTTGCATAAATGTTGCAAAATTTACAATACAGTTGTAATGGATTAAGCAAGAAATTTTCTGCTCAAATGAGTTTTCAAACGAATTTGTAGCAAAATTGGTTTTTCAATTCGACCTATGAGCTTCATAAATAAAGTAAACAATAACTTCAATGTCGCCAAAACAACAAGTATTTTCATGGGAAAATCCATCCGTTTGTTTATTGTATTACAGGCTCTTGATTTAATCAAAGCCATATGTTTAACTGTGTTTAAGAAATTGTTTGAAGATCCTTCACTTCTCTTCTTGTTCAAATAAGGCAATTGAAGATTATATCATTTTCGACCGTTAAGCGATTTGCAAAGTATCGAGTCAGTATCTAAAATGATGATGAATAAAAAACAAAACCTGTGATTTACTAACTCTGATATTTCTTTTAGATATTGTCAAGTCAAATGCCCCACGCATGCAGCCTTGGATTTGACATTGTAGAGTTGATTGCGCAAACACATTTGGTACGTGAATCCCCGTCTGTTGTGAGAATTTTGATGTGTCGCTTGTCACCAAGCGAACATTAAGGTGAACTGCCTGAAATTCCCATCTAAAATATATTTAATCAACTTGAGTAACTGTAAACACGGGTTGGAATTACCATGTGCTGCACGCGTGTAAATCGTTTGCGCTGTTTTTCTTGCATGTTCTTAGGAATGCGGAAAATGCGAAGTCAACACGCTGGAGCTTTATTGTTGGGAAATCAACTAGTGAGGAAATAAACAATCATTAGAAAATTATTCTGCAAGAAATTCCTAAATAAAAATCATGCTCTGAATTTTTAATACATTCATCCGCATCATTCAGATTTACAGTAATGTAAACTTTTACAACACGTAAGTTTGAGGTGTCTAAAAAAATTTACTAAACGTAAAACATAATACATTTTGAGGCAGTATCACAGTTCACAGAGATGTAAAAACCGGGATCCTTCACCCTTAATTCCGGAATATTTTTGCTGGGATTTCTCTCTAAATTTCATGATGAAGGTAACGGCTAATTATAGAAATACCAGTTCACGACCTGTTCATGTAAATCATCTTAAACACCATCAACTTCTTCTGCCAGAAAGAAATTGCAGAACGAACTTTCAAGTGCGCTGGAAAATACCAAAACTTGTTATCCAGCTGGCTCAACTTCCCCAGCTTTGAGACTCGGAGTAACCCTGGCATCTGGGTCTTCCCTCACAGTCACAAAACAGGGACGACTAGCAGCGCTTGTTGCTGCTTAGTGACGGCAACCCGGACCTCAAGCGCTCGCTGCTTGAAGTGAAAGAGCTTCTTCAAGATATTCAAGTCATCATGATGGATTGGTCTCTTTCATTGCATTTTGTGAATGAGAAATATTTCTATCTGAGTGTTCATGAATATATCATTGCTGTTCATATGAACTGAATTCAAACAGTATGAACGAGAACTTTCAAATCGAATAGTCGCACTAGAACTCAGTGAAAAACCGATATGCAAGAAACATTCCGAAAATACTGAAAATTTATACTTTTAGTGAAAGCTTTTTCAAATGAATACAATCTATCACAGAGTTGACAGATTTGGTCAACTTCATATGAAAATTGAGTAAAATTTAAGGATGTGAAAGGTTTCATTTTGATAAATAAAGTCCCACATCATTAGACTGGACTCATTTTAGATTCAGTTCTAATACTAAAACTTCTTTACATGTGTAATTCATGTTAATAGACCTAGGTTTTGAATGTGATTTTGAAAATAAGGTTCAAATAGAATATATTGTTTGGCTGTCTTTAATATTTTTAGGTCTTTGTCATTAGAGCAGCTAAAATAAATGCTACTGAAATAACGAGGAACACAAGAATCTGTGTGGAATCATAAACAAGAGCTTGCAATTACTTCCTTTTCCTTCGATATGAAGAAATTTGATCGAGCACCTTAAAATGAGCTGCGAAAATTTTTCTTAAGTGTTAATCAAAAATTGAAGCCAACCAATGCTTTTACGCCTCAAAACCATTCTTTAAATTTGTAGTAAATTCCAGATCTTAGAAGGGAGAATTGATAACATGCAGCTCAAAAACTCGTTCAGACTAGATTAACATGTTGAAATATTCTTACGCCTCTCTGGTTTTTCGGCCTATGAAAACACGGAAAATGCTTCTCTGGAAAATGTAGGAAAATTCAGAATTATGACAAGCAAAATATTAAGGAATGGTTCCGCCCACTCTGCTTCGATGCCCGCAGCCTCCAGAGGTGTTCTGGAGGCCGTCCGATGTCCTCGGATTTTTTACGAACCACTTGGGATCCGCGCACCCGGATGTTGTTCTGGGCCCAGTTTGCTCTGCAAAAGCTCACTGCCATTCTCTTCTTAAGGCATGAAATCGCTGAGCAACATTTGTGATCAAGTGCGAAACAAATAGGCAAGATCGAGTTGCAGTTTAGAGCCTTGTGTATATCCTGCACACACGTTCGAGGATTGTTTGATCTCTCCGCCGACGTAGTTAATTTCTTGAGTCCAACTTCATTTTTTTAAGTTTCAATACTGAAACGCTAATTTTACAGAATTTTGGTCACGTCGTCGGAATAGTTGGCTGTGCTGCTCCGGGAGCAGAGGCTGCAATACGGAACTGCGTTTGATCTGACATTGACCACTGTCTGATGTTGCAAACCGAAGTGTTCTAGTCTCCCTAATTATTGCTCTGAAATGTTTTTTCTTGTACCTTCTAGCTTCTGTATGACCACGCAGTTCAGTTGAAGTATTTTTTACTCAGCCTTTGAAGACAGAACATCTACAGGAGTCAAGTGAGAAAGAACGTCAGCGTTTGTTCATATCCATGAATGCATCCAAACCAACCAATTAATCCCAAAAATTAATCAAGAAATGTGCTCATAGGTATGGTGCTTTTATTTTGACGGTAATTCAGGAAAGCGAGCCGTTAATACTTATGAGTATTCTATCAAGTATTCCTGAATAACTAGTGAAAATTATCTTCTAATTTTCTGTTCAATACAGTATTTACACGCCTTTTTTAAATGTAGTCGTAAACTTAGACCTTTTGAAAATGACACATGCAGTGGAAAGAATAAAGACTTTGAGCTGAAATTTTGATTTTGGTGAAATGCTACTGAAGAAACATAGTCTGAATGCCCTTGGAAAGCACAAGCTCGATGGTAGCATCTACCATTTCATCTACTTCCTTACACCATTGCACAAGCAGCAGTGTTCCTCATATCTGCGAATCTGTGGCACTTACCCTCTAGCCACAATCATTTTTGACGGTTGCGAAGGGGTGTAAGGCATTCATACCTCTAATATTAGAGTGCTGAAACCAGGATACTGTGATTAAGAGTCTTCGTTTCCTTTAAAATTATACCTAGAGGGTAGATCAAAAAATGTACTTTTAGTGCAAATCATACTGCTTATTGATTAGTAATGTGTGCTATCTGTTAGAGTAGGGAATTAGAGGTTAATTCGTCCTGTTCTGCAGCTGCTTCTCTGAAACAAGTTTGATGAAAATCTGCTAAAAAAATGAAATAGTACAGGCGAAGTTACAGGAAAATGTCATGAGAAGATTTTAACGACGTAACGAAATTTAAGGGATGTCGATATATGACTCCATAACCTGGGGTACAAGATAATCATCTAAATGTTTCCCCCCAAACAGAAGAGCTAAAATTAATGAAAGAATTAAAAATACAATTACCATAAATATAGTTTAATCAATGAGGTAAAAATTAAGCATAAATATAACGTAACGTCTAATAAAATGTGCATATTTATACGTTAATTTGTAATAATATAAAATAACCTTGACACGAATCTTCACGTTGCGTTTTACACTCGTAAGGCCTCAGTTAACTAAGAATGACATGAATTAAGGTTTGCCGAGTAGACCTTGATTCTCAGGACGTAGTGATTACACTGTAGGTCTCTACTTTCAGTTCCTATATTAAAAGTGCCAAATATGAATCGGATCATTCACACAAAGCTAACTAGCAATGGCGCTTACAGTCTCTTTGTATGCTTAAAGACTCACGTAAATGAGTTCGGTAAGTTTGGCTGGTTTAGCTCCACATAATATGGCAGTAATATGAAATCCTCCGAAAAAAAGAGATCAAGTGTAAACATAGCAATGTGCCCGGCATCACAGTTACGCCGATGTTTAGAAACAGACTTACACTCTGCTTGCATTCCGTTCTTACTCAATTCTCTGAAGAAATATTACTGTGTGCCATAAATGAGTATAAAATGTAATATCACTTTGTATTTATA
Source organism: Trinorchestia longiramus (assembly GCA_006783055.1). Lineage (NCBI taxonomy): Eukaryota > Metazoa > Arthropoda > Malacostraca > Amphipoda > Talitridae > Trinorchestia > Trinorchestia longiramus. The sequence goes on from VCRD01000163.1 coordinate 271,225, forward strand.
TTCAGGTTATGAAATGGTTGGTCTCTCTGTTTTTAGTTTATTGAAAATATTTTCTAAGATTTATACATATTTATTGAATCTTTTGATAATGTATTGAATAATTGTTGCCTCCTTTGTGTGTACGTCTGTCATTTACAGAGCTTTTCGCACTCCATCCATCCATTCAAACCCAGTTCTATCGTACTTACACATCACCTTCCACCCACTTGTTACTTCAACACCACGAGAGACATTTGTTCTCTCAATGGAGACGCCCATGCTAAACTTTTCTTTCTTCTCTGACCGACATCTCTTACACCGCACACGCCTTCTTCTAGATCTTTAGATTTTTGACTTTTTCAGTGTGTATCATTCAAAAAAATTTGTCATAAAAATATTTTTTCCGACACGTGCACTATTCTCCACTCATGTACAACAAGTTTCTGCTTCTGGCAGAGCAATATTGTACTTTGATTTATATTTATTTTTTCTCCTATAAATATGTATACCTCTACTTGTCAAATCCACTGCACTAAATGTACTGTATACTGTGAAGACGTGTCTGAATTAATTAGACACACTAATTCTCAACGAATTTTTTTCTCACTACGGCGTTTGATTTCATTTTACAGACTCCTCGGGCAAGGTCTTTGTGGTCAAGTGATAGTGTTGGATTCGTCATGTATATCCCACAACTTTATTCGTACTAACCAACCTAAACGTTGCCCAATTAAATGAACAGAGCATACAAATTAAGTGACGAATCGAAATCAATTACTATTAGTTTGTTTGAGCTAGAGAATGCTAGATCAAGATCGAGCCTTCATGTTCATAAGTCAAGATTGAAAAAGGCCTCCCTGATTACATTGTTTATGATATTTAAAAATGTGTTTGACAAGGGACCATATTTATACTGATTTCTATCTACAAAAAGAATTCATTTACTTTTCTTAAAGTTTATGACAGTTGACTAATTTTCCGAGAAGAATTACGGTTCAATTTTTAAACACTGAGTTATTTCTTATATAGTAGAACTCACTTGTCGTTACCAAATAATTTAACGTGGAAATTTGCAGGTCATGGAATTATGAAAACAATAATTTACTTTTTAATTTGAGATCTATCAACAATATCGCAATCACGAGTTTTACTGGTCTTTTTGGTGTTCTATTTATAAGAATAATATTAACATTACGTATAATTTGTTTGATAAGAAGTGTGTGTTTTACAATTCTTTCTCAAATATACGTAGTCGTTTTGAGAAAACCAATATAGTTTCATTTTTCTAGGTGAGAAGAATGCAATGTTTCAAATGTTAAACCTAAATTTTAAAAAAAACAGTACAAAGTTGCTTTTCATGCATTCATTTCCACTTGAGTTTTAGATACCTGGGAATCAAAGACCTACTACTCTGAAGTCGGTGTTCTGAAAACAAAATTGCCAAGAATAGCACGCTTTGTGAAAGAGGCAACAAATCTTCATAGGAGTAATTCAAATGGCAGAAGCGAATGATGGTAAAGCTATGTTGCTTCAAACATTTCCAACCGATTCTTTTATTTTATTTTTGGCTGACTTTTCGATAACTCCCTAAGTATTACGGCTTTATCTGAAAGAAAATCAATCTATTTTTTAGTTAATTTTTAGCACTGGTACGAAGGCTTTGTGCTGCGCTTTTTAATGAAACTGCATTTGTTGGAACTATTCACTTATAATTTCATTGACTTGTGAAGCAAAAATAACCCATGACAAACTTAAATGTAGTTAATTCAATGGCAATGTGTTTTACGACTCTCCCTCTTAATACCACTCTCATGTCGAAATGTTTATTTTTAATTCATATGCAGAGGTTTTTCTAACTTTCACTTTACTCTATTAAGGTCTTACTATTATAGATGACGTGTATTAGAAAATATGTTCACTGACTTCAGTATCTACCATCATTTTCGGAAGTATTTACGTGCAATTCCTATGCTACTGATTGCCTAAAAGTGTTCAAGTATCCCTGGGTTCTCATTTTATTTTCTTCCAGTTCATTTCTGTTTATTATCCCACTTGCCGTCTATTATGTACACAGTTTCAGGAAAACAAAAATTATTTTATTTTCATATCACAAAACAGTGTTATTGTGAATATTCATTACTGGCACCCATTAACTGATCCCAAAGTAAATTTATGATTTCTAAAACAATTTTATGAAATGTTCAACAGCTGCAAAAAGTCATATAGATTTAGGGTTAATTAACCCATCATCACAAATATTATTGAGTTGCAATCGTAGCTGAAGAGCATGCAGTCGGCGCCGAGCTGTGGAAAAAGACGACGTAAAAGAAAATAGAGCCAGCTTGGTCGACTGGTGAGCGAATCTGCTTGCGAGCGGAAAGACCCGGGTTCGAATCCCGCTGCCGACATGGTTGACGCGGCTAGAAATACGGCATGGGACTTGGGTAAACACCGAATAATTATCAAAGTAATTATCGGACCCAAGAATGGGCCAGAAGGTTCGTTCCTATAGCCTCATTCTATTCTATTCTAGAGAGCAGATGATCTCTGAACTGTGTAGCCAAAAGCCAAGAGGAGAGAAGCCATGTCCATACAATAAAGAGGACAGCCAGAACCTGTCCGGCAGTGCCTCCACGTACGACATCTAGCAAAGCTGAGCCAACTCCCAAATCTGGACTCATTATCCTCCATGAAAAAACGTTCGAAATGCAGGCATGCGGAGACCGATTTTCATATGGGTTGCACATGAATGGAACGTCTAAATGCGTGTTCATCGAATAGAGCTGTGGTAGAACTGGAATGGTATCTCCAGTGAATAGAATAGTACTTCAAAAGACTGGAATGATACCGCAAGAAAACAATGCTGGACTGGAATGGTACAGCAAAAGAACGATGCTGTATTGGAATGGTACCTCAAGAGAATGGTGCTGGGCTAAAATGGTATCTTAAACGAATGGTAAATGAGTATTTTATAGTAGTACAAATCTGAATGCGTAAAATTTAAAATCCAGTTTTCAAACCATGACTCTACATGCTACCAATTTAAATTGTTTTGATAAGCATGACGTTATTCCTGACAGTTGCATTGAGGAAAGGACCTTCTTAAGAATGTGTTGCATTCTAAGGAAAACGAAATGTAAATCGTACAAAATATCATGAAGCTCAAAATGTTAACCAGTTCCAAAACCTAGTTAACAATTATTTTCTTGTGTTTACAGCCCACGTCTGATATTTGAAATCAAACAACAATCTCGCCTGAATACGAGTAATTTGTTATCAGGATTTCCAAAGAACGTTGGATATGTGCTATGTTTCTTTGGTTCTCTGTCTAAGTGCCGTGTACTTCAGATATAAATTGAAGATGAGAGGAAACGTATTTAATGCAGTCATTGCTGTGTGCATTGCATCTTCGATGTCTTGTGATCTTATTTTCATCATCTAGATCAAAATTTGATTAGTTGTTGTATAATAAACTCCAAAAAAACAATCTCTAACTGTTGAAAAAGGAAAGAGCATCGTACGTGGGATTTTTACTGATGAAAGGGAAGAGCTATCTGCTAAATGTTGTAATGTATTGCAGGTGATGTAAAACATTCCGGATCATTCAGTGAATGAAGAAGCTGCTGCGATATAAGCAACAGTCCGCCGCCATGGTTCAGAAAACATGTTAGCTCAGTTAGTGCATAGTTCTCGCAGTCCATGCGCGCCTGTAGAGGGAGGTATCAGCAGCAGCGGCTGCTACGTAAGAGCAGTGCTCCCTGGCAGCCTTAATGGGGCTGTTACGTCGTCGGTCCTGAGAGCATAGCTACACGAACGTCATCAGTTCGTTGCTTACGTAGCACGGCGGTTGTGTGTAATTCGCTGTGCTGCGTGGACGCGCCGGATGGCAACTGCAACTAGGCGCGCTATGTGAACGCGTCTTGGGACGCCCCAGGATGTACTCCCGGAACTAGAGTTGGGCGCCCCTGCATCTCCCTCACCCTTCCAGCTCCCTCAACGCTTTATCCACCCTCGGCTACCTCAGAAACTGCATACAACCATTGCAAAGTCTCTCCTGCCAAGGTCCACTCCTTCGACCTTCTGCAGCTGCTGGAAGCTTTGGCATTCCGTCTATCTGCTGATCACACATGTCTCACCGTGTTTCGAGCTCGAACCTCCGAGCTACCGGACGATATCTTCAGAATGGCTTTAGAATGCTGACCCTTTTATCCTACAAAAGCGAGTCAAAAACACATGGGAGTAAATCGTTTTTCTTTCTGTTCCAATTGGATAATTTACTTCGCCTCTATAGTTATTGGCATACTCTCTCGACAAGGTTGAGCCAGAGAACAAATTGATAAATTCAATCTTTTCCCCACTAGTTTAGTTATAGGGCTACCCAAGTCCACGTGCGGAATACTGCCTTCTATCATGTCAGTGACCTAAATTAATAGTTCTCGAATATATTATGAAAATTATGTTAACAATAATGAGCCAGGCTGAACGAAGCTCCACCATGCCACACTTATTCGATTATATTCAGAGCCCATACCTGCACGGCAACACAAATTGGGGGGAAAATAAGATATTCAAGCAACAAGCCAAACAAAAGTTTGAATGCAATCACTCAGATAACTGAATCACATATTACGAAAAATGTAACTAAATCATCCATATATTCATGAATATGCATGAACACATTCAGTTACCAGAAGTTAAACTTTATTCTGATGAAATAATTTTGTCCAACACCTAACAGAAAGATACCAGCATCATCCCGGCTCAACTACTCCGCATTCATAAACCGTTTCAAACGAGCATGAACATGTAGAGGACCTACAGCGATGTAATATTAAAGTGTTTCAAGTAATTTAAATTTAACAAATCAATGCAGTTAACTTGTAAACTCTAATTAAAGCTCAATGTACGGGTATACGATGTACGTAAACTCATGCACGAATTTACGGTGTACGTAAACCCATGTACGGATGAACGATGTACGTAAACCCTGATTTAAAGTATGATTCTGTGTGCAACGTTGTGTGTGGGAAGTTCAAGTTTGCCAAACAAGATTTGTTATGCAGCTGCGGTGCTCCTTCCAACTGAGTTGTGCTTGCCTGACAACGTTATCTCTACCTGCACATGCAACGCTGGCCCAACAGTGTTATTCAGGCCATGTTACGCTGCTTTAGCCATATTTTTTTGCTTTGTATAATTTAGAACCGACTTATGATCTCGTGCTTCAGTTTCTTTTACTTTTATAAATTGCACTCACATATCGGGCTTGCCTTCTCGCGTTACTTCGGGTTTTTACCTTCTTTCTTCTGACCATCCCTGCTTCATAACGCTAGCTATGCCTGTTTATCGGCCTCTAGCAACAGACTTAAGAAAATGCTCCTAGCATCGGTTCTTAATTGTTAAAAAATGATACCAAGATACTGCATATTTATTTCATTTTGTTCAAAGTTTGCCCTCATTCTTAGCCTTACTTTTCTTTGTCTTGTTTAGGAACTTACAAACCATTTAGGAATAAAGATTCATATATGATTAATTACTTTGGCCATTCATTTATGATTATTAGTGTAAACTGTTTTCATAAATGAATAAAACTGTAAATGTGCGCTCATTGTCCATGCTGATATGCACACAACTATGTTCTAATACATCAGTGAACCAGTTTTGCAACGCTGCTATGGATCCCTAAGCATTCCCTCTTAATTGTTTAACGCCATAAATTTCGTACGTTCTTTGATTTCTACATACTGCTTTTCCTGAATTCCCTAATACCTAGCTACATTATTTCTTTAATTACTTCATCCAAATTCCCAATAAGTGGTCCTCGTTCTGATTAACTTGATTTCAACGTACCTTATTTCTTTAATTAATTGATATCTAAATACCTTTTCCATAGATTGTACTCATAAGAGCGCCACCGACAGTGGCATTCCGACGGTAAATATTAGAATCGCTTGGGTAGTAAAATACTTGAAAAGCTGATGAAAAATCGTAAGATACTTAATAATATTTTAGATGCTGGATTTAGAAAAATATGATCTGCTAGAATAGAATGAGGCATTAGGTACGAGCTGCTTTGTTCATTTGGGGTTATTACCCAAGTCCCATCCCGTACTAACATACATGGAAGTCATATCATATTGAGACGACAGTAGAGAAAACTTTGAATCATCTCATTATTCGTGAGGGATTTTAAACTCCTGAAATATCTGACCTGTTGGTTCATTTAGCACGCTTCGAAGTACCTGTTCCATAAATTTCGTTTTCAATTATTTAAACGATAAACTCTGCAAAAGACACTGAAACTGCTAGATATGTATACAATTTTTCCTTCTCTCTAGCTATCGGTTGAGATACCACTTCATAACACCAAATATCTTGAATGATTCCTGTATTCAAAACGCATGTAGCTTAAATATTTTAGGATCAATGTTTCAGTTACTAATTCCGAACGTAAAGTCATACTTCCAAAAATATCTATGTTAAGTTTTAGGCGTATAAGCAGCGGGCAATGTTCAAGATATTTGTACTCCAGGTTTGGAAAACAGGATGACTTTAGCCCCGTAGAGCTGAATTATATCCAGTTGTTAGAGTGACATTTCCATGACAGGCCGGGACGAGTTGCGGTGTTGCCGGGAGAGTGGGCCGGCGCTGCTGAGGCCCGCAGCCACTGGAGCCACGCCGAGGCCGCGCAGGTGAGAACTATGCGCGCGCTGCAGCAGCTGCTTGTCGGGGCTGCGGCATGACGCTGCTACAGCGGTTGCTGCTGACGGGGCTTTATAGCTGCACACTGCAGGGCACTGGAACTGCACACTGCAGGGCACTAGAAGTGCACACTGCAGGGCACTGGAACTTCACACTGCAGGGCACTAGAGCTGCACACTGCAGGGCACTAGAGCTGCACACTGCAGGACTGGAGAACTGCACACTGCAGGGCACTGGAACTGCACACTGCAGGGCACTAGAACTGCACACTGCAGGGCACTAGAACTGCACACTGCAGGGCCCTAGAGCTGCGCACTGCAGGGCACTAGAGCTGCACACTGCAGGGCACTGGAACTGCACACTGCAGGGCACTGGAACTGCACACTGCAGGGCACTAGGACGTTTTGAAACTCTTTCAGAACCGAACAAATGTATTATAATATAAAATTCAAACGATCGCAATTACCTGAAGCAACAGTGTTGTCGTCAAATCTCTTTGCCTACGTAATCGTAGATTACTACATAAAACTTTGTAATTAATATTATTTAATATGATTTAGTGGTACACTCCTGAGATTTCTTTCATGTTGATAAAATTATGATGGAACAAACATTCAGAAATATATGAAAATCTCTGATAATTGATAGTAAAAAGAAATGAAACGAATAACCATTGACTCAGAGACTTGCTCAAGTCATGGATGCATCGAGTTTGAGAAGACACCCTCTGGTGGAAGACAACAGGATGTCACGAGGCACTCTATCATGTTTATAAAAACAGGACATTTTCAAAGCGCTACCACTTCACGCCCTGGCACATCGACTTCGAATTTTGTCAAGTGCGTGAGGAGGGCGTGAAGGGAGCCTACAGTATGAATTGCGCCGGGAGTTCCCAATCATTGGGTATTTCTCTAGGGGAAAATTTATCACCGTCATTGTGACCCTATATGGAATTGAAGCCATGTGTAGAAAATTGCATTTTCCCGACGCTAATTGTCAAACATTTTCGGTTTGGTTTAGCAACTTAGGAATGAGGATGCAGTATTCTCACTTACTCTAAAACCAAGCTAAGGAATAAGAACATGGAATAGATTATTGTTGTTGAACTAATTGAATTAAAATCCAGGCAAAATAATTTCTAGCACATTGTTACACGATGGTCAAATCACGAGGATCACTGCATCACGATCACCAAACTCCGCTATTCTGGTGCTGTTCGATGCGACTGGACCAGGAAGGCATGTAGTGTCCTAATATGTACAGTAATTCTGCACTCTCTTGGTTCCGTGCAACGCCACTGTGACTTTACTGGTTCTGTTCAAGTTTGTAGTGTAGTGAACAAGCGCAGAACCGAAGAGGGTGGATCAGCGTTACACAAATTTAAATTATTGTGTCCTGAACGTACTTCCCGCACGTATGTTCTTGAACAATTTCAATAAATTGGCATTTCATTACTTTGAAAACATTTTCATGAGAGGTCACATCTTTTATTTTAATGGATACAGTTATGGTCAGTGGGAGAATAACAAGAGTACATTTAGTTGAAAATACTCACATCCTGGAGGGTCTTTTTTTTCTTTCGCATCTCACGGATCTGTGACGTGAGACTGAATTTGCATCGAAATCTTGAGCCTGCGATGAGATCAGTTTTCCTTATTTGCTTCGTGCAATATAATAAGACAAAAAACGTCGTCCCTACTGAGATAAACACTGAAATATTTTCTGTTCCCGTTTGAAAAATTGATTTTTTTATTGAATGATGAATGCAACTGTGACTATATAAACGTTCATTCATCTTAATAAGCTTCGAAGCAGTACTTAAACTTGACCAGTGAAGAAAATTTTAGGCAAGTTTTCAAACATAAATATATGAAGTAATCTAAATGTGAAGAAGTCGAGAATGAATAATTGCTACAAATATTATAAGCACCACCAACTTAAATATTGTCTACACCTGACTATGCACTCTAAAACTCATACATGTAAGTGGTATGACTATCACCAAATTTTCATTTTTACTTGTAGTTGCCACCACAATAGCGGTTATACACGTACATAGTGTTGAAACAAATTACTGAATGGTCAGTCAAATTGCCTCAGTGTCATTAATGCCATGTTGCCTAAGTTGAATATTAAATATAGCCTGGTTCCATAGTGTTTTCATAGTGAGTTTTTGTATCCATCTTGTTTTTTTTAATTAGTATTTCTTTTTTCAAATGCAATCCCGCGATTTATATACATATGTATTTAAACTGAATTGTTTTATTCAATGGAATCCACCTGAAGCCTTGAAGGTAAGAATACTGGAGTGTGAGTCAGCAACTAAGCACAAATTCCCTAATTTCATCATGAAGGATGACCACTAAGTTGAGAGAGATCACGGACATGACGGCAGCCAAGCACTCAACAGCCAAGCATTCAACAATCAAGCATTCAATAG
>VCRD01000163.1:280581-334896 GCA_006783055.1 Trinorchestia longiramus
ATAATAGCCAAGCATTCAACAGCCAAGCACTCGATAGCCAAGCATTCAACAGCCAAGCTCTCGACAGCCAAACACTCGACAGCTAAACACTCGACAGCCACATGGCTGGAGGTTGCTAGGATACCCAAGTCAACAACACGCCTCCTCGACCAGTCCTCAGCCGCTGCAGGAAGTTCATAGCAAAAAATATTAAATTACAAATCGTAAAAACTCTAATCGACTGCTCATCGGAATCTTAGCCCTGGGTTATCTGGGAACAGGATGCACAAACTAATACATACTTTAATAACAATCAAAATTTAGGGTTGCGTTATTTAATGCGTTCGTGGTTAGTACTTCAGTTCCTATACTTGCAAGCAAATGAGTCATTAAAAATTCAGTCGTCGATTGCACAACTGACCAGACCAAATTGCTTTACTCTAGAAGGATAGCCTAAAATTATGAACGACTTTTGATTCCTTCATGCAAACGAGCCAAGACAGCTAGTAGTTCTGAATGCAAAATGAGCTGTAAGGTTCATAAAGTAATTTGTATATTTTTAAAGCATATAAGCCCCATGAAATTTACTTGTGATATCATAATTAATTAGTAAGTAATCGTCTTTCATGTAAATCTGCCGTGGGAAGAACTAGATGTTTGGAACAGTTATGTGCCATTACAAATTTAAGCTGCGTAGTTGAAGCTGATTTTTTATGTCAAATAAATGTGTGGATTTTACCATGGCAAAGGGTTCATTTCATTTGTATCTTTTTGAGCCCCAATCTGAGAAAAAAAATTTGTTACTTAAATTCAAAACTAGGATTTTGAGGAATACCCCATTACTGAGCTAGGGATTTTGATGGACAATCTAGGATCGTGAAACTTGGTTTCGGTGATGGGAGCCATCGACTCATCCAAAATCAGTGTTTTACTTCACGCATATAAAAGTAAAATAAATAAGGTCCAGACTTGACATACAAAACAAGCTTCATGGAACCATTTAAGATTTTTTTCTGAGTTGGAGCATAGGTTTTAGTTGAGGTTTTAGATGGATGCCTAAGCTACAAAAGGCAGTTTGCCTGTCTCTCATATGCCATGTCAGAAAAAAAATTATTATATACGAGTACATTTTTGCTAATTCGGTCACACTCCATGTCATAAATCGATTTCATGGCAGCAGACATTGCTTAAAGTATTTACTAATGTATTCTTAACGGAAGGTTCATATGTTAGATAAATATTATCTTTGACTCTGACCTCAAGAACTTCAGTGGAAAATGATGCAGAGAGTTAGAAACATCAACCCAAGGTCTCTCTTTTAAAATATTATGAAACAAACGTAACATTTTTTTACCGGTGCAATTTTTTAGAAATTCTTATATATAATACATTGTTGCAACAATTCTTCGAGGCAATCGCATAATTTTTAAATGCTTTCCACTTCTGCTATCTAAAAGCTTTTCACTTGAATAAATGTATAAGTTCTTTCTATCGAAATAACAGAATAAACATGTACATATCTCTTTACTAATTGTTGCCTGTAGAATTCCTGAACTTGCGCGGGTCAAAACGTTCTGTATCTTCTAAATCAGTTTACTTTAGAGATCAATAAGTACTTTTTACGACACGAAAAGTTTTCCGACATTCAAAAGTTACTTCGGAAATTGAAGCTGCATCTGCGTATAGTGGATATCACATACATACGTATAATAAGCATAGAAGCTGATGATATTAAATTATGCAGTATAAACTTGGTCGTTTTACATAGAAGCTTTCATGCGTTCAAGCGTCGCTACAAGCCACCAAAACAACGTCTGTTAACAGATACTGTGGTATCCAAGCAGCTTGGAAGTTGGACTTGAGTACATTTAACAGAACGTTAATGACTTGAAATTAAATTCATATTACCATCCTGATAACAGAAACATGTATATGAATATCATCATAATAAAACCTAAATATAATATTACGTACAACGTTATTAAGCGTGGCAATTATTGTCATGGCCGTTAACATTGAGTCTATCCGACGGCGTCATCACGTCAATGTTATAGAAGAGTGGAGACTGGCAAACCACACCTCTGCGATCTCTCCAGCCCCTGCTGAGTCATGCTACGTCTAGGATTCCCGTCTGGACGATCCAGAACCCTGGAACCATTTTAGCGCTCATCCGGGAAACTTTGCTAAATCCCAGCAATTATGCCTATCTGGATGCGCTATTTAAACCGTTTTAAGAAGAATACGTTTTTAGTCATCGCATCGTCTATTGTGTCATTTAAATTTACAAATATTACCTCCAACAGGCATAGTATCAGTAACTGAATCGATGTGGGCGTCCTATCGATTAGTCATGGAACAATGAGCTGCTTAATTTAGTGCCCATTGCCTATAACTTGGAAATAAAGATAACAAAAGAGGAGCGATATATTCATGCTCGTCAGAGGTATGTTCAGCTGCTTATCACAAAGCGGGTTTATGTCTCAAGAACTCAACTTACAAACGTGTTCCATGCAAAAAGTACACCCGGAACTCGTACGTCCCATAAGTGTAAATTTTTTAAACCGTCACATTAACTTTAAAAATCTCCTGTGCTTGACTGCAGCATTTACCGAAGACTTCATTGGTTGAGCGGGTAGCTGGTATGCATTTATGCTGCTTGGAATTGAAATTACTTAAAGATTAATTCCTTAGAACAGTTTTTTTGTGGGTCTGTTTTTTCTCAAAAATATTGGGTAAGCTTAGCAATTGAACACATAAATAATGAACACCTTATATTTTATACTTAGGACAAAAAACTTAACACCCCATCATTAATAGCATCATTTTTTATTTTTTATCTAATAACTTTTATTTTTTGAAATAGAAGAGTTCAACAATCTACTCTATGTCTAAATGAGTTTGTTTAGATTATCAGCACGCCACATCTGCTTGCATTGTTTACCTTATATAAAAAACTTTTCTCATGGTAATTTATCATATCATTGGGAGCGAATGAGGAACGCTCTATTGTATTTGTAATTTACGATCTTCTTAACGATTTCCATAGAGTCCCACTAGTTGAAGACACACTCTCAGTGCTCTCGTGTTTGCAAACACTTAAGTGTTCTTTTTAATATTTTCTTTTTGTCTTGAGATTTCCCAGGGTTGTAAATCAATTTCGTCTTGTCTTAGTACTGTTTTACAATCTGTCACATCAAACGATGACATTCGAATCAAAGAAGAGCAACTTGTGAATGCAGGCTGCAGCGCGGGACAGCCGTGAAGCGACAACTCGGGTTTTCCCGGTAGAATCGTCGCCAGTTGAAGGCAAATATTGAAATGAAGAAGAGTGGGGGATGAATGAAGGCACCCAAAGGTAACGATCGAAACGCGTTTTTTACGTAGAGTGAGACAGTGTCGTCTCGCTGAATTTCCGTCTCTGAAAATCTTTTGTGAGTTACCGAAATAAAAAGTTATACAGAACTTTTTGCTCGAAAACACCCGTAAAATATTTGTGAGAAGAGTAATTGGGTTTGGTGTCTTAATTGGATGTCATATAAAATTCCTAAAAAATAGAAATTTATCTTATGCATTAATGATGCGTGCATTATGTTATAAATGGAAAAATGGTGGGCTTATCTTATCCTAAAAAATCTTAAATTTCTCCTCTTACACCTCAAATGAATTTGGAAAAAAAGACCAAATAAGGAATGAAAGATTTTAGGATTTAGAAAAAAAACTCGGAAAGAGACGAGCTACAATGGCAGAACAGCAGTTCATTCATTTTTTATGCATTCCATGCAGTTTTTGAATGGAACTTCGAATTCAGACAAAAATTATAAAAAATTAAGCATTGAAGCACTTAATACCAGATAAGTAGATAGATTCCACTTTCTTTGAGAATACTAACATATGGAATTTGAAGAACAACAAATTCAGTTATAATCCGAACTCCAAAAAATTGTTTAGATACGGAAAATTTTTCGAAATATTTTTACATTTTTTGTCACATCAAGCACAATAAAATTAACTGTATTAATTTGGAACTGTGTTATAATGGACAGTGTGAAGCAATCAACTGTAGACGCTTAATTCCCAATTTAATTTACGCTTCAATGTTAGTCAATATTCATATTGCTGATAGTATTCTTACTGGTAATTATTTCTTCAGCGTCATTTATGCTAATCTTCAACTATGGCCGACTGTAGTACAACTATCGAAACAATTTACCAAAGTAGAAAAACTCCGAGCCAAATTTTAGAATCTTGATACTAAGTTTAGGCCAATCATGAGTTTAAGAGACCATGAAAGGGTTTTAGTAGATGAGATGTGATATTTCTTTTTTCTGTTACTCGTTTGGTTTTGAATTGTGGGTGCAATTTTTATTTTATGTAGATAATAGAGCCACCAAATCTGTTACTGAGCTAGAGCTTGTCGACGTTGTGATAGAAGGATCCTTTTAATGAACCTTCAGCTGGGAGATGTCTTCCATTTACGTCTAACCACGTTTCCTTGACAGCTCTGATATCGTGTAATAAAGTTGACGCAATAGCTTGTGTTTCGTGCATTTCGGTAGGGTACGTTGTACGTTTCTAATTAGTATTTCCAGGCGTCCAATATATTGTTCGGTATTTTCGTTTTCAGTTTGTTCGCCTGGACTAGGTTCATCGCCATTTTCATCAGCCGCCTTAGGTGACTGATTTTCGTTCTATAATAATTTACGATTTTTCGTTAAAGGCTGTGTTCCGTCCAGATATGGCTTCGCTTCTGTTGCATTCATTTCATTGTCGTGTTGGTGGTGTGCTAGTGTGTTTTTACTAAAGTTTTCTCCAACATTACCTCCAAGCCGTTGAGAGTTTTGTAGCTTTGCAGGTGTTTTTTGGCTGCGCCAGAGTTGCGTGCTGCAGAGATGAGTCTAACTATTGTCGTCGTGTCTGGTCCGTTGCTCGTTTCCCTGGTGGCATGTTGAGTTGGAAGCATAATGTGATCGTAGGGTGTATGTACAAGAACGTGCGTTCATTGAACTTTGATTTTTTTTGCGTTTTCGAGGAGCGTCTAATTCTATATTAGGGAGAATATAAAGGTCTATATTTTGCGATTAAATTTTTACTTGTTGCTGATGCAGTAAATTTAAATTCTGATCTGAATCTACCTTCGATTGGTAGGTTGAATTTCGGTTGTTGCCATTTTGATCGACTTTGGTTGTTGAAGTTAACCGGTTGACAGTTATGAGGTCCTACTCATTTGAAGAGAGAGTTATTTCATCTGAATACTCCAGGCTTCCATATTTTGGATTCCTGTGACGTTCATTGTAGAAGTCTCAATGTAAAATTATTTTGGATTACCATGCGTCCTTATTGCTCCACCAAGTTATTTCTTAACAAGATAGCAAGTTTTAATACTTTGTTGTCGTGTGTCAACACGACGGAACTCACACCCTGACTTTCTCGTGGTGCTCACAAGTGCCGCCATTTGAATGCATCCTGATCAAAGGAATTATAGCCTTCAGATTCTTTTGATAACAATCATGCAGACTTTTGAATTTATTCCATTTTAAAGAGCTCACTAATTTTATTTTATGCAAATTCAATTTCAATGAAGCAGCTTTTGGTGTAAAGAGACAAAAATTGTACTGTAAGCTATCAATATCTCGTGTGAATATCCCCAGACTTTGTAGCTTCATTTCCGCTGGAGGAAGCTATCTTTAAAAAACTTTATAATTATAGCACTCGTTAGATTGTCATGTAGGAGAATTTTACGCTTCGTAAACTTTTATCATAGTCGAGTAATAAATACATTTATCATTGTATACACTTTATTTATCCTGTAATGTAGTAGTTCTTTAAATGGATGGAAGAAAGCGAATCTTTTCCTGTAGTTTATAGAAAATGAAAAAGAAGAAAATCAGACACGATATCAAATTTTTAGTAGAGTTATGTTAAAAGCTAAATGAAGTGTCAATAAAAATAACTGATTCGGAAGAAAATCCACCAAGAATTTGCTTAAAAGAAAAAGCTTCAAGACACAGCAGTGCGCGAGACTAGCCCTGCTTTCTGTACGTGCTGCGCTCAAGCGTGTATGATGTACGCTCATTGATTATAATTATTATCGCCGCTTTTGATTTAGTGCGACTCGTTGCGCGTGACGGACGACAGATTATATCGACCGTTCCGATATTGATAAGTTACACCTCAGGCTTCTCAGTTTGGCACATTTTCTACACTTTTTCTACTACTGTTAGCAATGTCTGCAGACGACGGTGAGGTTTCCTGGAAGACGTTTCTTCTGATTGAGCAATTTTTGCAATTGCGTGGCCTCTTCGAAATAATTTTTGAATGAAAAAACTATTTCTTTTATTATTCATTTTATAAACGTACAGGTTTTGGCCTTAAGGGTTTGATGTTACAATAATATTGCTTCAAAACGAACAAAGCTAGTCAAGGGAACGAATGTAAATTAATTTTCCATTTGTTCTTAATTATTGTGTAAACAATTCATTAGTACTGCAAGCATACTAATAAAATTTATCATGGCTAACTGTGGAACTATACAGTTGTCTATGTTTATGTTTCATCACTTGTCGGCACAAACAATCTTCTCTCTTTTCGGAGCAAAAAATGAGCAAATATTAGGATGCACAAATAAAAGAAAACTAACTCATTGAATTTAAGCCCAAACGCGTGATCTAATATGTTTACCATATGGATCAAAGCCTTAACAACTTGATTGTTACCGGAAAAATTTAAACGTGGAAACCAACTTACTCATTTGTTTTACAAGCAGCAAACATTCAATTTGATTACCCCGTAATCTTGTTACTGATCTTGAAGTGTGAATGGGCCAATATAAAAATGAACACAGCTCTTTCGACTATCAGGATGTCCGCTGTGGCAGGTAGTATTTTTAAAACAAGATTCCTTTAACATGTGTAAGGTTTCAGTTGCGACTATGTTAGTAATTTCACATGAGGAGATTACATTCCGTAGGCGACCAGGTCCATGGTATTCTAAGAAATAAAAATCAAGTTTTTCGAAGCGAGGAAAATGGCATGAAACATCCTAGAAGCCTGAGGTTAGGAACAAGGAAAATTACAAAATGACTTCTCATTTTTTTAGATATATAAATTATAGAGTGCACGAAGAACAAAATAAAAAGGCTAGAAAACAAGCACAAACGATTTGTAACAAAATAAGAATGATCTGTAGTGCAGCTATGTGTAGTGACATGTTTTAAAACTACAGTTAGTGACGAAATTATTAGCTACCCACCAAGCTCAATACTTGTAGTCATTTCTTAAAATTTAATGCTGGTATGATTCCAAACTCTTTGCATGTTATAAAACACATGCAAATGAAATTCAAAACCCAGTTTTCAGAACAATAAATTAAATTCAACATATTTAATAAAAAACACAATTTAAAAAGGCATTGACACAAATATTCGTACAGTTGGAACAAAATACATAATAATATTACAAGTCAATTGCACGACCTTTTATATTGGTAACTTAAATCTAACAGTTTTTATACTTTTCTAACAAATTTGAATACGTTTGTGCTGGGATATAATTTCATTCTTCAATGGCTACATCTTCTCATTCTAAAAGGGTTTCCATAGCCCAATAATACATCCCAAATTGCAATTTTCACTTTGGATTTTCAAGTGGATTCAAGCCAGGACTCATCGAATGGTGTAGCAAAACTATAATTTTATTTTTCTGGAATTATGCAATCACCGATTTAAACGTATGTTTGGAATCATTATTGTGCTGGAATTTCAACCACCAGCAGAGTCCAGGATTTTGCGCCGATAACTTGACATCTTCATTCAGTATCTTGATGTAGTCAGCAGATTACACAACTCCTTTGATTTCAACTCAATTACCAATCTAACTTCAGCTGAAATAACCCTAATGTATCATGCAACTGCCACGAAGTTTATTTGTTGCCATTAAGTTCTTGAGAAGAAAAGCCGCACGGTGGCACCAAATCTTGTTTACATCATCATTTCCAAATATCTCGATTTTTGTTTCAACCTCCATAGTATTCTTTTGTATATGCAATTTTCTTTGTCGAAGAAAGATTTAGTAAAATTTCAGCGTACTGAAAGATGATGCGCTTGTGAAGAGACGTTCGTCGTAGTATATATCCAAGCAAGCCATTCCTTAAACAACGTTGAATTATCCGAGTGCTTACTCTGAGACCCTACGTCTCCAAATCTTTAACTATGTCTTTCAACATTACTGGTGGGCTCATATTAATCCCACGACATAGTTGGTACTCAGTTCATAGAGACAATTTCCACGCACAGGCAAAGGTGCTGTTGTAGTAAATTCTTTCAATATCTTGATAACATTTTGCACGATAAATCTAGGGTTAGCCAAGTATTTGAAGTAATGCCGTAGCTATTACGGACTTCTGAGAGTCAGTGATAGTTCATCTGAAATCATCGCTGAGCTTTTTTATCTTAACCAGCCTGCTATCAACGTAAGAATGACAATGATGATGCTTAGAGCACCACGTTGTGTTTGTTATTGGAACTTTTTAGAATATTCTGTAAAAAATATTCGATAATGGTTTAGACATGAAATAAAAATGGGAATTCCTAATCATTGCATGTATCGATACGTTAAACAT
Source organism: Trinorchestia longiramus (assembly GCA_006783055.1). Classification (NCBI taxonomy): domain Eukaryota; kingdom Metazoa; phylum Arthropoda; class Malacostraca; order Amphipoda; family Talitridae; genus Trinorchestia; species Trinorchestia longiramus. Next base: position 289,177 of record VCRD01000163.1, read on the forward strand.
AACAATTTTTTATTGTTCGAACATTTTTGTCACTTCAATTTTTGCATAATGTTCTTGTTAAATTTGTTTAATAAAATTTATTATTCTAAAAACTGAGTAATGAATTTTTTCACGTACTTGATAATATAAAGAATTTGGAATCATCCGAACATTAAATTCTACGAAATGGCTAATGTATTGAACATTTGTGGGTGTAAAGATGATCCAATGAAGATCTTGAAGAAGAATCTGACGTCAGGTTATGTTGTACTGTTCCTTTGTGCTGGCACATTTCTTCAATAAACAAAAAATATTTTACCAGTTTTGATTCATCATCACCATCAATATAATCGTGTTTCCCATATAGCAGGCGTGTTTCCCATATATAAGGGGCTTCCCATATAGCAGCATAAGTCACAGTATGCCAACGACAAAATACGAGCACATACGTTTGCACTACAATTGCTGATACCAGATGGAGGCAGGGGAGTAGAAAAGGCCTGGAGTGGGTAGTTAGTACTTCAATCTTTTTGAACAAACTTTTCTGCGTTTGGCTACCCTCGAGACCAAGAGAGAATAATATAAATTTTCTATCCTATAAACTGAGGTTTGAAGTCATGACGATGTCTTATTATCAAGTCCTGTACTAAGCGTTAGTTCTAAATAATTATGGAATAATGGGAGCGAAAATTGCCAAATTACCCATATTCACGCAACTGACCATAAGTGCAAAAAAGAATTAACTCTAAAGGTATGTTAGCATGTTGTTTTTTTGTTTCAAACGGATGATTTTAAAGCCTCGTACACAATGATAAGTAATGCATTCAAGTTCTTATGAAGTAATTATATTTATTAATTTTTCTGCAACAAGAAAAGCTTTCTAGAGTCTTATTGACAGTATACAAATTATTTTGAACAAAAAAATTATAGGTTTACATATACATTTACAGTTCTAAGCTCATATTAAAACAATTGAGGATTTATTATGTTATATTTAGTGTATTAAATTTTATTATGACAGTCGCGCTCGTACAGTTCCACAAAAAGCGAGCAACTCAAAGAATTTTTTTTAGGTTTTTAGGCGAAATGTCTGACTCTATCGGTCTGGTGGCTTTGTTCGTTCGTGCGTGAACTCCATGACGTCATCTTTGCACCGTACGCACATTTACATTTGGCAACATCGTGAGAGGTCGGCACTTGTTCGTCTGCCGCACGAACACACGAACGAAGTCGGCCTTACGAACACTAGGACTTCCCGGCCCGACTTGCACCCGATGACTGGATGTCGGTCCGTGACCATCCTACTTCCGCCGCCCCTGTAATCCTATCCAACGTATATAACGTAAATAGCTCATTATATCTTTGCCTTATCGAAAATATGAAAAGCATGTTTTGAAATAAAAATGTTGTCTGAGAAGAAATTTATAATGTAGCAATAGCTGCGAAAAAAATATCGAACAAGACTTTTCACGGAAATATGCTACAGTAGACCAAAAGTACACAAAATAAATAAAATTACTACTTATTTCTCAGGAAATAAAAATACTAACAACGTTCCCGAACATTTTCTCTGTAAATCGGTAGGAAATGTACAGTTTGTGACAGGGGTACATTATAAGAAAGAAGTAGAGGATGCTTCTCACTTCTTCAGCCTCAAAAGCTTTGTGGTTTTCATTTTTACGTTTGAAATCCAAACTATAGCATTTGTAGAAAAGCTTTAGTTTAATCAATTGCTTGACTTCTGAACAACGTTAACCTGCGCACGTCAGGCAGCCTTCAGTGACGAACAAACTTCTTTTCAACTATTGTACTTCTTTCCATAGATGCAAACATATTTTACATACATAGAAGCCTCCCTGGTAAATTTACTAGGCCTCTGGCTCTTTATTAGTAAAAATGCAGTATGGAGATTCTTCTGACGATGGTGATGTATTTTTTATTATCATTCGTAAGAACGTCTGTATTCCATTAACCGTAGGGAGAGAAATCCCTCTAAAAAATGGTCTACGAGTTGCTCAAGTTTGAGACTACACAATCAAACTAATATACGTTTTGATTTAGTGAGTGATCGTCGTTACCATTATACATGAGGTACGCGAAAAAACTTTGGATGTTGACTTTGTATTTGAATCATCGAAGGTGCTAGGTTAAAAGGAAGCAGCTATTTGCCTGTGTAAAAGCTTTTAACGCCAACACACTTCCACTCGTTAAACAGTACAAAAAGTTAATAGAGTGCAGAGACAGAAATATTTCTAATGCTTGCCACCATACGAGGTTTTTGCCTTGTTTTTTTTCATTATGTGCAACTTGCAGTAATCATGGACCTCGAAATTACTTGCCTCTGTTCACAGACTGAGGTGTCTGCCTCCTGCTAAGTGCTCACGTCGCGAGATGTCGGAATGTGACGCTCCACAAACTGCGTTGTGACTTTTTCAAATGATGAATTTGACTCGAGAGATCTCGCTATCAAGTACTATTTAGGCTTTCAATATTATTTGATATTAACTGCTCTCAAAAATAATTTCCGCACTGCGTTGAGAAAAATATCGAGTCATAAAGCTAAAATTTCAGTTACTTAAACTTATGCTATGTACACATATTTGCAAAATTTGTGGGAAGATGTCCTATTTGATAAAATAATTGTAACACTGTAATATGATTAACACGTAGTGCATTTCTATTAAAAACTACTCATACAGGTATATGTAAACAATGCTAGCAATTCAATATTAGCAATTGAATATGCAAGTGAGTCATTCTTTGGATAAATGATCATCACAATATAAAGTGTAAGAGAAAATTCAGTTAGTATAAGCATTAGAGTTTTCAATTATGCATACATTAAAAACAGAAAAAGCCAAAGAATTACGCTTATAAATTGTCACAAAATTTCAAAATGCATGAAGTTACACGGGCTTTGAACTTTGATAGAAAAATTTATTCCACTTAATAGAACAGTTATCATTCGTTAAATATTGTAAGTCTAACAATGTTGTAAGTCTAAAAAAATGTTAGAATACTGAGAAAAAGTGCGTTACCTGCAAACTCAAAATACTCTTTAGGTGTCAATATGAATGCAAGCGTTCAGAATTCAATTTTTAGGGTCTATATCAACTTTATAGTCTTGGTTTTAACTATTTGAGGAAAATTTATCAAGGTTTCCAGAGATAAGATATGACACAATTAGGAAAATTAGACTGTTCATAACTGTGACGTCATAGGCCTGAATGTAAAAATATTGCCAACTTAGTTACAGTATATGTCCTCATCACAATGAAAGTAAATCTTAACTCAGCCATTTCATGTCATTAATTTCTGTATTCGAATTGTATTTGAAATCCAAAGGTTTGAAATTCCGTAATATATTGAAGCATAATCGCATACTTATAAGTCATGTTGCAGATCACTCAAGTGTAGTCGTGTTAAGCCTTCAAGTCTTTTTAATTCGTTTTTCATTAGAAATGACTTTACAAAAAGTTTCTGAACAGGTTTCATACCGCCTACAAAACATTCGTTTCTCCATTCGTATTCAGCTCAGGCCTGGTATTTCTGAGAATGACAAGTCTGATCACAAAGATTCAGAAGATAATTCAAGTGGACAACCAACGCACCAGACCACTTCAAATATCCTGATTCATCCTGCGTTGCGTCAGGAAGAATGTTCTTCCTCTGTGGAATGTCGGTCGTTTTATTTGACTCTCCACGCTTTTATGTTGGATCAGAGTTCTCTTCGGCTACTCACAACATACGATGTACGTGGAGCGTACAACATCAATATTTAAAGCTTTAAGCAAACATATTTCTTCAATAGCAGTCTGAAATGATATATTATCAAGCGATTTAGAATGGTGTTAATATAAGAACATCCGTGTTTTAAATTACGTGGACAGTAGTTTCGGTCACCGAGTGCAATTAAATCGAAGTGTCAAAACATGACAATATCAGTGTTCTTCTAGAATTCTTTAATCGTTCTGGTTATCAAAATGTTTGAAATGATGTGCAAAATATTTCTCGGTATGACCGAGTCGATCGTTGAGCTCATAACTCGTTTTACAAGAAGGTGACCCCAACGCTGCATAGATAATGATCCTTCCACCGATCTCTGCAGTAATGGCGGCATCGACTACAATTTCCTGTTGGGAATGTTTAGGTGCATGATATCGCGAGTTAATTATTGAATGTTCAGTTTTAGTTCCATCATGTACTGTATAGGCCTTAAAACTGAACTACAACTAAAGAATTTATTTTGTTGGAACTCATATATTCCTGCACTTATCACTGAATCTATCTCTATTTTGACAGCAGGATTTTCTATTTCCGGGTAAAAAAGAACCATGTTAGGAAACACAACCTCTGAAAAAATAAAATTGAAAGCATTGGTATTTCCTGATCAACGGATTGAGAGGCTCCAACTTTTCCAATGCCTCCAGCGATTCGGTGATGCCGTCTCTGTAGTTCTCAACGTAACCGCAATTCACTGTTCTTAATTGTGCACCCAAGATCAACTTATGAAATGGTGCATACAGGGTATCCATAAGTCTTTTTATCATTTCAAGAATTGATTAAAAATGCAATTGATGAGATATTTTATTCAGATTTGTCCTATAGTGTTCAGTGTTTATCAAAGTTTTTAATCACATTTTGCTTCTGTGTGTTTCAGGGATCTTGTTTGTGAAAGAGGTACTGTTGAGACTTTATGAGGGGCTTTTATAAAAGACTTTATGGACACCCTATATGTCTTTCTGTATCACCAGCTATTGCATATTATTAGCTATTAGTTTTTAGAAGGCTATCTCATTCGAAAACAACGGGGTTGTGTATGCAAGAAACAATCAAATAAAAGTATGCCAAATAATACTCTCTATTTCATTGAAAAATTAATATTCAAAACTGAAACTGTCTAAGTTACAAATTATTGAGAGTAAGCTTAATAGTAAAAAGTATTATTCATTTCTGGAAAACATCAATGATATTATGTTCAGCATGTTTTCAGGTAACAGTATACAAAAAATATTAAATGTTAAAAAACATATCTATGTTTATTCATGTCTACCAAAAACAATGTTGCAGGGTAATAAATAAAGTATATTGCATTCAAAATATTTTTTATTTTGATTTATAATGTATTTATTCTACGTGAATAACTAAAACATTAGCTACTTGAAGTCGCCAATTTAAAGTTCAAAGTCGCAAGTAAAAATTCAAGGAGAAATCAAGTTGAGGAATTGATGGTTATACTCAAGGCTCACAAACACGCTTTCAAGTTTTCTATTTCATCGTCAGCGACTCTTTATTCTTGATGTAAATGATTGATCGCAGCTAATTTATATTTGGTCTGACTATGTTGAGTTATCGTAAATAATTGAATTAAGTTGACTTTGTGGGTAACTCATGTTGAAACATGACAATTAATTGATTTGTATAGCAATGTGTAATTATTAAAACACTTTAACTATTTTTTTAGAATGCTGCTTATCGTCTTTCGCTATTATTTTATGGTACAAGTTTGATTATGCATTAACATGTCATAATTTAACCATTGAACTGGCTTTTCTGTGTTTAATAGAAATCTTGAAAAATAATGTTCTATTAGAGTTAAAATTATTGGTAAACTCGATGTCTTAGTTTATCCATGCAACTAGAGTCAAAACAGAAACTATCCATGGAGATGAATCTAGTTTTTGGTCACTCTCCTTGATAGAAAACTCCCGTCGTTTTTCTCGTGTATTCAGTTCGTTAACCTAGAGACAAATTTTCGTGAAACCTTAAACAGGAATGTGACACTTGAGTGAAGCTTCGTCAAGAACAAAATTAGCTTATTGCGTGAATAAAGCTCAAATTCTAGGAAACTAGGCGGTAAATGCTTCAGATGAGTAGGATGATGAATTTCAAAGATCAAAGTCGAACTCTGACGTCATTATCGGGTACCATAAAAAATTGTTAAAAACGACTACTTACCAAAACTCATCTAGAAATATGTTTCATAGATTACAGCGACTAATGACTATCATATCGACTCAGTAATATAAACTTTAAATTAAATTGTGTTGAATAACGAACGTATTATTTTGTTGCATAGTTCCACTGTGAGACAGTAATTTTAATTTTACGAGTATACAGGGTTGTGAACCACAGTTAGCTAACAATGCCTGGTAAAACAGTTCTTTTAGTGCATTTTGAATTAGCGATTATTTTCTCCTCGCTGTTTTCTTCGTAATGAACAACTAATCTTTGAATAATTCCTTCAAAGCCAGGTGTGTCTTCAGTCATGTAACAACACTTAACGTAAATAATGAGATCTAACATTGCCTTAAGGCTGTACTCACAAGAAAAGAAGCTCTACTGTCTGAGTATTTTGTTGTGTGTTGTAAAAACTTGTCTTCGAACGATTACAAGAAACAAATTATCCCGAATTATACATCAGTTTATGAAATAAAATATGCATCGGTAGTAATGAATACAAATTATTCTCTTGCAACTTAAATCATGAATAGAAATACAATTCTGTTTTGAAGAATTCGATTAACAGGAACGTCATCGCATCACCGATATCTCTGCAGACCGGATCCCATAAATGTTATATATAAAAAAAATAGCATGCCATCTAAAAAAAGAAATTTTACGTTCATTTGATCATTCATTCATATTATACAAATAAAACCAAAACTTTTTAAAATTAAATGAAATAAAATTTAGAGCTTATTAGTTCGTTTCAGTTGTTTCGTGTTCTAAGCCGTCAAAGAGTAGCTCCCCAAACCGATTTCCTATGGCAGAGTAAATGATAACTTACTAGTCAATATTTCCAAGTCTTAACGAAGTTTGAACCCCTTAGATTACTCAATCGATGTTAACCTTTGATGCAAATTTGTTAAATATGTCTCCAGAGTTCCAAAATAAAATCTTTTTTTGTTACTAGCTCTCTACTGTACATACATTGGTTTAAAAAGAAAGCATAAATTAAATTCTCTTATAAGTGTAATAAATCATTAGGCTTATGCTCTATTTGAATACCACATGCAGTGTATTACTGCACCTGTATATGGGAAACTCAGCAATGTACACGTACACGTTTAATGCCCACCATCTTCTCATCAAGTTCCATTGCAAGCAACTTCTATTGAGATTTCTTTACATTACGTGAGCTCATAACTCTAACTTTCCGTCTAAGCGGTATTATTTTAGATAGTTACTCCATGTATTATTGTTCTTAAAAAACTCAGATGTCCACTCTAATTCTGAAAAGAAACGTTTCGTATTCTGATTTCTCAGAAATTCAAGGGCTCAACTTCAATCCTGAATTTAAATTCCCAAAAGCCCAACCGTACAAGTCCAATATCGCAGTACTATTGCGCTAAGAATTCAGCATGTGTGTCCCTCACAAAATGAAGCTTTTACTACAATTTGGAAGGTTTCAAAAGACTTCCTGTGCGATAATGACTGAAATTAAGAGACTTTTTACGAGTCAGTTGCACGAGCGCTAAATGATATTGTTAGATCGTATAAATCTTTTTCCCTGACCATTGCACGGTTCGTTTACTGGAGACTTAATGGACATAAATTCACAGTTGTAACTCTAGAAGCTGCAAGGTATTTGAAGGTAAGTATGTTTATTAAAACTTTACATGTGTGAGCACTTACTACTGCAGCTGTAACAGACCTCACAACGGCGGAAATCACAATCCACAGCAAGTTCAAATCCAGTCGGAAAGTACACAAGGAAAACTATCCTTTTCCCGCCTCTCATATCTTTTACAGTGAGTAGGACAGTGAGCTAAAAATAACTGGCCAGACACCATAATTGAGATAGACGCCTGGTGCATGCAGTTCCGAAAAAAATATACAATCACAGGTCTGACGGAAGTGACGGTCGGACTAAGTGGAATGTGCTGACATCTCGTCTGTTGTTTCTCATGGGCAGTGACTTGACTAACAGTCGTCTGCCAGACACTGTGGGAACCATCTAAATAACTTCAGTGAAAAAGTAAACCATCATCGAAGCGATGCTCACAAAATCTTTAATTTTCTATAGAATTCCTTTGCAGGTTTTGTTCATCTATAACTTTTAATAGAAATCTTTATAAGGAGTATTTGATAATTATTGTCGATGCTTGTGCTCCTTCCAGCTGTTTATTTAGTTAAATTTACAAAACAAACTGAAAATATAAAATCTCATACGATAAAGTGACACGTCAACTAAAACTTTATTTTTTTTCGAAAATAATGGCACAAAAATACTAAATTAAACTTGACTTTACACTCTATTGCAATCAGTAAACAAGCACTACCACGTCAAGTAGATTTGCACTTCATTTCATCCCAAACATTCAACTTTCAAAATATCATAGTCACACATATACATAGTGCAATGAAGAATATCTTCATCTTAATTCCTAGACCCTCATTTTGGTTCCCTTAATTAGAAGCATGAACTATTTTATGCCCGAAATTTAGAGTAAAGTTTCCTGCAAATGATGGGTCATGACGCTCCCGTGCTGCGAGCGCTAGTCCATTATATCGTCATGTTCATCCCGCGGTCCTGGAGAATGGTGTACTTAAGAACCATTTCCTTGAGCACGGAAGCACCATTGAAGAGACGAGCAGGTGCGGCCTTACGACCGTTTAAGGCCGTTTATCTGCTGCAATAGCGCACTTTTGGCAGTTTTAGCCAATTATTGGTGTAGGACGGTCATTACTGTCTCCCAGCGTAGCATTTCTACTGGTTTTTCTCATTTTTTGACGTCAATGAGATTTTAGATCACTTGCACGATATTATATGAACATAAATCGAAGAGTAAAGGCCCAGGAATACGACTTACAGTAGGCTCTAAACAAATCTCCTTAAAGCCTCTTTAGTTGATAGAATTCGTTTATAAAGAATAGTCATTTCAGAGAATAATTACAGGAAGTACTAGAGTACAGAGTTATTTTTGAATGCAGTCGAACAAATAGTTAATTCACGTCAGTCTTTTTGTAATTTAGTTGTTACAATGCGTCTTTGAGACTCATCACTTCACTCTTCATACACGTGTATACCATATAAGACTAAACTGAGTAAACATCTGTTAAATAATCGCCCGAGTCATTTCTTGTGTATTATTCAAATTGTCCCGTACGGTGGTCGTATTTAGATTCTTTATTTTCAGTTAGTCGGTCGTTTTCACGTTGTAACTCAACTTTATCACGTATTAGGAAAGATTTAATAATTGTTTGTGATCTTACACTCATACTTTCGCTCAAGCCCGTGCATGAGTGATCCCCCTGAACCATTCTAGAATAATTATCTTCAATGACAGAAAATGGCGCCTGTCCGACCACAAATACTGCCGCAGGAAGTCGGCAAGTTGGTTCTCCGGAAGAAGCAGTGAGGAAGCAATGCAACAAAGATAGCATTAGAGTGCTTAGAGAGTAATTGCTTTTCTAAGCTAATTGGCATGAATGCATCAAAATCACTGAGTACAACTTCCAAATGTGGTACGCTACAATGTTCATTCATAGGGTTGTTGTAGTAATTAACTTGTCGCTGCCCAATGTTCATGTCCAGAAGTATTATGCAGGGTTCAAATTTGATAAATTTCTGAACAAAAATATATTTTCCATTGAGTTCTACAAACAATGCAAGACTATATTAAAAATTTTCAGAAAAAATGTAAGAAAAACTGAATTTTGTGCTATACACACTTGGATTTGAAATGCACATATTGATAACAGAAAAAATACGTATTCCTGGTGCATGTTTGGTACGAGCACTTCATGATGCTCTTGTAATTTATTTAGTACATAGACTGAAAAAGTTTTATTCAATTGTTTGAATTAACATTCTTAGTTCTAATTCCAAGATACTTTTACTTTATATCTTATATATGATTCTTGAATTCAATTCAGACTAAATAAAAACTTTTTTCTGTTTCAATTATATGTATGAGTGACCATGGAATCACAAATATAATTAGAATTGTTTAATTTTAGGCTCAGATATATTTTCTTCTACTAACAACGACTGAAGGAAAAATTTTATCCGAAAACGACCAAAGATGTATTTTGATTTAGTGTCAAATTATATCCGCACGTATAATGAAGACAGCGAATACTGTTCACTGAATACTGTTGAATACTAGGCAGGCTGGAAATGTTGAGAATATAAATCTAGAAGTTATAATTGAGGTATCTATACACAAGAGGTTTGACCAATCATATGAATTAACATAATAGATACTGTATTTATAAATTAGTAACACGTTGGACTACCATTTGCATTCAAAGTAGTTTCTATTTTTTCCGAAACAAATTTGTAAAGTGTCTGAATAGTTTCTTAATGGACATTGTCTCATTTTTGCACTGAAACGTCAGTCAGTTCCTTCAGTAATGATGGGGGTGGGAATCTACTTCTCAGTCTGTGCTCTAACACTACCCATAATGGTTCAATTACGTTGAGATCTGACGATAGTGCTGTCAAGGAAAGTTCCTTGGTAAAATGCCGATTCTCCTTGAACAAAACCTATTTCATTCAGTAGTGATAAGAGCGCATTACAGTTTTAGGATATAACAGTGTTTGACGGACATACATATTCTGGTGATTCGAAAGGCGTTATAATTGAGGATGTCGAGATATTTATCAGCGGTAATTTGGCCATTGTGAGTAATGATGATTACCCTCTTTAGTCGAATTTTGTTAGTGTACTTACATCCAGCACTTTAGTAGCCATATCATCATCACCTTATGCCGGGCTGATGGTAGCATGCAGTCATGTAGTGCGGCTCACACGTTCCGTTTGGTGTTTCCTATGCTTGAACCCTGTTGTTAGTTGAGAACGAACTACACGTTTACTCATTGAACTATGTAGCATTCTTCGATTCTTAAATTATTGAAGTTTTGTGATCAATACCATATTTCAGTTTCAGTTCGCAGCTGAGATTAGGGCTCCATTATAAGTGGCTGCAAGATTCAAGTCATTCCAAGAAAATCCTCCAAGGATATTCACGTCTAGTTATGTGATGAATCAATATTGTCATACCAGTGTGGATTGCTGAAGTTAATTTTCCTCAGTAGTTCGATGATATATGTCCACAATTCGTTTTGATGTTTATTGGTCGTTATTCTTTAATTTTGATTAGGGCCAAACAAATCAACAAAATGTTAATACAGCATTTTAAAGATTAGTGTGGTTAATATATCAAATTATTGATGTAAATCGAATGTATGAAATCGTATGAGTGGAACTGTCCATAGCATCACATATATGTAACGAAGAATGCCGAGATAAAAAATATTCATATGATGTTCGTGCGAGTATAGATTTGTTGGTCTCCGTATACTAGGGTATGCATAAAGGCCTCATCATCAATCCATGATAGTTGTATTTTAAACAATCAAATAAACGCAGATGAAAGCAAAGAACGTTTTTCATGCAAATAATAAAAACTGCCGTCGGCGTTGAAACTTTCAGCATATGAAAAAACAAACATGGCATCAGTAATTTACTCGCAAATTATAATAGCCGTTAGACGAAACAGAAATGTTGGTGGACTATAATCGAAAATGAATGACTGGTCACCGAATGAGTATTATCAAACCTGAGCTTTGCCTCCACTTGGTACACATTACTGCACATCACTCATTCACACTGCTCGAGCGTTGCTAATGCTCCTAGTACTCATGACTAAATAATGCTTACCAGCTTCTTTTTCTTGCTCTTGTAGAGTGAGAACGGTTACTACTGCGGTCATCTACCCTAAAAACTTGTTCCCGTTGGTTAGGTCGCCTCCACGCTCCATTACCTCGAACAGTAGAAGGTAGAAATTGCTTCAGGTTTTTTACTTGGTTTCTACGAAGTGAAACAAATGATGATCAGGCAGTGCTGAATTACATGCTTCTAAACCTGTTTGATGGTGTCGTGCGAAAACGTGTGCTGTGATATATTTGGTTCAATGCAATTTAGGCACTGATGTTTGCTTCCAGTACCAAAATTTTCTACAATCTAAAATGGACCCTAAGATTCTGCTACTCAAATTAAATTTCACAAGTTTAAACCCAAAACTTATCATAGAGCAGTGTACTTTATCAAAGGATATGGAACAAATTTTGGCAAGCAACAGTTTCCTAGTGACCCTGGGGTCCAGCCAAAGAAATAATAGGACCTAATTTTTTTCGGGTTGAAGACCACGAGGCTTGTCTTTATTGTCGATTTACTAGGGCTGTTAGATTGGAGTTTATTTTTCAATCTACTGGAATTAGAATTATTCACTTGCATTATTCGACGGTACTCGTACATATACTAACTTTCAAATTGTTCAACGACAAATGCTCTTAACTCTTTAATATCTGAAACTTCGAGACAATATTACAGCCTAGCACAATAGTTTGATAATAACTTGGCACGAAGGATCAGAAGTTTTCAAGAACATTGTAGATGGTCGTGCTCCGCTTGCAGCCATATTATGGAATTATAGCTTATAAATGCGTTGCATTTACAGCCAGTAATGGTGTCAAAACTGAAAATAAACTATCAACATGACACTACAACTGCATCACCTAGCTATCAGTGAAATCATATTTCTTTTAAAGTCACTTTACAATTTAACAGTCAGAATTGTCGTGTGATTCTTCCCAAGTTGTTGGTATTGTGGTCATATAATATTCATGAACATTGATATATCTAGTGATAAAAAATAATACGATAGCTACTGTTGTGCATCATAGTTGATGCTGAATTCAAATATGTATGTTAGAACCCTTAGACTAACATGGTAGATAAGCGTCTACTTTAATATTAAGTGATATCTATGTTCAATTTACTGATCATAATCGCTTCACATCAACACCATCGCTACGCTACATAAATGATATACTATTTACTCACTTTCTCACTACTAACTCACTTCTCATCCTTAAGACTCATTTTTCGATCAATGAACATGAAATAATTTACTTTTATCTCATTGAAATGAACATTTTTGATGAATTTTCTGCAATGCACCTCCCTACTGGCATTTAGGTTATTTGATATCCTGCATGATGAACTCATTTTAACCTAACACTGATGTCAAGGGCTTAAAATAAAACGTTAGAAATGACAAACATGATTTTTACCTGTGTACATAATGACAGCTGACTTATTTTCTTTGTAACGTTTTCTAAATCTTGTCCAGACTAATTAGTGTAAGCTTGTTAATTAATCTGTTAATTAATTAAACTGCGATTTTTTGACAAAATATTGTATATTTACTAAACTTCAACCTCAACGAGGCACGGGTTAACGTTATCTAGTTGAACTCATACTTTGCCAATCTTATTTTCTAGCCAATTAGCAGCTTTTAGGAAGGGTCATCCAGAAGATAGGACAAAAAACTGCCCCCTAGAGCTTGGGACCACCCTAGTGCTGAGTCTTACTGAAATGACCACTAGCGTTTTTAAAATTATTTTTTACCCAAGGAAGCAATGGCTCTACAAGAATGCCGTTGCAGTAATTTCCTCGGTTTATTTTAACCCCTCCTTCCTCAAACAGCAGTGGACTTGTTTCGGTCTCCGATATACCCTCCCAAACCATCACTGACGCCATTCCTTGTCTTCTAGTGAATACCCAGGTGTCAGTCTCGCCAGTCTCAGACCAAAATTTACCATTTTGTACGCTAAATTTTTGCAGGACATTAAATTTCTCTTCTTCAGTGAATACAAAGTTTGGTAGCGTGTCTTTACGGATATGAGAGAGAAGGATTTCAGCTCTTGCAAAACGTTTACCCTTCAGTTTTCACAAATAAGAGCTCTTTCTTTTAACATTTGTACACTTACAACCGTAGGGCAGATGCCTAATTTATAATTTTGGAGGTTTTATCGGTTAAGCGAAGTAACAAACGACACTTATCGTTAGCCTTAAAATTTTTCGAATGGCATATAGTTATACAAGTTGCGCTGAAATACACTCCTGAGAGAAAAGAATAGTTAAAGCTGGGCATAAAGAAAAACGCTCCCTTATTTGATTCAGATTATTTGAAAGATATAGGGTCCGCATTAGTAACAAATTTGTTACCTTTCAAGCACTAAGATAGTTTCCTTGAAAATATGAAAGCTTTTTTGGTTAATAATTACAGTTGAATACTCTACATAACATCAAAATTTCATAAAACAAGAAGAAATGTATTCATTGGACTAGCTGAATATTGTTAAAAATGTTTTCGTTCCACGAGTGCTTATTCGTTTGCCCACCCATCTTATAGAAAACTTCTCTTTCAAGACTACGAGTACAATGTTCTGGTACCAGAGAACAAGTTCAAGATTTTGTACTCCTCCCTTAATACCAACGATCATCCAGACTTGAAGTCCTTGCAATTGTTTTAAGTCAATTACCGTCACTTTAATGAGGCTATTAAATTCTAAGAGGACTATAATTCTTCCATGATACGGAGATAAATTAAAGTTACTTTAATAGCAGAGCAGTGATTGTATGGCGTAGATTTGTCTTCTACGAGCGCATGTAGTGCTCGATGTGTTACATTTTGTTAAGTATTGACTGGTTTAGCCGCTTTACTGGTTCTCATCGTACATCATCACAAAAACGTCTGAGTAAAAACTCATCCGGATTCCAAAAGATCTTCTTGAAGTAGTGAGACGGCGTGTCTGCATGTTGTTGATACAGGTCTGCTAAGTCTGCTACCGCTGTTACTGCTACTTCTTCCCCCCTACAATTACTGTAGCTGTTGACACTGCTACTGATGTAGCCGCTTCCTCGCTACAGTTACTGTAACTATTGACATTGCTACTGATGTAGCCGCTGCTATTGCTGTTAATTCTGGTGATGATAAGATCAATTGTACGCTTTTGCTAAGATTGTAGCAATAATCTTGTGGGAAAAATATATTAACTATTAGCATTGATTGTTACTGTGTACTTTCTTTGATCTGTAATTCTGAAATATCTATGATGAATATATAACAGTCTCAGTTAAAAAATTGCGCTATGAACTGGATTTATATGAATATAATACCAAAAAATAAATATCCTTGACACAGTTTCTGCATCATTTGTGGGTTTTGAAGTACTTTTGACGATAAGTAAAACAGATTTTAACAGAGAAGCTCATATTACGAATATCACCGAGTCCCAAAATAGAATGAAAGACAACGCACAAAATTACTAAATAATTTTTTCAAAAAAGATGCAATCTATTTAAGTTTAATTGAGGAATGGGTAGAAATTGTAAATTACAATGGGCAAAACTAGCTGAATATGAGTCCAAAACTTTCAATTAATCGCTGCCTGCAATTTGTTCCCATGATGTTACCACAAAGCATTCAATTAATTGCTGCCTGTGATTTGTTCCCATGATGTGATCACAAATTTTCAATTGATTGCTGCGTATAATTCGTTCGCATGATGTTACCACAAAACTTTTAATCAGTCGCTATCGATGAGTTATTCCCATGATGTTACCAATGAATGTCAAAGTTTTCGCACAAGACTGTCGTCTGCTCTAATCAGTTAAAAGAAATAAACATTAAATACTAGGGACTTAACATCACCGATGACAATATTTCTAGGTGATACCAACTGATTATTTAACCCCCATTGACTCCCGGCGCTCAAATCTAAATTACTAAATTTCGTTGATTGAGGGTGCCCAAGAGTATATTTATACAAAATATTTAGATAGGTGTCTTAATTCAAACAAAATTACAAGTGCCCGAGACAATGAAAAAGTACTGATATTATTCTGCAAATGTTTTAACGTACATACATCACCGTTGTGGGAGGGGGCGTCGAGTTTATGGTGACGAGCAAGTTGTAGGGCGCACGCTAGATGTTTATCCTCTGCAGCAGCAGTTGCTCGCTCTGGTAGTGGTTGTAATACCTAGCAAAATCCCATAAGATATTCGTACTGCTATTTTCTTGAATTTTCACCCTCAGTTGTCGACATAGACAGAATTTCATGGGCAAAAATTAAGACGGGTGAGCCGATTGAAAAGTTTTTGGGACTAAGTTATAATAATCCGAACCAAAATACCTAAACAGCATAGATACAACACACTTAGAGATATATTTGAGCTTATTTGAACTATTCAAACATGATTCAATGAAATGCTTAGTTATAATTAGGAAACTGTAAATAAAAGTTACTAAAGTAAAACTTCACTTGCGAAATAATGATAAATAAAGTTATTATTTAACTGTCAAGGGTGGTAGAAAAAGACACATTTCGAATCCACTTGATACAGATTGTCGGTTTATACATGCAACATTTCATTGACAACTCAATTTTTATGGATTTACCTCATAGAAACAAAACGCATTCGGAAAGAATTAGCTGTTAGATGCAGGCTTATGTTCAAGATTTTTCAATGAGGATGAATAAACCACCACTCAATATGTAGCAAAGTTTCTCAAAATGTAACGTCTCTTACACTTTATGATTTCAAAACACGGTCATTTGTTGATTCGGTCGATTTCTTTATTGTAGCAGATGGCACCGATCTCGATACGCCTACTGTGGCAATCTTTAAGTCTTGTTTGAGGTAAATTACCGACCAAGAGCATAAATTTCTCTCGTAATGATGGACCAGAAATTTTTAGTTGGGTTCAATCTGGTGAATTTGGAGGCCACACCATCAAATTGACGTCGTTGAATCCCAACGAAGCTAGATATTGCTTAGTTGCTTTGGCTGAATGTGAAGGTGCATTGTCTTGTAAGAAAACGATCTTCATGAAAGGCAATGACCTAAAGTACAGGTGCGTAAAATCATAGACTTTGAAATTATGAAGGAATAGGTTCAAGACCATTGACCGATCAACAAGTGCAAGGATTTAGCACACAATTGTCTACCTTGTGTTTATGCTAATCACTCAGGTACAAGAGAATAATAGCATACAATCGCCTTCCTAATATAAACTTCATATACTTGTGATGATCTTAACTTATATTGCTGCTCTGAGGAACTTATTCTAAGCCTTTGAGACCGTTCCCTG
The DNA here is from genome assembly GCA_006783055.1 of Trinorchestia longiramus. NCBI lineage: Eukaryota > Metazoa > Arthropoda > Malacostraca > Amphipoda > Talitridae > Trinorchestia > Trinorchestia longiramus. Next base: position 306,110 of record VCRD01000163.1, read on the forward strand.
AAAGCAAATTATGATGTTAAAAGAAACTGATACATATTTCTTTAGAGTTAAGAATGTCATATCAAATGTTTATATGAGGGACAATGAAAATTTGCTTTGTTTGAGTGCATGTTAAATTCATTTGTTCATAAAACGGTTGTAATAAATTTATGCTTTGTAATTCGAATTTCAAAAGGAGTATCGAGTTTCGAATTTTGTTGCGTAAAAAAGGCACAACTGCAGCAACAGGCGACTAATGAGTCTTTCTATTTTATACATGCTTGCATTTCAAAATTAGTAAGCAGTAGTATGTTACTGGTTACTGGTTGTGTTTTAAAATCAAAAAAAGCTTGTGTAATTCCTCATGTATTATTCATTCAGATATTTCATTCACGAGTTTTGAAACATTGCAAGTACGTTTAAACTTGAACATTGTAGATAAGGCCCTTAAATAGATATAATTTGTGTTCGTTATCCAACTTAAAAGATTTAATATGTATTTTCATAAATTTGTCTCGGTTGTTAAGCAGGTGGTCAGTATCTTTTGATCGACCCTCTTCCTCTACACTGCGGTCATGCGCCTCTGGGACAGCAGGTGTCTTTATTTTTTATGACCGATTTATGAGTGCAGCGAATGCCTCACGGCGGCCATCTTTTCTGTAACGCTTTACGACTTATACAAAGAGTCAGAGCAAGCATTATGTATACAACAATCATACTGAGTAGCCGCATTACTACTGCATATGCGTAGTGCAGAATTACTCGTATTTACGACATAATAAAACTTGTTCAAAAAGACTTGAGTTCCAATTTAAAGCTCTTCTTTACTAGTACTTTAATGAAGGGTACTTACGAAAAAAGATGCAACAAATGTTCAATGAGTTTAATTTCCTCAATTTTCATTGAGAGATAAAGCAGGTCAAGCTCAACAGAATGATGAATTTTGTAAATTTTCGATTTTATGAAACTCATTTTTATATTCAACCATAACTGTGTTAATTCTATCTCATTCTAAGAAAATATTCTTTCTATTCTGATAGAAAATATATTTTCAGTTTCTGAGCACGAAGATACGCGTATTGAATGAAACGAGAATGAATGATAATAAATATTCCATGTATTTTCATCTTCAGTGTTTGTTAGATATAATCAAAATTTAAAAAACATGTAGAGAATGAAATATAATTGTTATTGTTCTTAGAATTGTTGTAGATAACTGATTACGCTTGTATTGATCACATTATTTTTGATACACCGTTGTAGCACCATCATTATTAATTCATTATACAAATAAGATGTCCCATTCATACATATAAATAAAAATGTAACTAAGTCAGAAGAATTTTTAGGTTTGAGAATTTTCACATTAGGAATGCAGTCAGAAGTAAAGTTTAGCCCACACCGTGGCTGCAAAGATCTTTTCGTTCATCAAAAAGGTACATGAAGCTCCGAAATAAAGTGGCCAGTTATGTAAAAATATCACTGCCTCGTACTATAAAAATTGAAACAGCATTTAACTCATTTCAGTTGTTAATGATACTTTTTTATTATTCTACGTATAGCAAAATAAAAATCAGTAATTTTCTATCGCAAATCGGATCCATCCGCTTCCCAAAATTATAGGTAGTAGGATGTCCACCAGTCTGTTCATGTTGACTGCTGTCCGACGCCTTCCGCACCAATGCTAAAAATTAAGAGTCGAAGGATATCCGGGGTTTTTGCAGGTCAACTTGTTATGGTAGTTTCAAGTTTGCAAAAAAAATTACTCATGTTAAGTTAAGTTAGATTGATGGATGTATTTTTAGGTTCAATTAAATTAAATGTAGGGAAAGAAAGAGTTATGTTAAGTTAGAATAAACGGCCACTTAGAGTTTCGTCTGAGTTTAAGATTAGGTGAGGCACGTTTAGATTTGGTTCTAAGACATAATTAACGATAAAGATATGTGAGCCTAGATGGGAAAACTTATTTTTCCACAATTAGGTATTTCACCTCCCATACCTTGTTAATATGCTTTAACGTAAAAGAGCATTATAGATATTTCCAAAAATGTTGCTAAAAACACTAGTTATTTGCAACAACGTCGGAAGATACGTGCACGGGACTGAAATATTTCTGTACTGTGTGATTGAGGTGCATGTGTGAAATTTGATGCATTCACGCTAGACGGCATGGGACTTGGGTAGCAACCAAAAAATAGACAAAACATCTCGGTCTTGTCGCCATATTTTATTCTTGTGACTTGTAATGAATCCTTTGGTGCACAACGACCTGCTAACGCGCCTTCTCAAATTCAATTTAATTTTTTGTTCCTTTCGTTTGTAGAAATAAAATTGAATAGAATATTGTCCTCATCTAAACAGGAACCCAAATTGAAACAGATTATCAAAATTTGATATTACTTTTATTGAGCTTTTTGTAAATTTTTCCTTTGCAAATTTGAACAATTCCTTCAATAATTTACAAAGTATTCAATTTCAACTAATCTTTTCATATATACATACATTTTAGATAGTATCATGTCAATAATTAGCTATTCATGAGCTCACAAAAACACCACACAACTTCTTCACACGCTGTTCTGAGCAACACAACTCTTCAGTGATTACAGCAGCCGCTTAAACGTGAACCAAATATGTTTAAATACTATAAATACGTACAAGTCCCATATCAATTCCTGGAATGTATTATATATGTAACAGCATGCAAGAACAGATATTAAGGAATGAAACACGTTAGAATCAATAAAATTATGTTAATTAAAAGAAGGACTTAGTTAAGGTCTAGATTCTGAATAAGATCGAGGTTAGAAGAGATAAGCAGGTCACGTCTGCTTAGAAAGTTCCCATTTTCATAAATTAATGCAGTATTTGATCAGTTCACCTAAATGGCAAATGGGATCCATCACGGCAAGTAAAATAAAAAACTCGCACCGAGAAAGGTTATTCTAGGCCTCTTAAGCGAATCACAAACATTTCCGAAAATGAACTCTCTTATCCTTTATGACCCCTAATGTGAAATATATCAGTAAAATACGTCACCCTGATGTATATCGCTGTGTAAATACATGCAAATGACGAGAATTATATTCTTTAGAGCACGTGTATTTCTTGCACAACACTCGGGACAAGAAGTTTGGTATTATCAGAAGGAGCTTCGGATGACATGGAGGGCAAACCGATGAAACTCACTCAAGCCGACACCTGCACAACTCTTCCTTCGAGAACAGTATCAAACGAAATTAATGAACGAATGCTAATAAACATTTGCAAAGAATAATAGAGAAGAAGTTTAATCGAGAGTAAGTAAATCTATTTACTTATTCTAATATACATTCATATTCAAGTTTCAATATATTAGCATTATAGTTAGCACGCAAGCTACTGCAACGCCCTTTATCAAATTTATCATAAACTGGCGTGAAGATGCATCAAACGATTAATGATACACATCATTAATCGTTACAAACTTCAATTTCAAGTTTTCAAGGATCATCAGCACCTATATAACTAAAATTTTACTGATTTTATTTACCTTTGAGATAACAAAATTATCCCCCAGATAGTTTTCGTTCCCGACTGGTAAGTATTGCAATTTTTTTTGTTCAGGTCACTTACATTCCAAACCGGTAATGCTTGAGCTACCAGGTGGTTCACCGTTTCTACCTCTGGTTTACTGCTTGTGTACCTGCCACGCTGACCCCACCAATAGTCCATAGAGAAAACATGTGTTAGTTAAGCAGCAGAAGCTGTACTTTCTGTTGTCAACGTTCTAGCAACTGTTGAATTGTTCAGATTTAGCGAATTTTTCATCTTGCAGAATAGAATGAAACAACATGAAGATTCTGCGTAAACTGAACGAGATAATTTAAAAAAGCAGAACTCGTTTATAATGAATTCTAAATTTACTGACATCATCGTTATATTTAGTGTTCAGAGTATGCATTTGTATTTTAATACACATAATAATAATACACAAATAATACACTATACACAAATACACTATGCATTTGTATTTTTGTCAATATATATGTTTTAGTATATGTACATAGAATATTTCTCGTACCAGCAGTGTTCATCCAACACCTTCTCAGAAAACGTTTCTTATGAGCAGTACAAGTTCTTCAGTTGTCAAAATTTCAATAGGGTTCAAATTAAGAATGGTTATCAACATGATTGGAAGTGTACATAGTGACTATCCGAACACCTGATACTGAACACCTTGAACACCTACCAAAAGAAAATTTAATACCTAAAACATAAACTCAAGCTTGTCATTTCCAATAACCCCATTTTCTTCGGTGTTCACAGACGGAACTCTTAAATATCCTGTATCAAAGGGAGCAAAATGATGACATAAATCACATGAAACGAGCTTCCTGTTCTCGGAACATGAGCCCGCCTGCGTATCAGGAGACGATAACGATGTATGTAGCTGATCATTGTTTCAGTACTACTGTAGTGGTGGACGGATGTCATGTCTTGCGAAGGGAATAATTTTGCACTCATCGGGGGATTTCCATCAAGAGAGTTGAACGAGTCCAGACGTAAATGTGAAAAATTTGTAACAAAAAGCTTCGTGTCATTCGCAAAAACATAAATTTATGGTTCATAGAGATGAGTTGTTGAAAATTTAAAATCTTCGAAAATCAAATACTCACAATTTTGAGGCCGTGCACTAAAAATTTCAGATTTTTTTATTATATAAGTGTTCTTTCTGTACTTGGAAAAAAAAACCTACTAGGCTGACTTTAGCATGCTAAATGAATTTACAATTTAAGGTATTCAGTAGCTGACATTTGATTATTTTTAAGATAATGCATAATAGTATGTAAGAACTAATTACTTTCTTTGATTTAAAATACTTAACGGTTGAGTTTACCTAATTATTTTTCTCAATACAGAAAAATAAAATACATTGGTAATGTCATTTGTCGTACGGACGAATAGTTTCCATGTAAAAATTTCTCCTTAGGCAAAAAATCTTTGATTAGTACTGTCTGAAAGTTAATTATTTAACTATTAACCATTATACCAAAAAAAGCAATTAAAAACCCCTTCTGTGAGCAACTTTCTTTTTAAAGTGCCTCTTAATTTTTGTGTCCAACAGATTGTAGTATTGTATCATATCTAAAGCTATTACGTAGATCTTTCCTACGATATTTGTATGCAAAAAAAATTATATTTTATTGGCTACCAAATTTCTGCAGTGACACGAACGCATTCAGAAAATCAAAAATATAGCTCTACATATATGACATCAGTATTCAGAAAAAAGTATTCCTTCAATTGATGGATCGACTACGACTGGTGATACAAAAATTCTACACTGAATATTTGGAAACTTAGATTGTCAAAACCGTTCGTAAGGAAAAGAATCGGAAATTGGTCTAGTAGCACTCGGGGTTGAAATAGGAGCTCTTTTGACTCGAGCCATCTGATGTTATTTATTTTATTTCTTGAAAATGTGTATACCATTGAACTGAATAATATAGATGAATATAAATGATATTCACTACACAACTGTAGAAAAAACAACTCCATAAATGTATTTTGAAAAACAACTAATAGATATTATAATCATCGTGTTATTTTAAGAAATAGCTTTCTTCAATGCAAAAGAGGGAAAGAAGTCTCGGGATTGTTTGTTCTCACTAGTCACAGTTTTTGGTGTTATATCGTCCCACCGTATGACCAGGGAGAGCTATAACGAGGTCAAATTTGGATGAGAATGAGAGCCACGCTTTTCAATTCTCTTGCGACTGACGGTAGCTCTTGCTACAGTCGTCTTCACAGCACTCAACTTAGTTTGTAATGGACACGACCTTTGGTACCTCTCACCACCAACAAGTGAAATTAACTTTGCTAGCCGTGAACACGACGATTGGTAGCGAGACCAAGAGCCTCAGCCCGTCGCCAGAGGGTTAATGTAGACGAAGCACGGAGACCATTGGACTTCGGAGGTCATAATTCCTTGGAACAACACGCTGTAAAATTTTGCAGTCACCACCCCTGAACGAGCCTGGCAGTTTGAACGGAAGCTTCATCGTTTTGATCCAGAGCACCAGAGTTTTTTAACTCTAGATTAGCCTGAAGAGTAATACTGAATAATAAACTTCCTGGTTGATTCAAAATCAAATGAATTTTTAATCAGACATATTAACCAAACTCAATTAATAATGTAGTCGATTCTATGTTTTTGAAGGCAGTGCACTGTGCTGACAAAACTTGACTCTTATCTAGAATGGAAAGCCTTTCATTTTGACCGCGAACTTCTGCAACTGAGAAGATTTTCACAAATTTGTGTTGAGCACCTCCACTTGAAAAATTCATCTGCACTTGTCATCATGTCACCTCATTTCTTTCAGGACCTGAGAATATTTTTTGAGCCCATGCTGATACATTCGTGCCTTCTCTGAGCATTTTACTCACACTGTGCGGCTAACTTTCTAGGTAGAAGTTCATTTTTGAAATTTTTTATGAAGATTTCATCGGTATTTTTTCGGACGTTTTAAATTGGCCGGGAAGTCTTTAGAAGACTTAATGGTGTCTTTCTCATCTCGGGAGAACAACTCCAAGTCTCATTTTATCGCTCAGTGATTTTGTTACCCCTGGTCGGCTCACATTTGTCGTCTTTGCAAATTTGAGATCGGCTTCACAAGTTTATCTTGAAAATTTCCATTTCTTTAACCTGGATTTTGTAGTTGCAACAAGAGGATATAATCGATTTACAGGCAAAATAACTGTTAATTAATACTTTCTCTGGTTGGAAAGAGTTGGTGCACAGTAGGGAAAACATTGCCGCATTAATATTCCGGAAAATATCAGAGACATTAGTACTTTACTTACGTTTTGTATATTTTAGAAAGTATATTGTATAACATTGAATGTATTATGTACGCATTAAACTTTTAGACTTTTTTCTTTTTCACCGGCCGTTTCCAACAAACGTCAAAAGTAGTATGCACCAAGTGTTTCCTACCAAAGGGAGTATAGTAAAGCTCTTTTTATGTATAAGAAGTTCTGCTATTCGCTCGAAAATTAGATCAGCAAATTGAACTGTGAAATGGCAAATAGGTTAGAAATTATTTACCTACACTTTGCTATTTCACCGTTTATATAAATTGTGGATAAATAATATAATACAACTTGTTGGAGTGATTGCTTCCTAAACTATACATCCAAATTGCATGATTCCTTAGCTTTAGGGCATAAAGAAAATTATAAAAGGAATTATGCTCTGAAAATTCTTTGGCGCGAGACGGTTACTGAGAACCCTAGCTCTGCTAATCATGTGGTCTTGGGTGCAAGAAGAAAATCTTGATAAAACCAATGACTAGTGTGTGTGGCAGAGCGGAGCGCTCTCCTCAAAGCCGGTAGAAACTGTTCTGATAGGACACTTTGATATTTCTCTGTAAAATGTAAGGTAAGGGTATATGTATTAAAACATAAAAGATGGTTTGAGAAAGTTGATGAAACTATGAAATAGTGAGAGAAAAGTAGAGAAGGTGAAATATAATGAGATTTTTTCGACATTGTCTTCCTGTTAGTATTTAACATGTCGTTCGATGGTGGTTTCTTCGTCTGTTATTATTCATTATTTGCTGAATCATGGATGCCACCTCTTCCGCCCACAACCCTGCACCCCTACTGACTACGACCCATCACTCCACTTCCCCCACCTCCTTCCTCTCGCCTCCATGCGCTACGGTGCGTGCGTCCGCGTGCGTGACTTCGGAGGCGCTGCACGAGTGGGAAAACCCATCGTTTGCGTGCACCTATGTGAGGGTGGGGAAGGCCTCTTGAGTCTGTTAATAGAGAGGCGGGAGGAGAGACAAGTGTGTATTTGTGAGGAGCAGCATAGTGCTCTGAAGAGAGAAAGAGCCCATTGTCTCTGTTGGAAGTGAATGAAGATGGGAGACACCCACTACTTTTACAGGAGGAAGAGACAGGTATTAATACGGGAAAAAGACTCTATACTTTTAATGGTAAAAAGAACTCGTGCTCTTAGGAGAAAAAGTTTGTACTTCTGGAAGGAGTACGTCCAGCTTCTCCAAGAGATTTTGTTTCTATGAATGAGGAATACTTTTTGCTTTGTGTGATGAGACTGAGTTTTTTTAGCATGGAGGTTAAAAGTTAACTTGTAGTATTAGGTCGTTAAGAATGAAATGTTCGATTTTCATATGAACTAAATTGGGCCGTTGTTAACCGAAGTTCTGAATCGTATTGTTACTTGTGATGAAAAATTTACTATTTTCAACAACAGCAACTGTTCAGCACGGGGAGTGAATAGTGGCTATGTACCAAAACACATTCCAAAAAATAATATTATAAAAAAAGGATTGTGTCGGTTTGATGGTCCAATGCTAGTGTAATCCATTTCAGTTTTGTGAGACCTAATTAATTAATAGGACAAAATGTTGCTTGAACTGGCAAGAAAGCAATTGATACTAGTCAATAGGGTCGGGCCAATTTTCTTACATGACAATGTTCGACCACATGTTGTATAAAGAATGTTATTCAAGCAAAAGATACTGAACTTGGAAGTCCTCTGTTATCTACCATATTCACGGGACTCTATGCCAACTAAATATTACATCTTCCAGCCATTAGACCATTCTGTACAAGGAAAAACCTTTAAATCTGAAGAAGATGTAAAATCCACTTTTCGTGATTTCATTACTTCTTATTCATTAGACTTCTTTGCTTCCACAAAAATGTATTGTACATGTAGGTGCATACTTCGATTAACGTATATTGTTTTTTGTTTGAAATAATGTAAAGTGGGCTTTTTACTTAATATCGGGCATTTTATTCTTGACCTGCTATCAAATCAAAGATCCCGACTGAAGATACATACTCGTATAATCAAATACACATACAAACTATGATAGTCGGTGATAATTATTTATTAAAGGCTGGTGCTACAGTGCCTATTCAGAGTAAACTAATATGTTGGAATGGTACTAATATATGAAGATGGTGGAAGAGAGAAAAATAGTTAACACGTTGACTCCGATTGCCTGATTGGTGTAAAACTTCACTTTGTACGCATAGTCACTAGAAGATTCTGTAATTTTTCAGATCCTTCTAGTGACTATGCGTACAAAGTGAAATTTTTCACCAATCAGGCAATCGGAGGCAACGTGATAAAGGGAATTTGAAATTAGGTGTTTACTGATAGTGATTTGAATAAATGTAGTCGAAGAGGCCCTCAACGCAATAATACTGTCGAGATTGTTAAGACTAAGTAGCAAAATCAAGAAGAAACATAGCTCCAGGGGTAAATAATAAATTGTCATTTACTCCTACGGCGCATAAAAAGGCCTGTAATTCAAGAAAATCCGTTAGCTGCTGGCCAGCTTCATGGACGAGGGATTGTGTGAGCTTAACTCGTGCGTTTCTTCAGTCTAACCCGCCATAACAAATACAGGAAGTATCAATACTTCTCACGTACAATATCAGGTGCGCTTATTATTCGGGACAAGCAAAGATTGATATGAATGTTTTGTTAGCTGAAAAACAAGCATGTAGAGTAACACACATACACTCATGTAGAGTAAACCGGTCATTGTTTTTAAAAAGAGGTTGTGTCTGAACAGTCAACTTGGAATTTTGCATTGAGGACCAACTCATTTATTTTGTTTTTTAAAGGAAAAATTTGAAAAGTTTTTGTTGCAAAGTCAAACGTTACTAAAACAAAGTGAGCACTTGATCGTCTGAATGTTTTGAGAAGATTTCCTTTTTTTCTGTTATTTCCTTGAGAGAAATGTTGCAGCTTTTCGCCTTTTTGCCAAAATTCTCTGCTGAAGAGATTAGAGAAACAAGGAAATTGGATGGTAGAAATTAATCTCGTTTCCATCAACAGTCAATTTTTCTGCCTCAGCTGCGTTTTACATGCAGATCATGTATGTAATATGGAAATAGAGAACTTATGTTATACTTCTCTGTTTTTTCCACAAGAATTCGTTTGTGGATAGAAAAAATAAGAACAAGAAATCATTAGACAGTAAATGTCAACCGATTCAGTAAATTTGGGCTACAATTTCTTGCAATCAGAATAGCGTGGAAACCATAGTCAGAATCGAAAATGAAACAGATTCCAACTTTAAAAAGGAATGACACAGATTACAGTTTTAATTATCTTAGCTACAAAATTTGTGTCATAAAGGGAATAAAAAGAACCCATTAAAATCGTTTTACTCCTCAGGCGTAAAAACGGGTTCTCAGAATTTTCATTGCCTCGTAAACCAATTAGTGGCCAAGAATTTAGGGTTGTCGAACTCTACTTCGTGACTAGTTCAGCGGACGGACAGGTTGAAATGCCAGAGAAAGACAACTTTGAACCCGTGAGAAATGTTGCTGGTGTGAAACCCTCATCTAAATTGAATTCAAAATGTTCCTAAAATAAACTGAGTATTAATTCGCGAGCCACAATTCTGTAAATGCTAAATAATGTTGGTAATCCAAGTGGGTTCGAGCGAAAACCGTCAAACAAAACGACGTTTGAAAAGTTTTAGGAGTCATAGATTCTTTTCCAATTTCTCTGTGGGATTTCACGTGTCAGTCTGTCATGCTATAAAAATCCGGCGTACCGAGAAATTGCAAATAAATCTTAATTGGTGCTCAAACACGCCGTTACATCGATGTCGATCTGCTACGTGACATTGAAGCTACCTAAAAACGACCTGCTAGTGCTTTTGGCAGAAATTGTAAACGCATGTTGTAATCAATATTTCGGTGTTCTGTTTTATTCAGTTATCAGACAGCAATGTTCAGTTGAAGAATGAAAAAAAATCTTATAAGTTTTCCAAAATGTATTCCGAAAAGCGTAGGTAGATGTAGATTGAACAGTTTAAATTAATTTTGTGGAGTATTCATACTATGGCAACTCGTTTGCTCAGTCGGGGACATATGTAGTTAAACGCAACGAACAGATCAACCTCTTGTACTTGATTTTATGTTTTCCCATTTTTTGTCAGAAACACGACTGTATGCTGGTTATTATTTGGCCTAAAATTTAGACATGTTTCTCTTACTCATCAATATCCTCCGAGCTGAACAATTTCATCTACTTTACGTAATGCATTCTTGTTATAATGCATCTGATTTTTGTTCTCAGGACTGGAAAGAGATAGAAACATGCAGTTTGCTATAAATTACGCTTGCACTCGTTGTAAATGCGTGACAGAGATGACAGTACCGTATAGTGCACAGAATTTTAGTAGCAGCTTCGAGAGCGAGGACTGTTTTTAATACTAAAAATGGTGAAATTTTCATTACAAGAAAAGCGTGTTCTCATTCATTTTTCTATTTGAGTGGTGTGAAACCAATTGAAATTCGTCGCCAGTTGGGTGAAAGATGTGGTGATGGTGTCATGGATGAGTCTAATGTGCGTTCGTGGGTGCGCAGCTTAAAAAGGTAGAACGTAAGCCTCGCACAAGCCGGTCTGACGACATGATCGAGCGAGTGGAGAGAGATGTTTTGGGGGATTGCCGAAGAAGCGTAGAGCATATCGCCTCCAAAGTTAATATTTTCGTGAGATCTGTGTACACAATCCTGCATAAAGACCTGAAAATACGACAAGGACTCTCCAGTTGGGTGTCACGAATGCTGGCGGACGACCACAAATCTGCGTGCTTGGCATGTTGTGAGGCAATGTGGACACGTGATGACAGCATGAATGGGACTTTCTTTTCATCGATTGTGACGATGGATGAGACATGGATACCGTTTTGTTCAGTTCTAAAATGAAGGGCCAGTCATCTCAATGGAATCACAGACACAGACGCCGTACGCCATTTTAAGTATAAAAAACAGTCCTCACTCTCGTCGCTACCGTTAGAGTTCTGTATGCAATACAGTGCTGACATCTCTATCCGGCATTCACAACGAGTGCAAGCGTATTTTAAAATAAATTACATACTTCTATCTGTTTTCAATCTTGCGAAAAAAAACATCGGAGGATTTATAACTTGAATACACCTCGTATAATATGTTTTTGCACCCAACTGCGGCCGAGGGGTTAAACAGCCTGATTTGTGCTTTCAGGTTCTTAGTTCGAGTTCAGCAGCGCTCAAATTTTCTCTTGCTTGTGATGTAAAGGACCAAAGAGACTGACGGACTAATTGACTCAACTGATTATTTCCTCAAACTTTCAGGTTGTCGCTGCGTGTTCGTGCGAGCCTCTGTCTCAAGTCACAATACACGGAACACTCGCATGATCATTAGTCTAAACTCTAAAGATATTATCATTACGAATTGAACAAATAATGTATATGTCATGTACTCGTGTACCTGACGAGAATAAAGTTTTTTCTTTCTTTCTTTCTTTCTTTCTTTTCTTTCTTTCTTTCTGTGCTAGCACAAAGCTCTGAAGCGTAACCATATGACAATTTTGCACCGACATCTTTGATAGCTTTTTCAGGAGGTTCCCTAGCTTGAGCTTTCGGATTAAAGTTTATTGTCTTGCGCAACCATTGAGTCACTAGATGATCTCAACTCTTCTTAAATTTATATCCGTTCTGCAATGAACCACGGTGGGGTTACCTCCAAATTTGAGGGTGTTTTTTACATTTGTTAGTCAGTGAACGTTCAAAATTATAGGAAAAATTTGGTGTGCCTACTATGCAAAATTCCGGCTACTGATGAATTCGCTTTTTTCCTCAACTACCGTTATTGTAAATTCTATTGAATTTAGATGATGCAGAAATCATTCCGTAATGTCATTTAGAAAAATTCAAACGATGTCATCCAAGTACTTTTTCTAGATCACGGTCCTGCGAGGCCATCCGACTGGCTTCAGTGAAGGAATCTTCAGACGCTCAAGTATTCTCTCTGAACGCATTTTGAAATGCTCGCATTCTGCGTTGAAGAGTTCTGAGCTGCAGTCACAATGTGGCTCACCGTTAGTTACTTCGAACTAGTTAAAATAATGTGAACCGAAAGTTATTCAAAATGAAAAATACGTTAATAATTAATTTGTTAATATAATGCAATAAATGGAAAGATTGTTTATTCCCATTCGGTTAACCAGAGCCTATTCTAGGATATCATGTCATAAAGAGTGTTACCAAGATCGAATACACGCAAATGCATTTGAGCTAACACATGGTGTTCGACAAGAAATAGGAGATCCCCCTATTGAGATATTAGCGTTAACAACTGAAAAACCATGTATATTTCATGTATGCCTGAATGGAATAAAATTTCTATTTGCTCTCTTTTCGCTCCTTCCTTCTACTTAGTCTCTTAAAAAGTCATTAAAATCTATCATAACCCTCACCGAACTCGAGTAATGACTGTAATCAGTAAAGAAGCGTCCCTCATTGTTGCTCGTAATGCACAAGTCTGATCATTCATGTCTAGCTTTCATGGCTTTGAAGCTCAATTTTTCGTGCGTAAACTTGACTTAGACATAACATAGTAATCTGTAGGCAACTTTTGAATTGAAAAAATAAATCTCACAGTATATTCGAGTTATGGTAAGTAAACATGTACAATCGTTTTCTTCTAATAAAAAGTTTTAATAAAAGATTTTGGACAAACTATTGAACCTCAACAAGAAGTATTTCTTGACTATATTTTAAGTATAGCGAGGATATAATGTAGAGCTTAAGCTATTTCTTTGCACTTATATATATATATATATATATATATATATATATATATATATATATATATATATATATATATATATATATATACAAAATTACACCTAAAATTAAAGGTTCGCTCAGTGAAACCATTTTTCAAATATTTTAATTTTTGTGAAAACGAAACGAGAAGCTTATGTAAAAGTTAGTAAACATTTGAGTTACATATGGACTGTTTCTTTTCAGTGTTATGAAATTCATATCTCAAAATAAATGCTCATTGTGTGGTCATATATGCAACAGATTACGCTCATTTTCTATTAATGTATCCGTTTTTTTCATTTCACCCTTTACGTTGTTCTCCTAAGCCACAATTCTTATTTTGCTTTCAGTATTAAGTAACCAATGGGTGAAAAAATTGTTTTACCTAATCGTTTTGAAATTGTCGTATCATGGCGTAACGCAAGACATGATCATTTTATACACATTACCTCAGTTGTTGAGTTTGTGTGGAGTCCGACGCCGATAACTCAACACAACCGTCGCCTGCAGCTGTCTGCGTGGACCGTGTCTGTAACAGAACAAGGAAGTTACTCAACTTCTAAAGCTCTTTCCCTGATAAGAATCAGTTTCTTAGTTCAGCCGTGGACAGGAAGGTCTTCTCCGCAGAAAATATAAAGGTAACAGAGTGTTTCAGTGAGCAAACTTGCTTGTACGCAAAATTTTAATATTTTGCTTCATGAAATAGGCTTGCACATGTAATTAGATATAAGGAAAAACAATAAAAATGTGTTAAAATGGTGGTGTTAAAAAGGACATGGTGGTGTTAAAAATTTACTGCAACTCCAATCATAGATGTTACATTGATCATGAAACGTGGTAGTTTTTCCTCTATGATGTGTAATTATATTATGAATGATTGAGGTTTCACTAATTAGCTATTTCTCTGAATATTTTTTAAGACTTTCACCTTTAATACTCTTATAAACATACTCTGCGTTTTTCAGACGCCTGGTTTCTGTTTGTGTAATCAACAAAACGTCGACTTCAAAAGATGAAATCTTGGAATTTACGGTAAATTCATAATGATAATGATTCTTTTCTCAAGTGTAATACCTTATTTCGTAAGTGTATTTTAACGTTCACGAGACTCAGATGTATGCACGTGTTATTACTGTTCTTCTGAGCGATTTTTGTCACTCTCCGCGTTATCTTAGGTGATTTTGAGTCGATTTCTTCCCGGCTCATTTCCTTTAACTTTTCAAGAGTTCAAGGGCGACATCTGATCAGTATTACCTTTGGTTATCACCAATGTATATTTTCCTCATGATTACGAAAATACTGCAGAAAAATCTTTTCCTTCATATATCCTAAGATTGAAAAGTCATGAGGTCTTATATCTGGTGACCTAGCCAAACACTTCATGTCTTGATCAAAAGACTGAACATTTTCAGCACAACTCATCTGTTTAAGCGAGACGTGATGTGTCTGGTAAAGTCAGTAGATTTAAACATTTGTGGCTTTTTCCTTTTGGGATACCTGATGGGAACGATTTTTCAGCATCGTCCTTGAACGCTTGAGAATCATAACGATAAGATCCAAGAGGAAATTGATGCAATATAGTCGATAGTCTGAAAGTCGATGAGAATTTCAGAAAACCACTCTATAAATGTACTGACAACAAAAGTCTCCAACTTTCTGATTTAATTTTTGAAACCTTCACTCTATACATGCATAGTTGAGTTCTTTTTTTATTCTTTAAAATGTAAGAAATCTTTATGTCTCATCCTGTACTTCATGGTATCTATTAAGTCGTTTTCAACTAATAATGAAGCTCAGAAATAGTTTCAATTTACACTTCTTGCTCTCGCGCCCAATTGATTAGATCATGAGAAATCTGCATGAAGGTATGAAATGCAGAATTGTCTAACTATAACAGATCTCCTTTTTGTTTCTAAAATTACATGAATCAAACTGGTTTCTTTCAATTTCAACTGGAGTAGATTTAGCATTTATCGGAGATGTTACACGTTACCAATACCTAACGAATTTTCTTGCACTCTAGTGTGACAAGAAGTAAGTCGACAGCCTCAGATTCATTTATGACTGATCTGCAACACAAGTGATACATAACGTGTTCGTAATGTGGGGCCGGTGTGCAACGTACCAACTCTTAAACTCTTCAGGGGCAAGACTCACGTTAACATGCCTCATATTTTTACGAACGGGGTATGTAAATTATGCATCGAATTCTTATAGGATCATCATTCTTGCATTCCATGGTGACGAGAAGGATTGAAATAATGAATAAACTAGTAATGGTTTGTGATGTAGTATACAGGTATTTTCTAAAACCTAGTAGTTATCATCAGAGACAATTAAATCAGACAACTACTATCCAAGTACGGGAACGTATTTTGTTGTCTCGTGGACAACTTCCACAGGTTGAGCAGCGCAGGAACAGTCGAAGTTATACGAGTTCAAGCAAGAGACTTGCTCCACTTGAAACATTCACCAAGCTTTCATAAATGTCATCCAGTTTTTTTATAAATGTAGATATAAAAATGAATCTAAAAACTACCGAAATTCCCTCAAGAGAAAGCAACTTAAAAATCCAGCGTTGAATTGTCCTATAAGCTTGTACTCCAATGAATTATAATGGTTGAATGGACTCAGGATTGGCTCATCGTAAATCGTATAGTCATTATTGCAAGTCAAAACTGGTCACCAAACTTGCTGTGTCTTATTCAGATGTGGATTCTTTCCTTTGGACTTTGTTGGATGTCTATGCTGGCGCTATACCTCACTGAAGTTTGGGATTTATAAAAATCCTTGTTGAGGCAACCAAAAGCCGAGATTTGTATTTTATAACTTCACATTTTGTACTGTGTCAGTAATCGGAGTCTTTTTTGTGCCAGAATGACGTCACTTTAATAGAAACATTACAGAATTTTGAACAAATATTTTTTAGTTGGGAAACTAACATTTCATCTATTGAAAAGTGGTGCTATTTTTCTTCCGAGTTTTGACACAGCTTCTAGGAACTGTCATATTCGGGACAGATGGTCAAGAATGTGTTGTAGCTCATTACTAAAACATTTTGTGAGTAGTTTTTATTTTACAGCAGTTCTAAATCACGATTCATGGAAACGCTCTGTCAAACTATCAAACAGTACAATGAATTTTAATATGAGATTAAATTTTCCCTTTGGACTCTGTTATGAGTTGACTTATTGTGCATTATGGTATATTTGTTTCCGTTGTTTCTTGTCACTCAGCATGAAGAATCAAGTTAATCAGAGCAATAGCAAATGATCAGTTCAATCCATGTGTTGCAGACTATTGGCTGCGACTGCTATGCCCATAGTTGTATTCGTCTTGCTTCTAGCTCATCAGACACATCACTTTAGCTCAGCCTACATGAAGCCAAGGAATAAGTCTATCATATTTGAAGAAAACAAGGAAAGAGACACAGGTACCAGCGAAGCATTCGAACTGAGATCTGAAACTGGAATTAATCATCAGTCAGCTTCGACGAAGATTTGCTTTCTGTCATTGCAGATCGCTTTTCACTATAGGAGCATGTGGCAATGAAGAAATTAGATCCCTGAAACCGAACAATCGTGTTTGGGAAAGAGCCCTCACTAAGCTCGAAAAAATACGAAAACACGGCAAGGATCAAAGCTACGTCGATGCTCTCAAGATAATCAGTCAATATCTACCTCAAAAATTTAGTTTAAATTTTGATTTGAGAGCGAATAAAAGTATAGGAAGAATCAGCGAAGCTAACGTCAACCTACCATTTGTAAAGTGTTCTGAACGCAAATATTCTTCCCATGACTTAAAAACCTGTTTCAGCAAGTGGAAAGATGAAGCAGAAAAGCCCCTGGGGATCGTTCTTCTGGGAGATTCACGTACCAGATTATTGATGAAGCAGTTCTTTAAGATAGTCGAAAAGTCCTTGTTCGTCGATCCTTCTAATAAGATAAGACTGAAGTTGCTCTGCGATTTAAAAATTCAACAGGACTGGACAATAAAGTCCCGAACACTAGAATCGAAGTTTTTTGGGCTCCGTATTTAAACGAGCAGAAACACAACGAAACCTCGGTGCCCATGATGGAAATATGTTCAAAGACAAGTGCAGACCTTCCCGATATTTTAGTGATCAGCTGCGGAACCTGGCCCGCTATATTCAAGGAAAATATTGAAGCCTTCAATTATTACTTCTATGACCTGAAAAAGTATTGGGGCTGTATAACAAACCTTGCTGAAAACATCGTGGTTTTGTGGATGCTTCCACCACCAATGAAAATTTCCCATTCCATAGCAGATGGCATCGCCAATCCAATTTTGGATCTAGCCAACGCCGTCGCATGGAGCTTCTTCAAGAACACAAAGGTGATTCTCTGGGACATCAGAGAAGTTCTGTCCATAAAGGAAACCAATGAATGTTATAAACTAATTAATAGTGGACTACTCGATGAAGTTCCAAGAGATTGGCACTGTTGGGATCTTCATCATCCAGGCATGTGGACCAGTTCAAGATCGGTACAAATGCTTCTAAACTTGGTCTGCGGCTCCACAGGAGTCGATGACGATACTGAATTATGTTGTCAATAGCACGTTAATCTCCTACGTACGGAACTTTTTTCTGCAGTGCTATAGTTTTCCTGAACGTATATTGATTTGACATTGGGGAAAATTGTTAGTTCCCATGAGAAGAAAGGTAAGAATGTGGTAACAACAATGACCGATGCAAAAAATGAAGATCTCAAAATGATCGATGCACGCGGGTAGATTAACAATAACGTAAAACAATTAGTAGGAATTTTATTATTTTATTATTTAATTTTATTCACAATTCCCACTTGTGTAAATGATCTCGGTGAAGCAATTTTAAATTTTTTTCTATTATTGTTATTTGGTGATAACGCTTATGTACTCGTAAGTATGATATATGTTTTCTTTTCGTTGCTGCAAGCACCTGTTAGTGCTTGAAACGGATTCAGACTTGCATACGTTCTGCCACGTAATCGAAGAAAACAAACCAGTATTTAACAAAAAAACTTTTAAATTGTGACAATTTAACTAAGTGCATTAACTTATAAGCTTCCATCTCTCCGAGGTGTTAAATACCTGAGTTAGTTTTATTCATTATTTGACCAAGCAGACTATAAGAATGCAGATCAATAAGTAACTTTTCATAAACGCTTGCATGACATTGTCATATGATTCTCAATGTGATTTTAATACAAACATCTCTCCACTTTGTATTATAGTTCCTTGTACCTTTGATAAAGATTCTACCTTGTTAGTAGCAAGTTATTATGAGAAAGGAAAAAAGGTTAAAGAAAGTAGTCCAAGTTGGCATAAGAAAATTTATTTTGAATTTGGCACAATTTACAAGAACAAGAGCTCTTTTTCTTATTTATATTGTAATAATGATAGTAATATTAATAATAATGTCATAGAAATGCACACGCAGATATGGTAGTACAGCAAGCGGTCGCTATGGAACGTTCAAAGTCACAGATGGCACAAGGTGCACAAAACACACCTCTTAAGATGTCAGAACATTTATTCATGCACCTACAGGTGCACCTGCGCAGACCAACTCAACATAGAGGGGCTGATTCATCAAACCTGTTGAGTTTCATCGCCGGCGCGCGAAACTTTAAGCGTACAAAAGCGGTCATTTAAACTCATTCGGTACAGCAATGGAATAAATAGACGAGGAAATGCAGCGGACTTCTTAAACAATATACTGGGTATGAAGAACATCAACTGGCCTCCAGTTACGTGAATAGGAAACAGTTGCCAGTTAAACAATTAGGCCTCGATAATAGCAGATGCGTTGATATTTCGTTCTTGCATTTATTTTATTTCTACCAGGTACTGGAAAAATTACATTCTGACTTGTACTTCGTTCAGTACACGTCGCGCCAGCCTTTACACGTTTTAGGTAAGAAAAATAATCTGGCGTAAGAACTTGACCAAAAAAAATGTTTCATTTTTGTCCTAACAATCACAGTTTGGAACGTAACAGAGCGATAATACCATCTTTAGCCAGTTATTATTAATCGATGATCTTCAAACGATTTTGCCAAGCAGTGCAATTACACTTAAGCCCTAACTGATACCACTGACTCAAATCTAGCGTTTCAAACACTGAAACGAAAAGCAAATAATTAAAACGATGCTAGAAATAAAAATTGAAACCAAACTTGTTATCATTTCAAGATGTTATTATTTAAAAACCATCCCGCTTTTCTTACTTATATACAATGCAATCAGCAGAACAAGCGAAATTTTGATTCAATTATGAAACGAGATACGGAAAAAACAGCAGACTTGCTAGAGACCCGTTCGCAAAAGAACCGAAACGTTTTCATTCTGAAATATTATATTAGCCTTCAACGCTAATTTTCGAGAGTGACGGTATTTTGTCAATATCAAAGGAATTCTAGACTCTTTTACTATATTTCATAACCATTAACAGTAATCCGAATTCAGTACGCAAAATAACCATGCAACACTAGAAAAGACGACAAGAACTGTCGGAAATCAGAAGCTTTGCCTTTACATTGCACCAGATATCGAAGAGACCAGAGTGGTGATCTATTCCAAATATACACAAGCGGAAGAAGGCCATCACCAGCAATGAAGGAAGAATAATGAAGTATTATTAAAAGCCTGGTTAGCGTTCAGTTGATACGCATTTGTACACAAGGCGGAGTTGGGCCGTGGAGCAGTCGCTCAAATAACACTAAGGATGCCTGGCTTCACACTTCAAGAACAGCTGGCTCGACTTGACGAGCGTTGGATGCGCTGGTGTGCGTCGGCCTCTGTAGCAACCATGCTAACGAGAGGTCACAGAACTGCCACTCGTAACGAGAGGTCACAGAACTGCCACTCGTAACGAGAGGTCACGGAACCGCCACTCGTAACGAGAGGTCACGGAACCGCCACTCGTAACGAGAGGTCACGGAACTGCCACTCGTAACGAGAGGTCACGGAACCGTCAGTGGAGAGTCCCCTGGCCATCAAGGAGAGTCCAACTGACGATGAAGAGCGATTAACTGGCAAAAAATGCTAATCAATTGAATAACAATGCCTTCAACTGACCAAATAATGCGGTCAACAGTGGTAAATGCACTTCTACTAAGAAAAAACAATAAATAAAAGCTAATGCGCGTAAATTGACTTAAGAGACGGCTTTCACCAAAACGTATCAAGCAATCAAACGAATAGAGGATAAGAATAGTAAGCAGTCATAAAGAAAAGGCTTTGAGCGTAAATCTAGCGAACAAAGGAGAAAATTTAGTCAGTGGTGCAAATTAAATCCTAGACTGACATAACACTATGCATTTAAATGTCCACAAATTCACCTGATGTAAAACCAAACATACATTTTCATGCAGCCTAAATAGTTCTAAGGTAAAAACCGCAAAAACAGTCTTGAATAAACTTTCCTATGACTTGTTAGCTGACGCATTGCAACACTCGAGTCCATTTGCATCACAAACATGACAGAACTCAAACCTTCTGGCCTTTCCAACTAACATAACGAGGCTCAAAAAACCATTAAAAATTATGCTTACGAACTACATTACAGAAACTGACCACATGCAGGTCAACTAAAGCAATCAACTGAGTTAGATCACATAAGGCAATGGCCACTAATTTGGAAAGCGAGTCAAGTGAAGCACCAAACATGCTGACTCAAGCAAGAGCAACGCATGTTAGTCCGAGAGTGAAATTCAGCGACAGATTTAATAAAGTCAATTAATGCGTCAAAACAATAGTTTATCAAGACTTGTACTCATCTTCATGATCACAAAACGTAATCGTAAGAAAATATGTTGATATTATCCAGCTGTGTAAGATCCCAGATATAAACGCTAGCGCTAATTAATACGTGTACTATGCATTGTCTGTTTAGCATAATCTGGCATTTGTAGGTTTCGCCACACAGCAACAAGCACACTCGGCAGAACTCGTTCTATTCCGTGATGTCTGCATAGTACAATCCGGCATATGAACACTACGTCACGCACAAAATTGATCTCACTTCATCACAACGGCAGGAGTACCTTCCCATCTCCATGCAACCTCTTCATTTGCTGCAGCTCAAGTATAAAAAGTGTTCATCTCAGCCCACAGAAGAGCATTGTAGGCCTCTCCAGCTCAGTAAATGTTGTAGAATATCATATCAATGTGATGGATGTTACAATAGCCGATTCAACTGATTGAGTTTAAAATAATATGTAGGTAAGGACATCAAATTCCAGCAAGCCTCATAGAGCAAACGCATAACTTTTAAAATCTGCGCACGTAGACTACAACATATTAAGTTGGTACGACTTAATATAAACATTCGCCGACATTTTACACTGGGAAGTGCCGACATGTTACGACGGTGTCCACACATCTTAAAGTGGTACAGCATACACTAAATAAGATAATTAAGCTTCACATATTTTATATCCATTTAAAACCTCACACACACATGAATTTCAATGAAGTACATTTCGGACAACGCGAAGTACATTTCGGACAACGCAAATTACAACATGATTTTGCAAGTAAAGAGTAATCTTGGAAAGAACAATGTTAAAAGAACGTGATCACACAGTGCAGTTTTATCATACTAAATGGGGCAAGACCCTGTATCCTCTCGAAGAGAGTTTTAACAGTGGCGTGAAGCATCTCAACGAGGCCGAAAAATTGTAGAATGACGTTAACGAATAAAGCGCTGGTCATCATATGTACTGAATGCTGGCCTCCCCGAGAGAGAAAAAGGAAATAGGAAGGTAAAGATAAGCATTATCAAAATCCAAAATATCAGCGCAATATAAACTTCTGCAACCACCCCCGCTGATTCTGCAGTGAGTAGCCAGAGTTTTGAATGAAGAGCACAAACTCCTCCAGATAAACTAAAGAGAATTGACCATCAGTATAACTCCTCTACCACGAATGGAATTCAGGAGTCCAATATTTTTTGAGGAGCGCTAAGTCCTCCAAGTTACTCTGAAGGACAACCCTTTTCAGCACCACCTGCATTGAAGGGATCATACATTGGGATTTAGCACACACGCCTATTATAAACATGCACAGACCAGTCAGTCAGAAATGCGGACAGACTTATTTTACTAGAACAAAGCGCACATTTTATTACAGTTAAAATTATTCACACGATCAACGTATCATGGACCCTGCATTTCTTTTCACCAGTTTACATAGTGTAATATTACTTTACATTTGCAATAATCTTTCTATCCGTTCACCTAATTGACACATGACAGCGACTGGTGAAACAGGCTGAAGGCAAACGTGCTGTTCAGTCATTCTAAAGCGTTAGAAAAATAGTGCAAATGACTTGCACGACGCACGAGCGTGCAAGAAATTCGAAGCATAAGGTTATTTTAGGCCATATACTTATTTATTGGAGATTTTAACGCTATACTTTCTATGTACCAAGAAGTTTCGCATGAACATGTTTTAAACACGAGTTAACATTTATAAAAAGTTAAAGACTCAGCTGAGCTTCAGAGTAGAATAAAGTGTCGGAGCGTAAGCGGTATGCCCTAGAATGCCGAGGCCTTCATTAGCATCAATAGCAAAATAGAGATTGACTAGTGATTGAATAGCTCTCAAAAAACTCGTGGAAACTGCAGGCACTATGTACAGGTATATACAGAATGCCTTACGACACAATACTTTGTTAAGGTCTCCGATTAAGCAAGCCTTTCGATGGCACAATACGCTTTATGTTGCTGTTTGCATTCAGATATTCTCTACGTTACGAATATATATTTATTAGATAACAAATACATTAGTTATAAAAAATCATGAGAGAACCCACTGTTCTCTACGGAACGAGAAGTTATGCCAACAATATGTACTTATATTGAAAACTCGACATTCATTTACATTTGACACATTTGTCTGAACATTAAGAAGTTCAAAGATTTAGCGTAACACTGGAATATATACCTGAACTATGAAAACTGATAGAACTGATTTCCAACATAGAATAATATGATCCAATATACACATAAAGCTTAAAGAAAATACTGAGCTTAATATAGGCTAATTTATTGGCTCATTCAGGCAACAACATTAAACAATACAGTAATATCGTATAAAATAAGAATGAAATGCTTCACAATATTTGTGTTATGACGCAGAGCCGCAGTGAAAACCTACTCTTAAACTTGAGTGTTAGACATGCATGACACAAGTAGTCCTACATCACACTCACGCCAATGTATTTAACGCATATAAACTTTGTGCAAATCTTCAAAATATAAACGAATTAAATAAACTGGAGTTATAATCTATTACTTAACAAATCAATATAATAAAATCTTCATAAGTAACTGTTATTAACCACAGCTCTCTAAGTCCAAAGAAATGAATCATAGGAACAGACATAACAATGAATTGAAGAAAGTGATGCATAAAATGTGACGAGAGTAACAATTTTTACGGATTATTTCGCAACCCCTTAAGAAATACAATACTAGTTTGGTCTCTCACTCACCCTAGTACGTAGTGACTGCGTTGCAGAGTGGACTGCTAGTTGGATGTATTTCTAGATGACTTTTCGAGTGTTTTACAAAAAGAAGCCTTGAAACTTCAGGAAAATAGCAAAAAAGGTTCTTCCAGAAAACACTAGCAGTTTAAAAGATGGAAACAAAAGTGCTTCTCACCAAGCATCCCTACATGCCGCTGCAGTGTATTAGTCAAAACTATACTAGCCAAAAATATACGCATAATATCGACACGGACTTATACATGCAGGGGCCCTACTGAGAGAAAACTCCGTCGGCACCCATTTCTACCTAAAACACAACAGTTCCACTCAGCTAAACACAACATATCAAAATAATACCATGATGATAATAAAATAATATTGATAACAGTAATAATAGTTTTAATAATATTACCCGCAACTACAAGTACCTTCCATTTTAGAACCATACCACTACAAAAATTAAGTTTAACACACAACATTAAAGTACGATAACATAGGAATGAATGTTGATATCCTAAGCAGATACAGGGTGTCTTAAAAAGGATGGCATATTAAAGAACCTTAATAACTTAAAAATATTAGTACATGAGCAAAAATTTGCAACTGATTCTAATACTGAAATACGTAGCTTGTAGGATACTCATAAATTTTGCGCTTCTTCTTGTTCTGTGTTTTCAAACCAACAGAAATTCTTTTGTCAGAGCACAAAGACCTTTCGGAATCCCCTATGGACTAAATCTTCACACTGATTATAAAGCATTGAAGCAATTGACAATAAGACTTGAAAGCGAAGGTTCGATATCGAACAGAAAACCACCAGATCAACCTCGTACAATTTAAAACGATTTAAAGATTGATACAATGTCACCAAATATTCATAATGATTCAACAATGTCAATATAAAAACGTTCAACGCAGTTCGACATCAGAAGTTCAATGATGGGAAGAATTTAAATCAACGATATTGAAGTGTTTCTTTTCAAAGTACAGATAGGCTAACAATTTGAAATAACGAGATTATGCGTCAAGGTTGCAATTTCCACGTAAAATGTTGAGTACTGTAACCGCTGAAATTTGATTGAGCGACGAAGCCTATTTACATTTTCAAGGTCTATCAACGAACAAAATTTTCAAATATGGTTCAAGAATAACCTATTCAATTCCAAATGCCTTTGGTTACAAGGGTTCTGTGGTATGGCATCTATTCTAGGACACCCTATGTAACTACGAGACCAGAAGCAAGAACGTACTTATTGCTTCTTCAACTTTACTACGAAGAAAAATGTCGAGAAAGCCCAAAAAATTCATTTCAAGATGTAGAATAAAGATAGACACTGACGAGGTCCTCCATGCATCAGTATCGCTGAAAGTCAGGACGCCGAATAGTCAAGATGATGGCTAATGCGTGTCCCTATACAGACGTTTCCCTTCTAGTTGTCTACATGCACTGAATCGTTTAGTCATTATGACCAGTTATTTTAGCGGAATAAATTGTTTTTTGGATTTGACACACTGTTTTGTTTCAGTGAGGTGCAGCCTTCTGTTGATCGCGGTCAATAAATAGAATATGGCAACAAAAACGAGCCGTTTGGTCCATTCTTGTGTTGCTACCAAAGTTCCAAGCCGTGATACTATGCAATTGAATACATTATTGACTACGAATTGAAATAGTCAATAAAAGTTTCGGTAGCAATAAAAAAATTTAAAATTAGGGAAATACCAGATATATCGCTAAACTAAGGTGCTCAACTTAAGAAATCAGTTCGCTAGCCTTAATGTTTACTAAAATTTTCGTTACAAAAACACATTATTCCCAACAAATTCTTGTAACGAAAAATTTGCTACGCTCGTAACCGAACAAAGAACACATCATCGTGTCAGAATTATTTTGTGCAACATCACGTTAGTGATGCAGGAAAAAGTTTTGAACCATCCTGCACTCTTCATAAGAAGAATATGGAGTAATTCACATAGTGAATTGTATTTAACATCAAAGCATGACGAATAACAAATTACAAATCATGCGTATCTGGTCATTTTGTAAGTAATGTAGTATTTCCGAAGTGTTCAGAAACATTTATTTGACATTAACAGCTATTTTTACCACGCTTGTTCAATGATTATGAAGTGGTTTCAATGCAAATAATATACCAGCTCTCATCGAAGTGACGCCTGTGAGTGACACCACAAATCAGATGTAGCAGCTCACGCTGGTTGACCCCTACCCTCTTGCCTCAACGTCGTGGCGTTTCATTTACCAAGCACGTTAACTCATCGAAATGAGCCAGAAGCAAGAAAAAAATTCTTTGTCGAATCTTCGTTAAAAGTATCTGATAAACATACATTCTGCATTCATTTCGGTCTGCATCACCCCTAGTTATATTCGACGCTTAAATTCACATCTCTGTCTACCCCAAGACGCCATAGTTTCAAACCTCAGTTCATCTGCCCCCTCCAATGTACCGTAAATTCCCCCCTTAGTCTACCCCAACACGCCATGATTTCAAACCTCAGTTTACCTCCTAATTTAGCGAAAAATCAAAACCGAGTCTACCGTAACACAGTAACTTTAAACCTCAGTCTACCACCAAGCACACGGTAAAATTTTCACCTAAGGTTACCTGTAACACACCAAATTTAAGCCGCAGTCTACATATAACACACCATAATATCAAACCCCTGTCAATATTGTACTGTATGTTCAAAACTCAGTCTACATATATAACACTACTTTTTCACGTGTTACTTCATGAACTTTTACCAAGAAATGTTCACACTTGCTTTTCATTCGGCTAAACTACTTCAATTCTAAAACTTTACGACCTAACCTTTCTGGTAAACTGTCTCATATCACCATACCGCATCTCCTCATTCCTCGGTCTCTTAAACCGTGTCATTCCTAGTACGTTTCTCAAACATGCCATCTCCAACACGTTGATTTCTTCTTCTTATCCATTTCCAATCATCATGTTGAAACAATCCATTCACGTATAAACTCCTTTTAACAACTGCACTTACTTCCCTCCCTCCACCCCCTCATCTCCAAAGTTTCTATTCCAGTATCCCCTATTCGTAGTTTGCCTTACACTGAATATGTAATAACTGGAAAGTGTCAATTTTGCGGTAGAACCTATGAGTACTTCTGTTTCAGGTTGAATCGAGCACACATTTGGTTTTACAAACAGAAACGTAAATTGAAGTCAATTCGAAGCAGTCGCATAAACACAAGAGCTTTTTTAGTTTTATTGAAGGCAAACTCTACATATAAGTCACTGATGCGACCTTTCAGACACACACAACGCTCTACAGGAGCTACTTAACAGCATCAGACATAAAGACACTAGGGGGTCATCAAGTCTTCTCAGAAGCCTCTCTTGGAGTACGTTACACGTCGTTTTTCATTATTGACAAAGCTAGCTCTTATTACGACTGTGAAACTTAACAACATCAGGCATAAAGACACTGAAATCATTAAGTCTTCTTGGAGGCGAATTCGGTGAGTATGTTGCGTGCCATATTAACGTTGTTGTGAGTTATGAGAAGCGCCCTGATGACAGCGTCCTGGGCAAAGCCTTCATGCGTAAGCACAGCCATGTGCTCAACAGGCAGGTTCTCGTAGGCCGCCTTCACACGCGTGTCGCCCTCGTCCACCGCCATCAACTGGCTGATGTTCAGGCCCGTTACTCTGGAAGGGGCAAACATTTATCACTTTGAAGTAACCCATTTACTCTAGGGAGCGAACACGTCCCTTTGAGGCAAACTAAAATCATTCTAGAGAAACCAACAGCCACCTAGGGAAACAAAAACCCATTCAAGAAAATCAACAGCTACCGTGGGAAACGGGCGTCTAAAGAACCAAACAGCCATATAGAGAAAGAAGGTGCCATTTCTGGGAACCCTAATTGCAAATCGTACATTTAAAGCCTAGAACACCAGCGGCCGAAATACCGGTAGCTGGTGTTCCATGGGTCATCACATGTTACGTTTAACATTGAGTACATGAACTTACGACTTATCTCCCTGAGGCTGCGTCACACTCTTGGCCAGGCCTGGGGACACGGGGGAAGAGGGAAATGAAGGCACCTCTAGTTCCCCGGAGCACTTCCGCGCCCCTGACGAATACATGTAAAACATTAATTAGCCTCCAGACATTTTCTGCTCAGTCGCTCAATTTCTTGGTAAAACACAGGCTAAATCTCAAGTAAATTTCTGCAAAAGAATACCTTTCGGTATTAATATTCAGGCAAACCTTTAGGAAATTAATTCTTTACCTTCGTTTTTTGTACCTTTTTTGAAACAATGTTTAACGTTGAAATTAGAATGTATAAGCTAACTTTTAAACTCTTTTCCCCTGTGCGCAGTTTTCGACCAACATCCAAAGTTGTGCTGTTCAATTCACTGATGTACAGAGATACAGTCGCCTTATGTGGTCCTACACAATCTTATGAAGTATAGAAAACTGCAGGCTTCTCTGGGATTTTTCGATTCTGACTGAAAAAATTATTTGAAATTTTCATAAAAATATAACGAAAATGTCAAAGTTGAAATATATCAAGAAGAAGATCAAAGAAAGATGCTGCCGTTTTCCCCACATTTGTAACAAAAACTAAGTAAGTAGTTCCCACATTACTTTCGACTACTATATATACAAACAACAATACATTAGAGTAGATTAG